>CAKJVB030000001.1:1515000-2115000 GCA_918026665.1 Diabrotica balteata | reverse complement strand
ACCAAAACTAGTAAACACTGCAGCGTCTGATCCAGAGTGGTCGGCTGCAATCAGCATCTACCCAGAGTGGGCGGCTGAGTCGAAACTCACCAACTCGTTTTAGCAGGCTGGTGTTTTAATCGACAAATACCCTCAAGGAAATGTCAAGGTTCAGAACTAAAATATCCCAGACAAGCAGAACGAATCGTACCTAGTATAAGTGCCCTAAAAAACTGATTTCAAGTTATTAGGGCCTTAAACTCTATACATTTTTTTGAACGAATTTTTAATGAGATTTGGGTACGACGTAGGTATCAAAACTCCTTTTGGCTCCGGCAAGCTTTTCTCATCTTCACCACTTTTTTAGGCCACTAGCCACCGCTGTAAATATTATAATTATTTAACTACCAACTACAACATACATATGGAGAAATCTAATTTGTTGAAGTATATTTTATGTGAAAATGATTTCCTTTGAGTAGGAGTATGTATCGACTTTCTTTTGTAGATCATTAACACACACAATCAAATATCACGCCTTTACAAAACTAGTCATTAATATTATGAATTAAGTCCGTGTCGATCTTCGCACCCATTCTCCGTAAAGCTATGATTGTATTGACTGCTTTAATCCACCGTTTCTTGATGACATATCTCTTCAGCTTAGACTTATCTATTTGAAATTCGGAATGAACCGTCTCCTTGCCCAACCACGCGTGGTTCATAGCTTCCTCGGCTGTTGGCCGATCTCTGAAAAATAAAATATTTTGAAATATTGCCACCAGAAATATTTAATTGAAACATATTAAAGTAAGAGCAAGCAACTAAATTACCCCACACAAAATATGTTTTTTGAATGTGTTGTGTATATGTTTCACCTCTTGAGAGTACTTAAATGTATCTGTCTGTTATAGCTCTATTACAGAGTAGAAACCTATTTAGGTACCTATTTATAATAGGTGCATTTTACTTTAATTCAGTAGTTATCATTTTCAAGAGATTAGACTCTTGAATCTTAAATATCCCTCCTTGTTGACAACATTGACCAAAAATATATAGGTAAGAATCCTGAGAATTTTTACTGGGAGTATACGAAAGAGGCAGGTGGCTGTTGTCGAAAAAGATCGATTTTACACCCTCAAGCTGAAACTTGTTTTATTCGATAGTAGATTGTCATGCCAATATGCTATGTTTAAAAGTAGAAACCGAGAGTTTCCCATGAGAACCTATTTATTTATAACAATGTTTAAACACATTATAAAAAATTGCTTTTTTTGCTTTAAAATCAATTTTTTTTTATTAATTTCGGTTATTTTAAGACGAAAGTTATCGTGTGATTTTTGCGTGAAATGCTAACTTTAAGCGTAAAGCAAATAAACAATTAAAAGTGACGAAAAAAAACTAATTTTAGCGTTTTTGGCGGCCATTTTTCAATAGGTTGGTCATTGAATTTATAAAAACAAAAAATATGAGATGAAACATAAGTCAAGTAGTTTTAAAATGCGCAATACGATTTTGATTTTATATTGCAAAAATCAGTTTGAAAAATCCATAAACAAATTGCATACCGATGGGCTTTGGAATATACAAATAAATAGAGTTAACGAACGTCTGAACTTCGAAGATATAATCAATAATATAATCAATATTCGAAACATATTGATTATATCTTACTCGCAAGCTGAATCTTGTTTTAATCGAAAAAACATGATGCTAGATTACAGTAAAAAGTTTACTCAAAGTTTACTACGAGAACCTGTTTATCTATAACAAATTTTAAACAAATAAAAAATTTCTGTATTATTTGAAACTTATTTATTCTTTTAAATTATTAAATATTTATTCCCTTTTTTTTAAACTTATTAAAAAAAGGGTTTCGAAGCGAAAAAAGCAATTTTTTATAATTTGTTTAAAAACTGTTATGAATAAGAAGATTCCCGTGACAAATTTGTGGATAAACTTTTATCAAAAATCATAATCTTTCGATCAAAACAAATTTCAGTTTGTAGGTATGAAATTAACTTTTTTCGACCCAAGCAATATCCGCCTAATAAAAGGGTTCATTGGATTTGATCATGAAATATCAAAAGCAGCTTACAGTATCAACGGAAGGCAGAGATGTATGCATTTTATCCCATATTTGTATATATTAATATGTTAACATAGGCATCTATGTGTTATCCCTGCTCATCTTTAACCCGTACAGCAATCATCAAATGCCAGAGTTGACACAACAAATATGCAGAAATTTAAATTTAATAATACCCACTTCAAAGTTAATCTATTTCATAATTAATTTATTATTTATTATATTTAAAATAAGTGGTACTGGTGATTTCATTCAACACGGAAATATAAAATTGGAAGTACCTGTTTGCATCTGCAAGAATACTTTAAACAACGTTTTAAGCGTTTCTTATGCTTATGTACTTATATTTTCAAAATAAGAATACAGCATGTTGTGTTGTCTTATATTGGTGACATGATCAATTTTTTCATAAAGGTAAAATACACAAAATATTTAAATGCAGCAGATATTTATGAAGTGTGCGTTATAAGCATCAAATGCCAAAGCTGAAGCGACCAAGCATTTACGTACCTTCATGTTCCCTGCACAAGTTTTAAAAAGGTTGACGTAGGCACTTTTTTAATTGGAAACTAACTAGAGTTTTTACACTTGAACACAAATAAATTAAGGTAAAGGTATAGCACCAATCATAAAATTGCTAAAAATTATTATTAATAAATATATAGAAATAAGTACAGTAATCACAGTTTTTTTAAATGCTCTTATAATAATGATATTTAAAAAGAGAAATAAATTTAAGTTGAAAAACTATAGACCCATTAGACTGTTATTTGTCTTGTATAAGCTGTTTGTGAAGATAATTACATTGCGACCAACAAACAAACTGGATAGTTATCAGTCTCGGGAGCAGGCAGGATATACAAGTAATAAGAACACTAATTGAAAAATCAAACGAATACAATATAATACTCCGGATAGCTATGGTAGATTACGAGAGAACATTTGATTCCATAAAAATTTGGCCTATCCTTAACGCTCTAAGCAACAATAGAGTTGATGAACGATATACAAAAAGTAAATACATATATGAAAATGCAACATCGCAAGTAAAAACAGAAAAGATAAAACTACAGAGAGGGATTAGACAAGGAGATTATATCTCACCCAAGCTATTTACTTTAGCTCTAGAAGATATGTTCCAGACTTTAGAATGAGCAAATAAAGAAGTGACAATAGACGGCCAAAACCTGAATTACCTGAGATTTGCCGATGATGTTGCGTTAATAGCAAAGGACAGAGAAGAATTGCAGGAAATGCTATTAGACTTAATACAAAATCAAAAGAGACCGACACCAAGACTATACCTTATGGAAATTCCTTAGATTTCGTAAACAAAGTAAAGTTCTTAGGAATGTTTTGCGACAAAAGACTTACATGGAGAAATCGTGTTCCATATGTAAAAAGAAATTGTCAAACTGGTTTAAATTTATTTTGGGAAATAGATTGGGGAATAGATTCTAAATCATTATTAAACATATACAAATCACTTACCAGAACAAAAATAGATTATGGTTTCATTGTGTGTACATCAGCTAGCTGCACACTGTTACAAATCGAGATAATTCAAAATACCGCATTGAGAATTGTTAACGGAGCTTTTAAAATATCGCCTCAATAAATACAAGAGTTCTCTCGAATTCAAACTTTCCTGTCATATACAGGGTGGTCCTTAAGTAATTGTACAAAAAGAAACCGTAGATTCTACACTTTAAAATATTACGATTTAAGCCAAATTGCTTTAATAAATGTTGATATTAAGAAAGATACAGGGTGTTAAAGGGGAAATTTAAAATTTTAATTTTAGCTATAACTATCATGTTTGTAAACATTTATATATCAGAATTCATAACTGGGTACTATTGAACATCAGAAATTGTAATTTAATGCATATTTTAATGTAGCTGATAGAGGGCGCCACATATACCACATATGTGGCATACATTTACACCTAACTTTTTTGCTCTTTAAGTTACCGGTGTTTGTGATAAAAAATATTAAAGATACATTATTTTAACAAAAAAAGGTAAACTAGATAATAATTTCAAAACCCAACACTTTTCGAGATAATTGCATTTTACAAATCAACTACATAATTCAGATTTAACGCAATGACTCCAGGCAACGAAAGAAAATTAGACAAAAACATCAATACTTATGAATTTTAGTATAAAATGCCTTTAATAAAGTTAATAGTTAACGAAATATTAAATAAAATATATATATCAGCAGGATAATTTCCAATAGGATTTGACAAAATAACAGAATGGTTGGATTTTACATCAAACGTTTTACGTTGTTTATTAAATTAAACTCATAACCAAAACATTTTATTTACAAACCAAATTAAGAAATAGTTAAACTAAGTAACACTAAACTTTTTGTCAAAGTAAGTGTTCGATATGTTCACCATTTTCTTTAAATCATTTGTCAATATAAAAGATCGTCTCATATTAAATAGCCTAATTGGTTCTAAAGAAACCTGTTTATACGAGACGAAAACCTCAAATTCCTTGGGAAAAACATTGTCAATAGATTTTTTGCATAAGTAATCACTTTCATAAAATACCGCAGAATAATGTTCGAGAGGTCGCCCATACAAAAAGTGGTCCTAATTTATTAAACAGTTTTGTATAAATCCATTTTTAGGTTGTGATAAGGGCCCCAAACAACTAAAAACAATGTTGTTAAAATAAACCCAAACTAAAGGATAAGAAACTGATAGAACAAGGTTTGGTGAATTCAAAAATAATTGCGTGTTTTTGAGCCTTAAAAATCATCATTTTTCGTTTTTTTTTTCAGTTTTATATTGTTTATAAGATGAAAACGATTAGCTTTAACGAAAAATTACAAAAAATTTTATTTATTCAGAATAATTCAAAAGACCGAAAAAAAAATTGTCCGGGCAGATGAACTTGATTTGTACAATTTGTTTAAAAACAATTATTGTTTAAATAAATTAGAACCACTGCTGCTGGTATTGTGTTTTAAGACGAAATAAGTTAAATGCAACACAACCAAAAATAAAAATATTAAAGCTATTTTACTAACGCAAAAACTAGTCAGTTCGTCTCTGTCTCGCTACGAAAACGCATTGAAGAGAACTGCATGTTTTTAGCAATGCCTGATTTGATTGTTTCGTTCGTAGATCGACGTCACTAAATGATTACGTCAGGTCCACCACATTATGAATTATCTTTACCTAAATGATTAAAATTACTATGTTTTAAAGGACCCCGCAACTATCCTTCTGGAAAACCGGCCCTGGTCAAATTAATTAAAAGTTTGGTCGATGATAGTTCTCAGTGCGTAGATTAAAAAAGTCAATGGAACCTAGGTCTGAAAAACTATTATTCTAAAGCCTTCTGAAGATATTGGATTCAGGTGCTCAGTGTATTTCAAGCGCACTTATTCGTAGTCAAGTGAACGAAAATATTGATTTATGAAAGAACTGAGACATTTTTTCTTGATCCATATTTACACTATAAATATGAATCATAGCGATGAAAAACTGAAGAATAGCGATAGAAAATGTGCTACTAGAGAGACAACAATTATCATATTTTCACAAATGCTACACACACATCCAATACCAGCATAGCTGCATGTCCGCCTTATCTTCAGAAAACTACTAAAGCGCCTTCAGAAAACTGAGGAACAACCACATCGACAAGTGGTGCTAGAGCGGTACAAGACATTTCACGCATGCAGATACATACCTGATCTCAGCAAGGTAACAGCAAGTATCACCCTGCTAAACAATTATTAACAAGATTATTAATTCCGAATGTGGTATAAGCTAGAGTTAAGACTGACTATCTGATTAGAAGAAACTTAAACCCAAATTTGCTATAAACCATTGAAATCTAGCATAACATAATCTTAACTGGTCGGACTTTCTTGCCTTAACTGGCTATTTGATGAATATACTTTTTACATCTTTAAGAAATTCTATGATAACGTTATAATTTAGGTATTGTCGATGCAGCAATTAACACTGCCGGGGTTCTTTATTTTTTAAATAATGATTAAGCGTTTTTTTTTATAATCAAATGGTGCTGTTGCCTTGCTGAGGTCAGGTATGTATTCTGCATGCATGAAATGTTTTGTGCCGCTTTAACAGCACTGTCGGTGTGATTGTTCCTCTGATCTGTTTTCTGAAGACGCTTTAGTAGTTTTCTGAAGATAAGGCGGAACTGTAGCTATGTTGGTATTGAATAAGTGTGCAGCATTTGTGAAAATATGATAATTCTTATGTTTCCCTAGCAGCACATTTTCTATCGCTGTTCTTTAGTTTTTCGAACTTCTTTACTATCATTGACTGAACTTTCGTTTAATTTGACTGAGACCAGTTTTCCATAAGGATAGTTGTGGGGTCCTTTTTATTTTGAAAAGTGTAATTTGATTTTATAAAAAGATGTGCTACTATTGCAGAAACAAAGTATAGTAGTTTTTATTTAAAGGCAATTATTAGGCACCGGTTATTATTTCAAGTAAAAAACTAGTGTAACTTTTTTTGAATCAACAAAAAAACTCAAACGGCCACAAGAGTAAACCCACCAATCAAACAATCAAAGATGAGGCAAACACCTGGGCTAGGAACGACAACGAATAAGCTGATCTTTTTGACAAGCACCTTCAAAAAGTATTCACGCCATACCCTTCTACAGTATCTACAGAGGAAGAAACAACTAACTAAATTCCTTACAGACCGTTTTAAATGGATCTGCCCCACACAAAATTTACAGTCAACCAAGTAAAACAAACAATAAATGAAGTCAACATCAAAAAAATCCCTGGATTTGACCTAATCTCTGGCAAGATTCTAAAAGAAGTCGGATAAGTGCATAAAACTAATAACCTTTATATTTAATGCAATCCTACGCCTAAACTACTTCCCTAGTTCATGGAAAGTGGCACAAATCATAATGATCCTTAAACGCTGAAAAAGACTGGAAAATGTATCTTCATACCAGTCTATCAGCCTTTTTTCTATGATTAGCAAAGTCTTTGAAAAAATGTACGATAATAGACGAACATAAAATAATTCCAGAACATCAAATCGGTTTCCGAGACAAACACGGAATCATAGAACAAGTGCATAGGCTAGTCAACCAAATAAACTAGGATTTTACCGCCAAAAGATACTGTTCTGCTGCTTTTCTTGACATATCACACGCTTTTGACAAGGTATGACACATAGGATTACAAATAAAATTAAAGAAGCTCCTACCCTATCCTTAATTCCAGCTCTTAAAATCCTACATAGAAAACAATCACTTATTGGTGAAGTACGGTACCGAGCACACTAAGATATATCCTATTCTCTCAGGTATCTCACAAAGCAGCCTTCTCGGCCCAATTCTATATCTTTTGAAAAAAAGATATTGTTAACCAATGAAAACAGCTTGGACTTAAATAAAGAAATATGTATTGGGTCATTGGATGCAAATCAAAACTGTCTTTGGATTACAAAATTTTACTCTCCAAGTCCATCCTCAAGCCCATATGGACTTATGGGATTCAGCTATGGGGCACTGCTAGCGTCTCCAATACAAACATCTTACAGAGATTCCTAAACAAGGAGCTTCGTGCCATAGTCAATGCGCCATACTATATATTTGGATAATGCGTTTGCTCGACAATTAAATGTGCGGAATATCTTTAAAGTGCATAGACTAAAACGGCAATTGCCAACTTCTCCAACTGAACATATTAAGTAAACTAATAAAATTTTAAATTTGGAATTGTAAAGAGGTTACTCACTGGAGTAACTCTCTACATGTCTGCATTTTATATCATACCAAACGCTTAATGCCCAATGTGCAAATTGTTGTACTCAATGGAGTTAATAAAAATAAAAATTTTTAAATTTTTAAAAAATTTTTTGAATGCATTAATCCGCAACAAAAACATTAGGTCGTCGTATTTTTGTTTCGGTATTGGTATTGAGTTATTGTAGGCATTCCTTAAGTGAAAGTCAGAAAAAGGTAATGAAGAAATCGGTTAAAATTTAACTTTTAAAAAATAAGTTTTGTAGACACAAACAGCACAAGTGCTTCTTCCCCACCTTAAATATGAAAGCATATCTAAAGTTGAACGTTTCTTCCAAAGCATTTTTGAAGCAAAGCATTTATACTGGCGTTGTATTACTTTTTCTCTACAGTAAAATGCTGAGACGAGCGTTACGGAAGTAGCGCCATGAAAAGAAATAGCGGTTCGTGATTCGCGCAGTCACAGTAAACAGTTAAAAGATTTCATTTAAGTGACGAAGGGATTCCGTTATGTAACAGTAAACTTTTTCAATTCTATTAAAATTTATAAAAAATCCTCAAAAGTTAATGCTTCTTCCTTGTTATTTAAATAGTTCAACAAGTACCCACCAATTTCTCCTGCTTCTCTTTTACTTTCTTCTTCGTGTCACATATCCTTGGCCTTTTTGCAAGATCAAATACTGCAAGACTAAAAATGGATAATTTTGATTTGTAGTAGAAACAGGATACTTGTCCATTTGGAGTTGGTAAGGAAGCATATACGCAAATACGTCATCTTTCTCCGTTTTATAGTAATTTTAATAAGAAACGTATGTTTTACATTGATCTTTTTTAGAAAAGAGGAAAGCAATATTAAATTCGTGATTTGTGAAAAATGCTTCTGTATATCGTCAAGGTAGCAAAAAGGTTTCCTTGGCTTTCATAGTCCAATTTATAACCCTAATATATATATATATATATATATATATATATATATATATATATATATATATATATCTATATATATATATATATATATAAATATATATATATATATATATATATATATATATCTATATATATATATATATATAAATATAAATATATATATATATATATATATATATATCTATATATATATATATATATATATATATAATATAAATATATATGTATATATATATATATATATATATATATATATATAAATATATATATATATATATATATATATATATATATATATATATATATATATATCCGGTTTTTTAGGCGTTACGCCCGTCGGGTAGGGATCTATGGAGGAGTATCACCGAGCCGCAAGCCCTTATCTCTTGCCGTACTGCTCCACCATAGGCCGATCAGATCCCAGCATATTCTAGTCTAAGCCGCAGATTCATCTAGAATTTTAAACTGCTGCGTTAGACTTTTTGTTTCCTGTACACCGAGCTGGGGCTCGATCCCACATCCACTGAACCATTCGAAGATGACCCCAATATAACTGTCTTATTGTTTTACTTTCTTCGACATAAACTTTCTTACTGTGAAACTGTGTATAATGACTATCAATTCTTGGGATTAAAGAAATGTGACAACGAACTTTATCTTTAATATACTTACGTACTTCTTTGTGTTTATTGCGTTTTCTTAAGATAAAGATTTACAAAAGTCCACAGATTTATTGTTTTTTTTGTACAAATAAAGTGAACAAAAAAAATATAATGTTATTTAAAAGTGACCACAACTCACCGCCTTTAATGACACTTTGTAAGAATATAAACAAAAACGAAACGTGTATACTGAGATAACGAAAAGTGTCACTATTGCTAAAACTTCTTAACAAAATTGAAAGAAATCCGTAGTTATACATACAACATCTAATAGAAACTTTGAGAATTAATGTTGTGCCTGTCATGTTGCAAGATAGTGCCTTAAATTTCAAATTCATAATTATAATAAACATTATACAAATGAGTGATTTTCGAGATGTGCCACAATTAAAGCTGGTGAGCGATTTGTTCATTCTATGTGTTAGTTCATACTATGTTCCAGGGCAAATTCTATTAACTTGGCATTAAAGTCGCCCATAATTATTTTTAAATCGAGGTATCACGGTGTTTTTTAAAATACTCCCTTTAGCTCCTCATTATTTTCTTCTTCTTTGCCATCTCTGACCATATTCTGACCTTCGAGGCAGCTGCTCTGAACAATTGCCTTAAGCTGCAACCAAACCACTCTCTCAGATTCTTCAAGCAGGAAACGCGTCTTCTTCCTACGCTTTTCCTACCCTTTATTTTTCCTTGAACTATGAGTCTCAAGATGTTGAATCTTTCGCCTTTCATTACATGTCCGAGATATTGCAATTTCCTTTCTTTTATTGTATTTTCCATTTCCTTCTCTCTGTCTATTCTCCTTAACACTTCTGCATTCGTGACTCTATCTACCCATGGAATCCTTAACAATCTTCTAAATGTCCACATTTCAAACGCATTAAGTCGATTTATTGTATTCCGGTTTAATGTCCATGATTCAGCTCCATAGTAGAGTGCATTGTGTACATAACATTTAATTAGCCATATTCTGAGGGCCAATGTCAGATCTTTACTGCATAAAATATTTTTCATTTTCACAAAGTTGGCACGTGCTTTTTCAATTCTGACTCTTATCTCTGCCGTATAATCGTTATTGTCTGTGATTATCGTTCCCAAGTAAGTATATCTTTTTACTTTCTTAATCTGCTGGCCGCCTACCAATAATATTTCATTTGTATTGTTTTGCTCTTGTTTTCTTTTGACTGTGGACTTAATCCATTAGCCATTTGTATTGTTGTTCTTACTAATTTTCATGAATTTTATTTTTTTGATGTTAAGAGAGAGTCCGTATTCTCCACTATATCTTAATATTTTGTTCATTATTCTTTCTAAGTCTTCCAAGTTTTCGTCTATTATGACTGTATCGTCGGCATACCTAATGTTGTTAATTAAACTTCCGTTTACTTTTATGCCGACTGTCTCGTTTACAAAAGCTTCTTGTATGATTTCTTCAGAATAAGCAATAACTAGAATAAGATTATTAACACCATCAAAGAGCGCAAACTAGAATATCTTGGCCAGGTTATGAGCAATGAACAGAAATACGGCATGTTGCAACTCATTCTTCAGGGTAAGGTATTTGGAAAGAGAGGACCAGGGAGAAGAAGAATATCTTGGCTTCAAAACCTGAGAAAGTGGTTTAATACATCGACAACCGGACTATTCAAAATAGCAGCAAGCAAAGTTAAGATAGCCATGTTGATCGCCAACATCCGGAACGGATAGGCACCGCAAGAAGAAGAAGAAGAAGCATTAAACAATAACGGCGACAGTATTCAACCTTGCTTGACCCCTCTCCTTATCTCCACTTCGTCTGACACTTCTCTTCCAATTTTCACATTTGATCGTTGGCTGTAGTATAAATTTGATATCAATGATATCATTATAGATAACTTTTATTTTCTTTGGTTGGGGTATGAGCATTTATTAATGCTATTTTTCTGCCCTGTCCCCTGATTCTAAGAAGACACAATCGGCTTGATATCGCCTCAAAAGTTATTACTTGTTCTACTATTTCTTTTCTAACTAGAAATCCCGTGTCTAATAATGTTTTATCATCCCCACTGTAGTCCCCCACTTGAATATAGAAATTTCTTTTTTTGTCTTATATCGCCGTAACATCAATTCTATATTTTTCTAAGGTATAAACTGTTTTAAACATGTCTCCTCATCGTATGTTTCCCTTAAATCCCATTGTCCTAATCATTTCGGTACTGTTTCTTCTCCTTTTTTCTATTATCTCTAGTTTTCAATGTTACAATTTCATCTCTACTATTCTTTATTTATACATACTTTTTCGTATAAAACTTTGACTTTTTTCCTTTCTTCTCCAGACACTATTTTGTATCCTTTAATTTATTCTTATTCTTTAAATTAAATTAAAATTTACCCTGCAATTTCTCTTTAGTTTTTTTAATGCTTTAAGAATAAAAATGCAAACTATAATAAGTAATCAACATGGTTTGTCACTTAATGAGGAAAATGATCACACGGCAGGCATCAACTATGGCTTTTATTAGACTCCAGAATAGAGGGCGTTGTAGTTTTACGGTTATTTAATCAAAATGTTATTATTGTTAGCTTACTAAAACCATAATCAAGTTTTTACAGGGATCACTTCAACGGAACTTTCTGCAGAACTTACTGTTGCAATTATTCGATTAAGTTTTTAAATGCTGCCAGGCATGATAGTAGGCCCATATCTGTCAAAGTATGCCCCAACCACCACCAGTATGGTCCCAAGCTCCTTGAGACTTCGCTTAGGCAACTCTATTTCCCTGTGCCATGCCCCTGTTTGTCTATGTGTGTATGTATTTGTGTGTGTCATGTTTGGTCAGTAAATCTACAGTTAATGACATATTTACAACCCCTATTTCATGTTGTTAGTTGCTCCGCGGGTATTTATTTGGTTACATGTGTTTCACCCCTATGTCCTATATGTATAGGACGGTCACTACTGGCCATTTAGAAGTACCGTGTCGAGGATGAGAACTTCTCCACAAAGTCTGTTCTGTGTTCTGAACAGACTTTATCTGATAGACAGCAGCACTGCAACTAATTCATCATAATGTTGAGATTTGTGCTGCGAGTCGCAGCCTGCGACTACCGTGCTTCACAGTAACTACCAGGCGGTGTAACACCATTGTGACAAGGAGGTGCATGGCATAGGGGAAAAGTGTGCCTAAACGAAGTCCCAAAAAATTTGCATACCTTAGCAGATATGGACCCACTCTAATGCCTGGCAGACTTTTAAGGCTTAATCGAATCTTCTCATTGTAACAGTAAGTTCTGTTGAAGTGTTCTATGTGGATACTTGATTGGTCGTTAAGGCCAATTTGAGACAGAGACAGAGTCCGCAATCTGTGCCTCGATGCTCGCTTACTTTATGTTTATTTATTGATTCAGAAGACACCCATTTTTGAGTCCTCATCTGGACAATATATTTTTGTCTAATATGTCCCTTCTGCTCTCATGAAATGGGACGAATTCCTGTTAAGCACGGTCGTGAACCCGTACTGTTCCAATGTGATACTCCGTCCCTCTTGTATGTGTGAGTATATGCATTTGTCATGTTTAATCAACAAATCTAAGTTAATTACATAACTGCTGCCTACGCTAATTTAAAATTAACAGGTTATTCATTTGAATCCCATATTATAGGAAAACTGAAAATCTAGCAATGGAATTGACGCATAAGGATCAGTCATATTATGCAAACTTTCTAAAACGAATTTCATAATAATTATTTCATTAGCGGTTTCTAAATAATTCCAATGCTTCATATACAGAATGAACCAAAAGTCTGGATACGTCAAATTATCTCTTAAATGGATGATCCGGACTTATACAAAAATAGGGATGCACCTATTTTGCAATATGGAACACCTATTTACAATTTGAAGTTTGTAATTTTGCCAGATTTACCATTTTCTGGTATCATTAGTTACTTTCTAGTATATTATACCTTTATGGAAATCTCTATTTCAATAACAGTTCAACCGTATATAATACTTTCAATTTTATATAGTCAGGAACATCTTAAAACTTAAAACAACACATTAAGATAAAAGTTTACTACATTGCTAAATTAATGTCGATCTAATCAAGTATTGAAAATGTCTTCTGTTGTTAATTTGACAGTATCGTAAACGATGGTAGAATCCGTTTATTACATTTATCCATGTTTCTCTAAAAATTAATATAGATTCATAAATTCTGGCAATAATTGTAATCTATGGTGGTATCATCTTCATTTATATCTTGCAAGAGCTGAATTTGGTAGGGTTTAAATAAATTCTTCTGTAGAACATGCAAGAGTGACGAATGACCTACATAATGTATTTGTGAAACTACAATAAATCTAAAGTTTTATTGTAATTTAAAATAGTTTTTAGTCTACCCGTTGGAGTGCAATCGTTTACTCGACCAGTTTCCTCATTGCGCTTTACATTTTTTTGTACTTACGCTTTAAGAATAGAAGAATCTGGGAGAGTATCGTTGAATAAGTTCGGTACTTCATTATAAGATCTTTTCCATCACCGTAGCTCCTTATCATTAAAACAGTAATTCACTCTTTTTCATTAAAAACCATCTTTTCATAGAGCCTTTAAAAACATCTAAAACAACTGTCAGCTTTAGTTATTACCTTTTCAATAAACATAAAGCTACTGTTAGTTTTATGAATTAATGTCAAAATCATAGTATTCTATATTTACTAAATTACTTGAAAACTATATATGTCTTTAACTTTGAGCGCGTTAGTGAATTCAAGTATCTGGGAACAACAATAACGGATCACAAGCAATAAACAACAGGATTCAGGCCGGCATCATATGTCCCTCCAAAACCTTATAAAATCGAAACAACTAAGAAGACGTACGAAGATACAGGTCTATAAAACAATCATACGACCCGTTGTGATGTATGGAAGCGAAACGTAGACGATAACAAAGGCAAACGAAGAGAGACTATGTGTTTGGGAAAGAAAAATCCTAAGGAAGATCTTTGGTCCTGTGCTGGATGAAGCATCAGGACAATATAGGATAAGAACTAACAAAGAGCTCGAAGAACTTTACCCAGACGCCAACATCATAAAAGAAATAAAGTCCAGAAAACTCCAATGGACAGGACACCTCAGAAGACATTCTGACGAATGAACAGTAAGACTGTTGTGGGAGGAAGTCCCAAGTGGAAGGAGACAACGCGGACGCCCTCGTCTCCGGTGGCGAGACAATATAGCAGGAGACCTAAGCACTATGGGCGTGGAGAATTGGATGGAGATTGCTCAAGACAGAAAACAGTGGAGGCATGTTGTGGAGTCGGCTAAAACCCACGAAGGGTTGTAACGCCACGGAGTAAGTAAGTAAGTAACTTGAAAACTACATATTTGGTACTGAGAAGTTTTATTTAAAGATCTTCGTGACTAGATAAAATACCAAGTGAGACATATGGTTGAACTCGTATTAAAGTGATGATTCCAATAATAATACAATATACAGAATATTGTGAATTAAAAAAACCAAAGTCAGTAATGATAGAAAATCTTAAATCTGGCAACATTGTAAGCATCAAATTTGAAATTTCCATATTGTAAAATATGCGAATCCCGGCTTTTGTATAATTCTGACCATCCATTTAAGAGATAATTTGGTTTGTCCAGACTTTTGGTCCACTCTGTGTTTACTAAATTTTATGAAGTAAAATGTATTTTTCTTAACATGCTTTTTATATAATCCGCATAAATAATATATTATTGTATAAAATAAAATGTTGCCAAGGAACTCATTTTAAAAGAAAATTTTGTCTCAGTTCCAATAATGCATATTGTTACAGCAATTGTAGAGTTTAAATAAATCTCAAGTGGGCGGAACAATTTGTAATTAATTGAAGTGATTCTCTAAAGCATCTATTTGTCTATTTAAGTGTTAGTAATTTATTAATGTCCGCGAAATTTTCCGACTGTAACGAAATTTATTTTATTTAAAATAGTTACACTGAAATCATTTTTGTTTCCAAAAATAGATGTTCGAAAAATAAATATTACCCACCTGTATAATACTGGCAATTTGAATGTAATGAAAATGCATCAGCTGTATGTTAAAAAGTACGAAGCTGGTAAGAAAACAAAATTTGAAATCAGCTATGTTTTTTATCTACACATATTCAACAACAGATTCAATGTTTTATTTGGAAAACCTAAAACGGACGTCTGCAATGCATGTGATAGGTTCAAAAATCAAATAGGTTTGGCGAAAAATCCAGAAGAAAAATCCCGATTGAATCGAGAACACTCTATCTATGCAAAGCGCAGAAATTTTATGACGACTTAAAGAGTTTCAGTGAAGACTGAAGAAAAACTGACGAACAAATTGATTTTATTAGCTTGGACTATCAACAAAACTTGCCAGTATCAGTACTGCGAATAGGTGACATTTTAAAGCAAAGCTTATATACTGACTTATAACTTGTCATCTGTAGTAAAGTGCTGAGGTGAACGCCACGAGCATCATACCATACATAGAAAAATTATTTGCATCTGACAGGACTGATGATCACCTATATGGAGAAGGAGAAACAGGACCTTCAATCCTTAAATCGGAGATAGAAGACGCCATTGCAGCACTAAAAAACAATAAGTCAGCAGGTCCGGACAATGTACCCTGCGAAATATTAAAGATCCTATGTAAATAAGACAAACAGTTCCTTGATAATCTAGTTGTACTTTTTAACAACATATATAATAGCGGTAAAATCCCGGAGAACTGGCTGCAGTCAACATTTATTACAATCCCGAAGAAACCAAATGCCCAGATTTGTGATAACTACCGGCTTATAAGCTTGACCAATCATGTCACTAAAGCGTTCACTAAGGTCATTCATAGAAGAATATATGATAAATGTGAGTCAAATATTGATAGATCGCAGTTTGGTTTTCGGAAAGCAAGTGGAACTAGAGAAGCAATTTTCGCTCTCCAGGTGCTTATACAGCGGTGTAGAGACTCCAAGTACTCAAGTTTTCGTCTTTTAATAGTTAATATTATTTCCGCCTCATTTCCCATCCTTCTAGTTACTTCCATGTTTGACATTCTTTGAATCCATGATATTCGTAGGATTCTTCTGTAACACCAAAATTCAAAGGCAGCCAACTTATTCAGATGAACTTGTTTTAGTGTCCAAGCTTCCAGACAATAAAGAAGAGTAGAGAACACGTAACATCGAAGCATTCTCAGGCGTAGTTCTATCCTTATATCCCGACAACAAAGAAACTTTTTAAGTTTAATAAATGATGTACGTGCTATTTCAATACGTGTCTTAATTTCTTTGGTTTGGTCTACATCTGATGTTATCCATGTTCCTAAGTATTTATAGTTATTAACACTCTCAATTGCAGTATCTTCAATAGTCAATTGGATATTTGCATGTGCAGATTTAGTCATGATCATGCATTTAGTTTTCTTTAAATTTATCTTCAGTCCGTACTCATGACAGCGTTCATTAAGGCGTTGCATTACGTTCTGTAAATCATTGTTGTTATCCGTAATTATTACTGTATCATCTGCAAAACGTAAGTTATTCAATACTTTTCCATTGATAGATATACCTTCTATTGAGTCTGAGAGCGCTTCTTGAAATACCGCTTCACTGTATTTCAAGAACTCCTCTCTGTATTTTGATATTTTCGGTGTACTGGCTGTCAACTCTTACCTTGGCAGTTTGATTCCAATATAAATTAGATATAATTTTCAGATCACGACTGTCAATATTTTTGCTTTTTAATATATCTACAAGCTTTTTATGTTGAACTTTATCAAATGCCTTTTCAAAGTCTACAAAACATAAGTACATATCCTGATTCATGTCCATGCATCTCTGAGCCAGCACATTTAAGCCGAAGAAAGCATCTCTTGTACTCATACCATTTCTAAAGCCAAATTGTGTGTCACTAATCTCATATTCAAGAGTTTTAACAATTCTGCTGTGAATTATTTTCAAAAATGTTTTAAGTGTGTGACTCATTAAAGCTATTGTTCTGTGGTCTGAGCAAGTTGTTGAACTTGGTTTTTTGGAAATTGCTACAAAGGTTGATTGCAGCCATTGTCTGGGGACTGTGGCAGTCTGATATATTAGATTAAAGAGTTCAACCATTACATTAATAACATCTTCATCGATGAGTTTTAATAATTCGATGGGCACCTCATCTGGTCCAGTAGCTTTACCCTCTTTTGTGTTTTTGATGGCATAGATGACTTCTTCTCTTAGTATTGGTGGTCCAGTATCCTCAGTGATTTCTAATGACAGTTCTTCTCTTTCATCATTAAATAGTTGTTGAATGTAATTGGTCCAGTGACATAATCCCTCCTTCATATCAGTAATAATATCCCCTTTATCATTTTTAAGGATATTCGTTTTTGTACGCTTTCTAGAACCTGTCATTTCTTTGATTTTTTTGTGTAAATTAAAGCTATCGTACTTTTTATCCAGATCTTCTATTTCCTTGCATCTATCTGAGAGCCACCTTTCTTTTGCCTCTCGAATTTTCTTTCTGATAGTTCTCTGAATTTTTTTGTATTTATTCAGGTCTTTTGCTTTATGTTTTCTTCGTTCTTCCATGAGTTCAATAATTTCTACTGTCATCCAAGGTTTTGTTTTTTTTTCCAAGAAGCGCCGCAAACAAGATCAACATTGCCATGTTAATAGCCAACGTTCGCAACGGACAGGGCACTTGAAGAAGAAGAAGAAGAACGCCACGAAAGAAGTGCCACGAAATAACGGTTCATGGTTCGCAGTCATAGTAAACAGTTTATACAATGAACTCGAAGTACGACTAATCGACGAAATCACTAAACACACTCGACCAAAAACGACTAAATGTACACATTTTTTAACCAAAATATATATGATATGACTCTGGTTTTCAATGTACCTCCAGTAAGTTGTCATTTTATGGTTTTGCTGGTCTTCCTGCTGATCGTCTTCCTATTGTGGAACTGTCTCTTGCCCTCTTTACTACTCTATTTGTTGTCATTCGGCTTATATATTCCGCATCTTTCGTCGATAACTTTTGATGTATTTTTATCTCTGTTGGTTATATACTATGATTGATCTTTGTCCTCGGGTGTTAGTGAATGTACATGTGAATGTTTGTGTTGGTCTTTGTGGTCAAAAAATGTATTGTTTATTCTAATTCGTTATTGGTGTAGAAGCTTATCATCAGTTCTCAATTTTCGTTTTTTATTCTCGTTATGTTTTTGCTTCATTAGCGGTATTACTTGATTGCCTATTCGAGCGTTAAAATTCTCCAATATTATCATCTTCCCTCTAACTTGATCTACTACTTGTAATTCGTTATAAAATGTTTCCCTTGTTATTTGAGGCTTATTATTTTCTGAGCCGTACACTCCGATGATGTTCATGTCTTCCTTCTCCATTCCTATCTTTGCTGTTACAATCCTTTTTGATATGTATTGACAGTCTTTGATGAGATTTTGGTACCTTTGGTGCCTTAGTATGGCTACACCTTCTTTGGCCACATTTTTTTGTTACTCCACTGTAAAATAGTATGTAATCACCTAATTTTGATCGTCCTTTTACTTTCTTTTTTGTTTCATGTAGAGCGCAAACGTTTATTTGTTTCTCTTTCAGCACTTGGGTTATTTCTTGGTCCCTTGAGTTGAACGATATGATATTCCATGTAATAATTCTCATCTGAGTTTTGGATAGTTTTCGCTTGCCAATGATATATATTGTATTTTGTACCTATATATTTATCCCATTATTTCTTTGTAGGCATAGAGAAGTGACAATTTTGTTTCATCTTTGTCTATCTTCGGCAATATAACTAATCTGTCTACGGAGTCATATTGGTTTTTGCTTGAGTACTTCTGATTAATGTTCCCTTTGGCAATACTTATCTTCTTCTTTTATGTTTGTAGGTTCCAATGTAACACTATTTGGAATTTTCTTTTTATCCTTTCTTAGAGTGTCCCAGCCACTGGTTTAATAATTATCTTAAAGACTTTTTTGCTGGGTTGTCAGGGTGCTTGTAGGCCATATATTATTTAATCGTACGATAGTATCCTTAGCTTTCTTTTGGACGTATTTAAGTAATCCATCTGTTTTTTAAATAGTACTTCGTTAGTAGTTACATTCTTTTAAAACTCCTTTCCTTACTCTTGTTTCTTTATTTTCTTTTTTTTTAATTATTTTGTATTGACATACTTTTTGCAAACTTTGCTTACTTATTTTTCTAGCGCATCTATATTTTCTTTCATGGGTTGTCCGCTGAGACACTATGTGTATATGATATGCAAAATTTAGATTTTCGAGGCATCTCACTAATCTAATTGTACTTTCCTCTTTTGCTCTTTTTGATATTTATTTATGGTTTTCCTCATTACACGATCTATATTATTGAAAACAGCAGTGGCGATAGTATACATCTTTGCTAAACTCTTATATCTGTTTCAAATTACTTAGATAGTTTACCTGCATGTGGCACTACACTTTTATAGTTATTATAATCATATTTTATTAAGCTTATTAATTTTTTTGCGATGCCTCTATTTTTAAGCCACATCCATACGTTTTTTGGCGGTCTAAGTCAAAGGCCTTTTCGAAATCTATATATATATATATATATATATATATATATATATATATATATATATATAATCAATAACCCTTCTACCCTAAGGTGTTGGGTGGAAATCTATTTATACCAGATATAATAACGATAATTGGTTTATTATTTGCTATATGATAATTCTTAACGTTTTTCTAAATCTGCACGATCACCCTGTTCTGAACCCATTTTATCTTTTCCTTAAACTCTCGTCGATGGTTTTACAATACACTTAAAAATTATTTTAGAGAATAGTTTATTCACTGTGCTAAGTAATTTAATTCCTCTCAAATTATTGCATAGTTTTAAATTTCTTTTTTTTTTGATATTTTAACTATTGCAACAGTTTTCCAGCCTTTGGAAAATTTCTCTTTTTTCAATAGATATTAAATAGGGTAGTAGATTTCCTCTTGTTAAGTGAATAACCGTTTTCCGTTGTTCTTTTGTGATTTAGTCTATGCCTCGTCATTTGTTGCTTTTGAGAGAGTTTATTGTATTGATTAATTCGTCTTCGTTTGGTAAGTTTGTGTTTACATAAAGTTAAAGAGGATAAAAAACATAGAATATATTAAAGATACTAATTTCTATTACATTTGTCTTGAAAAACATGCATCTAGTGTCCGAGGGCATAATGAAAATTAAAATTCTTTAAATAGGTAAAATTTTGTAGATATAAATTTTTGTATTTTTATCACTGACAAATAATAAATCTTCCAGTGATGATAAAATAGTCATAGAATCAATCACAATTCAAGGTCACACCCTAATAGAATCAATAAGAATGTCTTTTAATTTATGCTAATAAAATGCTCCCTTACCTAATGCTGGAATATACCGATGATGACACATAAAAAAGGTAAAATGACGATGATGATACATAAAAAAATTAAAGAAGGCAGTTGGAAAAAAATTGCACGAGTGGAGTCCACGAGCAGATAAGCGAAGATGGGGGAAGACCCCTAACGCGACAATCTGACGACCTCAAAAGATTTGCAACCAATTGGATGGCAGAGACGCAGAACAGAAAAAGCTGGTAATAATGGCAGCCTATGTTCAAAAATGAACAAATATTCTTTTTCTTCTTCTTATTGCGCCGTCTCGTTTCGAAGGTTGGCGATCTAAATGGCACCTTTACCTTCCAATATGACTTGGAGTAATTCATATCTTTCAACTCTTAACACATGACCCAAGTATTGTATTTCTCTGTCTTTAATTATACTGAGTAATTATTTTTATTTACTTATGCCCGAAGTACCTCACCTTTGGTAATTTTTTGTATCCATGGTATTTTCAGCATCCGTCTATATATATATATATATATATATATATATATATATATATATATATATATATTGTGTAACATTTTTTTTTATATAATAAATATATTAAATTATTTTTAATTCCCTTTACCCATGTGGATGATACGCCGATGATCGTGTGTACGATTAGAAATATTTATGACGGAAGAATTTACTTACCAAAATAACACGGGATTTTCCTAATTAAGAAAGGTTGTTAATCCTTTCCTTCTCAATGCCGAGTAAGAAAGGAACTAATGCTTTTCGGTATGCGGGTTCTTTTTCATAAATTGGTAATTTTCGTCGAAGGCACGTATAGTAATCTTTTGACAATAACATAATCCAAAGGATTGTATATTTGATCACGTACCTACCGTAAATACCTCAAACTTTTCGATGTCCATTAGAATATTTTTATCTTCTCAGAACTACATACAACTGGCCTATGATTTCTAAGTGAGATATATCCCCTCTTTTTTCTTGAATAGTTTGTAAAATTTTAGAAAAACCAAGTTACTTCTAGTGGGGCGATCATTAAGTGAGGTCGCTTGCCTAAAATTACCGTCTCTTACCGTCTCTGTGCATTTTTTTCTCTAAGTGTGTATAAACTTTATATTTGAGTTTTCTTTTCTGATACTATATTAGATTATATATAGTTCTAAAGTACCTTTAATGGTAATTAAATTCAGTGTTTGATACAAGTAAAGTATTAAGTACAGAATTTAACTTCAGTGAATTAGGCAGCAGTCATCAGAAATTACTGTAAGTTACCATAATCTTAGTATCTCCAATTATCTGGGCAAATAATATGGTATGGTATCATATTATCTGCAATCATCTGGGCGAATCAAAGTTCATCCATTTCTTCACCTGTAGATTGCTGATTTTTGTATTCAATTTAAAGAACATTTCATTAAATTCAAGAAACTTCAATAATTAATAAATATGAACATTTAAGTCTGTTTATCATTAAATAATAGTGCGAGATAGTTAATCCACGTAACCAAGTACACACTTTTTTTGTAAATGATTGTCTTATATATCTTTGTAAAGGTATTTGCTAGTTAAATTACCGCTTATTTTTATGTGTATACCACCATTTTATAGTTGTTGGTGTATTTTTATTACTTGTGATGCATTCAGCAGCGTCATAATTTTGTTGTTGAATATATTGTTATTGTTTTATGTACCTATGTATTTTATTTGTCGGCTCCTAACAAGTTCCCTGATAAAATAGTAACTCTGGGTATTTGCTTTTTACCTTTAAATATTACTATACCGTTTCGTGGGTAAGTAAGTGTAATACCTAATATATTTATTAGTTGTTTATATAATGTGTTGACCAAATTTATTTGATAATTAACTGTTGGTGTCTTTCCTTGGGTTTGAACTCTGAACCTAAATATCTTTCCTTATTTCTTTTCTTTTCTAAGGTTTCTTAATTTTCTCCTTAACCCCAAAAAATTGAGTGGCGCCCTGTTTCTATCTTATCGTATCTTTGGTAATTTTACCCATCCATCTTTTTGTTTATTTCTGTATCTTTTCTAATATCTCTTATACTATCTTTACTTATTTCATACGTTGGACCCATTCTCGGTTCCAAAAGCTAGTTTCGAACCCACGACTCGCTCTCCAAAAACCATCTGGCTGCCGTCTGCAGTGTCTCCGTTGGTGACCTTTCTAGCACCATCCAATATATATATATATATATATATATATATATATATATATATATATATATATATATATATATATATATATATATATATACATTTCAAAGGCATCTATTCTCTTTTCTGTTTTAGAGTTTCCATTGTCCAATTTTCACAGCCATACAGCAAAACAGGGAAAACGTAATATCTGATCATTCGAATTCTGAGCTCTAGACTAAGGACTGATCTTGTAAAAAATGTTTTCATGTTCACGAGTGTCCTCGATTGGTCAATTCTTGATAGGAATTCTTTTTTGGATTACACTGGCTGTTGATATTTGCTCCCAAATATTTTGTGGAAGTTACCTGTTCTATTATTTGTCCCTTCGTATACAAATGTACGTTTGTTGGTATCTTTGAAAATACTAGAATTTTAGTTTTGGAAACATTTAGATGTAAACTGAACATTTCGTTATGATGAACTACCGCATTTATTATATTTTGTAGTTCTTGTGCGTTGCTTGCTATTAGGACGTTATCATCAGCGTACATGATGTTGTCTATCCTGGTTCCGTTAGTCTTGATTCCACCTTGAACCTCGTCGAATGGTTTTCTGAATATAGATTTCAAATACAGATTTAATACTAACGGTGATAAGAGGCAACTTTGTCGCACTCCTCGTCGCATTCGTATATCTTCGGATGTTGTGTGCTTTATTTCAATTGTTGCCGTTTGGTGCCCATATAGTTCTGAGATAATTCGCAAGTCTTTTTCGTCAATTTTAGTTATTCTCAGAATTTCGATTATCTTTTGGTGGTTAACGCAGTCAAATGCTTTTCGATAATCAATAAAACATACATATACATCTACATTCATGTCTGCATCGTTGTGTTTACACATTTAAAGCAAAAAGAGCTTTCTCATGTTCTCAGTCCATATCGAATTTCGAATTGAGTGTCAATCATCTGATATTCACACTTCTTGTACATTCGTTTATGAATGATTCTGAAAAAAGTCTTAAGGATATGAGATATCATGCTTAATATTCGATAGTCATCGAAGTGTGATGCATTGGATTTTTTTGGTAATGTTACGAATGTAGATTTTAGCCAGTCTGATGGTATTTTACCTGTGTCATATATCTTATTGAATAGTGCTGTTATTAAGTCGAGGCTTTTACTTTCGTTGTCTGCAATTAATTTAAGTATTTCGACATTGATATTGTCTGAACCGGTGGCTTTTCCGTTCTTCTGAGCTTTTCCTGCATAAATAACTTCTTTTGTTTTGGACCTTTTTCATTTATTCGATCATACGTGGCTGGTAGAGAACAAGGTCTATAATCGTCAAAAAGTGTCTGAATGTATTCTTTTCATCTCTCCAGTTTGGTTACAACAAATGGCAACAAATCAGGGCTGGTTAATGATGAAAATGATGATGTATATTTTGATGTGGCCAATTATTAGAAGTATATTGATATTACAAATAAAGTTAAAGGTTAACGTCTTTTAGGAAGTTGGTAAATTATTTTTTATCGTAGTATCTCCTTTACCTACTCTTTTTATGACCTTCAGGTTCCAATAAGAGTTGCTATAATGACGTTACTGCAGATATGCTAAAAAGCTATAATAATGCTGTTAAACCAATTTTTGACAGTTGATCATCGAAGGGGAAGGTCCACCGTATACAGCAATCAAGAGCCCCTTGATTTTGCTCCTCGATTTCCCTTCCAAAAATAAGAACCGAATCACCGACCGATATTACTCTTTTTCCATCTTTCTAGAATCCGCAGACACGCCCACTTTCACACGCAGTCAAAACAAAACTATGAGTCCGAATCCGATTCGGCTGAAAATTTGACATTAGCCGTCTACAAGCACGTATTACACGATAGTAGAATTTCTCTTGAGATAGCGGCATAATCGGGCGGTGAGGCTAAGTACTTATCGGACCGAATGCGTATTTATGGTCTAGTATAGGCATTTTGTGTACTGTTTTTAGAAATGTTTTATTAACAGTTTCGTATTAACGATAACAAATCAATAAACTATTGTACTTTTAATCTTTGCAATGTTTTATAAACAATTTTAATTTGTAGTGGCTTATAAACGTTTTTGATTTAAAAATTATGAAGAAAACATGAACAAAACCCAATAAAACATCAAATATTGTTCCTTTATTTAAATATTACATCAACAACGATTCACAAACATCAAGATAAATTTTGCGAAGCTAGACTGGTCCCTTATGTACATTGTAAAAAATATTACAACAATAAAAAATGCTGATAACATAGGCTACTAAACTAAAATAAGGAATATTTCAAAACCCAAAAGGATTCTCTCATTTCCTGAACGTTGGTTTCTTAAATTCTACGAGTAAAGTCTGTTTCAATACGGTCATGTAATAAAAATCGAACAATTAATTTCATAATTTGGGTACTTTGTTTGCACTTCTTACATCAAATTTTTTTGTATTTCAGTCTTTAACTGTTTCTTTATTTGTCTCAACTCTCTGATTATTACAGGAAACATGTAAGAACACTTCTTCATTGACTTTATTATATTTGTTAGTTTTTTTGTCCTTGGTTTTTAGAGTAACTTGGAAAGCTACTTTAGAAATACAGCGTAGAGTTATGGAGATTGTCCATTTGATGGTTTGCAATTTATTTCGCCTTTTATTATGAGTAATTCAAACTGATAACATGTCACTTTTTACTTGTCTCATCAAATAAACCAATATTTTTGATTTTGGTGGGGTTTTTATCTATAGTAAAAATATTTAATCATATTTTGGTTATCATAAGAACATTTTCAAGATGTCATTTATGGGTGTTTCAAATGTATATCTATTGGTAATATGATGTTGGTGGGAAATATTGAAAGGGGATAAGAACTAAGAATCAGATGAAAGTTAACACTTTATGTGAGGATAGTTATTATTAAAATTATAAATGCTTAAATAGACGAATAAAGAGGCAGAATGCGATAAAACAGAACATAAATACAACAGGTGGCGTCTATACGTGGCACCAATTGATCTCAAAATGAGATAGCCTAATTTAAGATGATTAGGATATGTTCAATTAACCGGTGACAGTAGGGAAAAAATATTCTCTTTAAGGCTATATTTCTATACTTTTTAAGATGTTCTCATTACACATTTCACATAGACATTAAAAAAAAGAGGTAAGGTAATCCTTCTTTGTATTTTACCCAGTTTTATTAATATAATATAATAAAAGAGTTTATTAACATAATAAAAAATTTAAATGAATCCGTATTTTTTAAAACTAACAAGAATTTATTCCACTTTACTTTCGATATGTTGCAATATTATCAGAATGTTGATACATTTTACTTTAGTGTTTTGTATTGCTATATACGATTATAATATACGCCCAAAACATTTTATTTGGTTCTTTATTACTATGATCCTTAATATACAGACATTGTCTGATAGAATTTAAGTTTTATGAATGACCCTGAATGGTGCCAACTTATTGGCAGATCTGGATTGGAAGAAGGTGTTGAGAGAGCTGATAGTTCTTTGTCCTAACGATTCATTCTCAGTATAGTCAGAAGATACAGAACCATGCCTTGTATTTTGTCTCACTGGACCCTTTGGCCCGTCCCACTGTTCTAGCAGCTGAAGGAGCAAGTCTTTGGTACCATTAGGACTGTTTAAGTTGTTGGTTTTTGTAGTGAAGTGGGAATTTACTGGTTTATGTATGGTTTTTATACTGAGAGGTACGTCTCTGGACATATTGTTTACTTTAAATTTTGATTTTCTCCATGGTATTCCTAGAGTTTCTTTGTTTTCATCATCGACGGTTATAACATCATCTTTGTACTTTCTTCCTGTTATTGTTATCGGCACACTTCTAGGAATAGTTTCCTCTTTGACTATAGAAACTTCATTTTTAAATACTGTCTCGTTATTAGTGAGACTTGTATTGAAATTAGAAAGTTGGAAAAGTTTATCTGATAGTTTTCTAATCTCTTCAGCCAAATTCATTCTCTCTGCAATATCATTCGGTTTCACCACACAAGTACTGTCAGAAGCTCTTCTGAAGTGCTCAACTGGCGGTGCTAGTAGCTGCTGCTCTAAACTTTCTTGCCCTTCGTTTACAAAAGCGTTGTCTGACCCTGGTGACGAGGCTAAAGACCCACACGGAGATGGTGACTCACCGATTAGAGACTGGCTAGAACCAGAAAGGTCTTCTTCACCGTTAGGCAACATCGATGGTGATATCACATGGGAACTAATCTCAAAAACATACGGCGAATTTGGGTGCTCGTTCCACCTTTCAACGAACTGTTTCAAATTGTCCTTGGTGACGTCCATACTGGGTGTTTTCGGCAGACTAGGTGGCGACTTCTTCCTTTTGAGCCAGTCATGATTGAGGCAGTCTGTAGCCGATAGGCGCTGGCTGAAAAGATTTAGACAAAGACCCTGTTAGTAAGATTAATTAATGCCTTAGGCTAGAGCATCATGCAAACAGAACCCAAATTAGTAGAAAGGACAGTACAACAGTCGAGTTAGTGTTATTTTGTAAATTGTGTCAACTAATTTGGGTCTTTGTCTGAACGGCTCGTTGATAATTATTTTAAAAGCTTCTAGTAGTGTAATGCAATTTTTTAAAATAGTCTCTGCAGTATTCTGAATGACAATAATATTATCGAAAAGTATTATTTTCGGTTATTGAATCTAGTTTGTTTACTTCATGTCCTAGACTATGAACTTGTCAAAGTTCTATAGTCTATAAAAAAAATCATTATTACAGATATTGTGACCAAATCAAACTAGAATCCATTCATTTACTGTGAATGTTTGGAGTGAAAATATCGAAGTGTCAGCGTCTACATCTTAATGATGTAATTTTAATAGAACCCCAAAAACTGTATCTATCTGTATATATCTCTTGTCAGTGTTGTGTACAAGTTACTCACAATATAAGTTAATTTTAAAAAGAGGTTAACTGTATCCTAAAAAAGAGTCACTGGAAGGTCTAGTGAATATCATATTAAAATTTCTATTATTCTGCTAAATTTAGGTTTGAAGTTACATAGAAAAGTACAATAGAAACGTTAGTAATTTATGAATCTAAAAAAACGAGAAAGCAGTAATAAAGAGCTGGATCAAAACAAGAATGTTTAATCAGTGTAATTAACCTAATTTTAACTGGAAATTTCTTTTTGTTTTTTGGTAGCATTTTTCTGTTCACTCCTGGATGTAAACCCTCCTTTGAGTCTTGTACTATTCTTAGCTGGTTCGTAATAATGCCTACCTACTTTGGCTTTTATGTTATCAGGCCATTATTTTTGAGTCTTACTCTACTACATTGGTGTTCTTTTGATCTTAAAATGAATAAAGTTTCTTGTCCATCTCTCATTATACTATCGTGCAACACACTCTACCCAATTCTATTTCATTTATAAAATTTTACCGATTATATCATCCACTTTCGTTATCTTACATAATATTCCGCTTTTGTCGGTTCTCTCCAATAATATATTTATTTAGGCCACCGCTCATGAAGTAATATTAATAAAACTTTAATCACTTTAAGGACCGTTTTTCTATTCTATCCACCACTGTTTCTTCTGCTTTAATTCGAGTTCTGACTTCCTCATTAGTTCTTGTTTCTATTCTTCATATTCTTGCATTTCTACTTTCTCAGATTTTCCTATCTATCTATCTATCTATTAGCCTTAAAACATCCAATGTTGGACATAGGTCTCCCCTTCGCTGCTCTATATGCATCCACCTCGAACCAGCATGGTGTTTCAGGTCATCCATCCACCTCATATGTGTTCTCCCTCGTTTCTGTAATAATCTTAATATATCTTCCATCTTTTTGTCTAATAGATATGATGGGCAAATGTATACTTTAGTTTTGCTAGGAGGTATTCCTCCTTCTATTTGGGCCATATTAGCCATTGTGAATGTCTAAAGTGTGACATCTGTATGTAAGGACGAAAAGAATGCACTGGTTGAACAGTTTCGATTGTAGATCGTAGATAGAAGCTTACCAAAAGAAGCCCATTCCAATCTCGTTCACTCTTTATGTTTATATACCATCAATCTATTTGTTTTTTTTTTGTTTCTCATTACAAAGACGATGTCGTCTGCATATCTTAGGTGGTTTAAGTATTCTCCGTTAACGTTGATTTCATATGCCTTCGATTCTAATTTCTTCCTATACTTCTATATTTTTCGTGGAAGATACTCTTCTACATTGGTCATACGGTTTGAAAGATCCCCATCTCAGTTTGATAGCCGGTTGGCTCATAATGTAAGTGGCGCCTGTGAGTATCTAGAAATAAGTCTACAGGATTTTTAATTTTCTACACCCTTAAGCTAGTTATCCCATTACTGCTGAATAATGTCATATTCCCAGTTGATCCGCGGGTACGTATTTGGCTATGTCTTACTCGTACGTGTTCTACATATCTGCAGAAACGCCCCTATTAGCCATTAAGTCGCGCTATATCAGGATTGAGGACTTATTCTGTCCAGTTTGGTTTTAGTTAAAGTGCTAAAGGGCCCCCACATAGTTCAAAGCCCATCAATTACGTAAGGAAAGACCAGATACAAAAGAATTTTTCTACTTTGTTGAATTCTGTGTTTTATTTCTGTTTCTCCCGATTCGATTGGTTCGGTTTCATCCAATTGAAAATTGAAATCTATCGTCGCTAGTTACCACTAGGTATTCTACGTTCTTCAGTCCCATGGGCTATCCCCATTTTTTATTTTCATCATAAATTCTCTGTCTCAATCCCTTGTGATAGGTGCGTATCAATATTTATAAGGCTTATATGGCTTTTTATAAGTTTAGAACTGCTAACTGTAATTCATTTCTTGCATTTATATACTATTTTGCTATCTTGGATAAAGTTGTCTGTACAGAATCTATATGTACTCGTAGAACCTCTTGGATCTTCTCCAATTCTGTGACTGATGTTTAAATAACTTTACTGAACATTCGGTTTATTGTACTATTTACACTCAAATCTCCATAACAATTGGTATTTCTTCAGTTGCCCTTCTCAAAAATAGATTTATTCTGATAGACTCTCCATAGATTTATCACAGGTAAGGTCCTCCTGCCTTTAATATTTCGACAGGAGTATTTCAAGGATCTGGAAATTTGTGTAGGTTTTAGGAAATTTAGTTAGAAATTTGGGCAGTTGTGTAGTTTGGTATGTTTTCAACTAACACATGTTCTCAACGTTTTTCCCATCTGCTAAGAAAATTAATTAAGTGACTACTTTGTTTGTTTCCCTTGACTGAGCTCCCAGAACCTGTTGTTTTGGTATATAAGATATATTATTAACAACAAACTTTACATGGATATTTCCAAGCTAAATGGATAACGATATAAGTATATAGGATACACAATTAAGCAAAATCAAAGAACAGAGATTATTAGCAGAATAACCTGCCTTAGGTAACAATATGAAGAGTCAGTGCGTTACTAAGAAACAAAAAGATGATAATAAATTAAAAAAATACTTGCATCCTACCAGTTTTAACCAATGAAATGGAAACAACGTTTACTGAGTTATCAGCTATTAAATTAAGTATAACACAGAGGCCTATAAAACAAGCTATGTTAAAAATTTTTCATAAGACAATATATAATGAATAAAGAGTTAAGAAAGAAATTTTAAGAAACCAAAGTGAAAGCGGCAATCTTAAACACTTCACAAATGAAATGGAACTGGATAAGACACACAAAACAACAAAAAAATGAGAGATGGATGAGAAACATTGTTTAATAGAGTATTGTCCAATAAAGATTGATGACACTAAACCCAGAATGAGTGCAAATTGTCAGCAAAGAAGACAATGAGACAGGGATGTTCAAGGGTAGATCTATATCCAGGAATGAAGGGGAATCTTCTTCTTCATTTCGTTAGCAACCGTCGTATTAACAAGATGATGAAATGTTTCTCGGTCGGCAGCTATATGAAACAATGCCTCGACCGTTCTACTTGTCCATTGTCTAATGTTATGCAGCAAGGATAGTTGTTTTCTTCCGACCCAGCGTTTTCCTTTGATTTTACCCTGAATGATTAACCGAAATACGTAATATTTACGTCTTTTCATTATGTAGCCAAAGTATTGGACTTTTATCATTTTGGTGATGTTAATTTATTCTCGTTCTATTTGCATGGTCTCTAGCACACGTTCGTTAGATATGTGTCCTGCCACAGGATTCTGAGCATGCGACGGTAACACCACAACTCGAACGCTTCTAATTTGTGAAGATGTTTATCTTTTTTTTTTCAGGTTTCACATCCATAGAGCAAAGCGGACCAGACGTAGCACTTCAATACTCTTAGACGTGTGGACAATGATAGACTTCTACTTTCTCGTCACTTTTTTTAAAAAGGATTTTGTTATCTAATTTTAGTACTAAGTCTTCGATATTAATTTTTCCGACCACTATCCATTTTGTTTTCTTTGCGTTGATTGCTAAGCCTTTTTCAGTTCATTCGTTGTTTACAGCGTTTAACAGGCTCTGAACAGAGTTTTAGACTCTCTGCCATAATGGCAGTGTCATCTGATTGTGGTGACACCTTCGCGATGATTATTTAACGCTATCTCAAAAGCTGGTTTAGTGTAGGCATTAAAGAATATCGGTGACATAAGACATCCCTGTCTGACACCACGCTTAATATAAACTTTATCTTACAACCCTTGATCCATGTTAATACAAGCGGTCTGATTATAGTCAACATTTAGAAAGGAAACAAATAGGCTAATAAAAAATATGAAAATTGTTTCCTACATAATCTTCTTTAATTTTATTTTACATCTGTAGTTTAACCTACTTTTCATTCTCATATACTCTCGTAAATTTGTTGCTGTAAGTTTTTATTTTTTATTATCACATTTTTTGATTTTAATATACAGTTTTTGTGCCTTTTTTTATTTAGAAGTGATTTTTAAACCTACCAGAAAGTTTGAAAGTGATTTAATCAATCTCTATCATTTTTAGAAAATTAAATCTCCCAGTAGTAGTAGTTTCCGTGTTTGTTTATATAAACACCACAAGCAATATTATACAATATGTTAAATGAAATGAAGTGTAAAAAAACGACTATTTTTACGAATTAATTGCATTACACAACCTTATATTGGAAGTCACAAATTCCATTACCTTTAAAATGCAGTATCCATGCCAAGTTATATTTATATTCACGGTCAAAGAGCAAACAATTATTTTCTACATGACTTAAGAGCTTTTTGTAGAGTTGGTATATATTGTTTTTTGTTTGTAACGAACTATCTAAAAAAAACTATATTAAGAAGTGTAAATATCAATAATATACCGTATAGTATTGAAAATGCTAGAGATTTCATAGTTGTTGTCGCTAGCTAGGTTCAGCGAATGAGTCTGTCAATTTATAGGCCATTATGGAGTTATATACAGAACCCGTAACTGTCACTATTAGATTTTTTCGTTTAAACCAAAGCCAAAACAAGATTATTTATGATTTTTTCGTTTTAATTTTGTTCTTTTTTATTTACTTTAACGCGGTATGATCATCTTGGTGTGATCATCACATAATTTTCATTGTATTTACGTGTACGTGATGACATGTTTCAACACACTGTAGTTTCTTATGATAAGGTACATCCGCTATATTATACCTTTAATATGAAAATATGTCATATTTAAGTAAACAAAGCAAACAGGTTTCAAAAATATAGTTTGAATTTATTAATTTTATACAATTATCTCATCTCAAAAAACTTAAACGATAGTAATTAGAAATGAATTAACCAGATGTAAAATGGAAGTTGATATAATCAGTAGTGAACGAGTATTGGAAATAGAATAGTTTGGAATTACACTGTCCAGCTATGGAGATCAAGCACAAAAAGCAAATAGACTGGCAAGATGCCTTAATAACATTATATGACAAAACCGAAACATTAACACTGAGGTGAAGTCAACAATTTATAAAGTCAGTGTAAGGTCAATAATGACGTATACCTCAGTAGGATATGACGTATGCCTCAAAATACAAACGAGAATTCTTATTCCCATTTAAATAGTAATTATTTTAAAATGCCACAAGAAAATAGCAACAGTGTTATTTGTCGAACTTATTTTTTGGAAATGACACATATCTTATAGAAAATGACCAAAAGGTTGCAAAGGTAACAAGCCAGGGTATTCTTCTTCGTCCTGGGGCTCCTGGGCTTTTCCTTCAATTTTACCCTGTAAAATGCATTTGAGTAGCTAGTATCTGCCTTGATTTCTCATTATATGTCCCAAGTACTCCAGGTTACGGCTCTTCACGATGTTGAGCAAAACCGCGGTTGTGTTCATCCTCCGTAGTACTTCTTCACTGGTGACTTTGTCTGCCCATGGTATCTTCAGGATTCTTCTATATAACCATAGCTCAAAATCCTGAAGTTTTGATAGAGCTTCCGCCTTCGATGTCTAAGTTACTACTCCATACAGAAGAACTGAGAACATGTAACATTTAAGGAGCCTTATTTTTGTGTTCAGGGTGAGGTCATGGCTCTTGAACACAAAGCTCATAGTCAAGAATGCACTTTTGGCCTTTCCGATGCGACATTTAATCTCTTGGGTATTGTTCCACGACTCATTGATTATAGTTCCCAAGTAATTGTATAGTGAGACACGTTCAATTCTCATTTGGTTCACATACAGATTTGCTCCAGTTATGTTTTCCTTGCTGATGATCATTAGCTTGGTTTTGCTGGCGTTTATATCCAGTCCATATGTTCTGTTATTCTGTTAATTAAGTTTTGCAGCCCTTCTATGGTATTGGAAAACACTATTGTATCATCTGCATACCGCATGTTATTGAGCTTAACTCCATTTATTAAGATGCCTTCATCAATATCTTTTGGGGCCTCTTCAAAAATGTTCCCCGAGTACATATTGAATATCAGTGGTGAAATTATGCACCCCTGTCTCACTCCCCTTAAGATTTTGACCTGATCTGTATATTCTCCATCTATTCGGAGTACCGCTGATTGATTCCAATACAGATTAGCTATAATTTTTAGGTCTCTTCTATCAATCCCTGTCCTCTTCAGCACTTCCATAATTTGTTCACGCCTGACTCTATCTAAAACCTTCTTGTAGTCAATCAGGCATGCAAAAACATTACAGCTAGCATGTCTACATTTCTGAAACAATATCTGGGTTTATCCTAAACACACGTCTACCAAAGTAAGAAGCTAACAAATGTCACGACAAAAATCTTAAAAAGAAACAAAATGACAGACATTTGAAAAAATTGTTTAAAAACTGACATTTTTTCAACTTTTTTCAGTTACAAAAATTTTATTATTATTTTTTGTCAAATTGTCGTAAACTTTCAAAGAGAAAACTAAAACAAGGCAATCAAACTTTTTCATGAAGATTACAAAAAAAATTCTTTTCTTTTCATTGTTCATGTATTTGAAAGACGGCGTCAAAAATTTTTCGTCCAAAAAATTTTTACTGCTTCATGGCGGACAGTTAATCTCTGAAACGGCAAATTTAAAAAATAAAATTCGACAAGCGTTTTAAAAAAGAAGACAGCCTTTACGTGATAGTTTACCAGAAAAATTGAAAATTCTTAAAAACAAACAAAATTAAAAAAAAGCTGTTCAAAAACTGACCATTTTTTCGACTTCAAAGAGTCAAAACTATCATAGAGAAAACCAAAAAAACAAAATATATCAAGGTTTGTTAAAATCGACCGACTAGATCTGGAGAATAAAGTTTTGAGAAAAACTACGTTTTTACAACATCACTTTGGTTTTCTTGTTTGTTTGGTATGAAAATGTTTATTTTCATACCAAATTGCTCGCAGATCAAGTTGGTTCTCTGGATAAGTCGTTGTAGAAACAAGTCGGAATCAACAAATAAACACCATATCATCGGCGTATCTGATGCTGTTGATATTCATTTCTTTCACTTTGCATTCATCCTTTAAATACTCGTTACTTTTTAAATAGAAACTCGAAATAAAGATTAATTAGCAAGGCCCACAAAACACATTTTTGCCTAACTTCTCTCCTAAATTCTATTTCTGCGGACGTGAAACCTTCGTCCTAACTCTGACGTTTTTGTTCCATTACAAGTTTTTTAGTAATTTGATGTCTTTCCCGTCTAAATCCACTTCTTGCAGACGTTCTAATAATAGGTCCTGTCTTACTCTATCAAATGCTTTTTCGAAGTCTATAAAGCATACTAATATACATTGCTGTTGGTCTGTTGGTCGTATTATTTTTTGGGCCAGAACTAGTAAACTAAACAGGACTTGTCTCATTACCATGCCGGCTTTGAATCCAAACTAATCGTCTCCGATAATTGTTTCGCACTTAATATAGATTCTGTTAGGGGCGACTTTTAATAGGACTTCTACTTTTGGCTTTTTCGGTAGTGGGATAAATATTGATAAAATAAGTACATGGTATTTAGTCGCTTACCTTACCAAAATATAAAATTACAAATAGATGGACAACCAATATAAAGAGTATATCATAAATATATAGGTTATTATATTACTGAACAATTAGATCTAGATAAAGAGAAAATTTAGAATTGAGATGGCTCGTGCAACTTTTTTAAAAGTGATGTCACTCTTCTGTAACGATAACTTGAAACTTCAACTTCGGAAACGCAATAATTAACTGTCTTAATCTGTAATGAGTCTTATATAGTATCGAAGCATGGATCTGAAAAATATCTACTATTAACCGCTTAGAGGCTTTTAAAATGTGGTTATATAGACGAACATTAAAAATACCATGGACGGTTAAGCAGGAAATGAAGCAGTTCTGCAGCTGATCGATAGCGTCAAATCCAGGAAAATAAAATATCTTGGGCATATAATGTTAGGAAAGTATAATATTCTTTAGAAAGGACACATGGGAATTGGTAGAGAACAAGCCTCGTGGTTCAATTTCAGTTCAATGTCAGGGAATGAACCGGGATACGGAGGGCCAAACAACTGTTCAGAATAGCTCAAGATATGGAGTGTCCTGCCGTGTTAATCGTTAACGTCAAGGGGAATTGATAAGAGACGTTAAGAAGAAGATATAACTTTGAATTAAGAATACTACAAGTATAAGTTTGGCAAAAAAAGTATTACCACCATATTTAAGCGAAACCGTCTGCAGTGGTCAATAAAAAGGATTTTAACAGCGGAGCCGGTGGGAATGAGAAGACGGCGTATACCAAACCTTAGGTAGATAGACGATCTAACATAGTATGCTGAGAAGATCGGTATTGCCAACTGGAAAACCCAAGAGATTGTACAGAGTAAAATGACGCTGAAAGCAGAGATGTCGAGGCCCTCTAAGGGCTGTAGCACCGTGATGATGATTATGATATTAAGATAATTAATATCACAATTTTATTACTAACACCCTTATCAAATATATTATTGACGAAAAATTATCAAACTATCATTATTATAAACAAATTTAGTTGATTACCAAAGAGTTAAAAGTCTCTCACAAAAATGAATTGATTTTCTTTGCGCGTTTTTAACTATGAATAAACGAGATAACCGAATAAAAATTTTTAATCATTTTATTTGAAAATCTAAAACTTTCTAAAAAAAATTCTTTAAATATTAAATGTTAACATAGAATTAGTTAAAAACGAGGACTAAAAAATTTGCAACACAAATTTTTAATAAAGAAAAAAATGTCCAACGAGTAGCATACGATTTTTTCAAAAAGTCGCTATTGATTGTTAAATCAAAATCAATAGTTTGACTATATTTTATTTTTTGCGAAAATGTCCATAGTATATTGTGTCAAAATTAAAAAAACGAAATATTTGAACGGAGAATATTGTGAGTTAAATATATATTGTTTCATTAAAATTAATGAATTAATTTTTTTTGTTTTCTCCTGTTTATTTAGATGTTCCTCCACTCTAATAAAAAAAAAATATTTAGAAAAGTTGTGCAGATTATTATTGAGAACATGTGGGTATCAAATTTGCTCGGTTACCAGCGAGTTATTATGAATTTATCGAAAACTAAAGCACTTTTTGAGCGTTCACCGCTTGCCTATAGAGAAACAGTATTCAAAGATTTTTATAAAATTAATGAGATAGAGCGCATAGAAGATTACGAAATACCAAATTAGCTAAGATTGAAGAAAACGAGCTAAAAAATATAGTGAACGAATTACTGAAGTGTGATGGCCCAGAACTACCTAAGCATAACAATATCCATCTTCAAAAGAGGACAAAACCAGAAGAATGCTAATAAAAGTTGAATAGCGTGTCTATCGCAAATTTATCAAGGGCAAAGGACAGACTCCGACTACATGACGTAATAAAGACTAAATTCCCGTTAAAATCATAAAAACAAAACATAGCTTTAATTTAAATGATACCAAAAACAAATAAAAGTAGAAACATAAACAGATAAAATATATCCACATCGGAAGGAATCAGATTGTGAGACAGCCTCAGTCAGTATATTTTCACTAATTGTATCTATTATAGTAATATAGTTTACTATCTTATTATATTACTACATTACTAGATTACTTTATTACTAGATTAGAGAACTCATGGCTGAAAGACCTGAGGATTTGGTTCGACCGCACATCCGTGCAGAAATCTTTCCCGCAGCAGTTTCCAAAACCACAATTGCCATTTGTGGCCAATACAATCCTTCCCGCAATTGATTCTACGTATTTGGCAGTAAACATTACGAAACGCAATTATCAAGATTCGACGTTTATTCCTGAGTAAAATTTACTTCTTTTGAGTGTCAAAATAACCGAGTAAGTCTATTTAATATCGGAATTAACAATTAACCAATATCCTGAGATTAGGTCGAAATGTATTTACCAAAATAAAGACACAACAGATGAATTAGCAGTTGAGTTAGCAGCTAAATCAAGGATTGCCCAACTATGCAATGAAGCCATACTTTCATTTTACAAGTGTCAATGAAAACACGAATGTTAACAAAGCCCAACAAAATGAAAACATTCGGTGCTTGAGAAATAACGAATTTAAAATATTTTTTTAAATGTGTTCTTTTTTTCCTTTTATTTTTTTTAATCTATTGCATAATTATAACTTCGCTCCAAAGGGAAGCTGGATGTGCCAGAAACATCCAATATAACTGCCAGAATATTTAACATGTAAATTTTCCCAAAAAAGACAAACTGCATGGTTATAATAATAGCAACTTTACTAAGATGTAAATTGGAGCTGGAAGGTCAGATAATAGAATAAGTGATGAAGTTTAGATATCTAGGCATAACATTGACAAAAAGGATGTTAGAAACAGCAGAGATGAAAACACTTAAAAAAATGATGGTAAGACACTATGGGACAGAGTTAGTAATACAGATATACGACGTATATGCAAAATGGAGAACATCAAAAACTGGGTAAGAAATAGAAGAGTAGAATGGAGCCATATATAGATCATATAAGCAGAATGACAACAAATAGAGTAGTAAAGACGGCAAGAGATGGTTCCCTAATAGGAAGACGATCAGCGGGAAGACCACGAAAACGATAGAATGACAACTTACTGGAGGCACATTGAAAAACGGACAGAGTCATGTCTATATAAAAAGAAGAAGAAGAAGAGGAAAGCTCGAAACGAAACTGAAAGATTAGGTGAATAGAGCACAATAGCCGCAGGTTGTCTGAATGAAACAATATGGAGAAATAAAAATATCGGAAAATAAATGAAAGGCAGAATTTACGAAACAGTCATCAGACCAATAATGACATATTCGGTAGAAACAAACTGGACCAGCCAACAGAGACAAGAGAATTTTACCATAAACAACAAAAGAAAAAAAAATCAAACAAAAGATGTAAAGAGATAAAGAGGGTAAAATAATAATAGACCAGCGGGAAAAATAAGAAGATGAAATTCCTGAATGCGACCGAAAATGTATTAGGTTATATTGATATACTGGTGTTCCACAAGGCAGTGTGTTGGGTCTGGTCCTGTACCTACTATACACGTGTGTTATACCTGTACTGGACGACAACGCAGTGGCCACCTTTGCTATTGATACAGCTATCCAAGCAGTAGGAACGACTATTGAAGAAGCGACCAACAAGGTCCAAATAGCAGTTAGCCAAAACCAAAAATGGAGAATCAGGCTGAATGAAGCTAAATCTGTCCATGTAAATTTCACCAACAAAAAAATGCAATATATACCAGTTATAATCAATAATATCCAAGTACAATATGTAGATACTGCCAAGTGTTTGGGTATAATATTAGATGCAAAGCTACGTTGAAAGGCTCACGTAAAGAAAAAAGGGAAGAACTGAATATAAGGTACAAAAAAATTGATTGGATAATTGGAATAAACTCCACATTGCCAATGCACAATAAGTTATTACTTTACAAACAAATATTTAGACCTGTATGAACTTATGGATACCCACTCACTATGGAGGTGTACTAGACCATGTAATATAACAATAATACAAAGATTCCAGAATAAAATACTGAGAAAAATTGTAGATGCTCATTGGTATGTGACAAACAGTGACCTCCATAAGGACCTAGGAATGGAAACTGTGGACATAATCATCAAGAAGATGGCAGAAACTCACGAGCAACAACTTCATAGGCACGAGTATATTGAGGCAATCGAGCTCCTCGATACTACTGGGCAAACTAGAAGATTGAAGAGACAAAGCCTTTTGAACTAGTTTGAGTGATAGGTGATAGTAAAAAGCAGAACGTAGTGCTTGTGTGCGTGTGCATGTTAGAGTAGTGCACTATCTTATTAGTTAAGATAAGAGACGCTATGGGGTAAGCTCTTAATTTTAAGGAACAGTAGTAATTTAGGTTAAATTAAAATTGTTCATTGGTCACTTATGACCAGATTGTAATTGTAATAATCATCAATTTTTAATTATGTGTTCTTATTGTATGCCCTAAGCTAAATAAAAAATAAATTATCTGCTTCTTGCTACAACTCATAAGGACAGCTAAATGATAAAATAAGGTGATCACGCGTATGACTCATTTCATTTTATATTTGCTAAAGGATGGAGGAATCAAATACAATCAAAACAAGTTATTCCCAATAAAACTGTAAATAATATATTTTCAGAGGTTTTCAACAAAAGCAAAATATACGAGGTTTATATTAGACCTGTTATGACATATAGATTAAGAATGAGAAAGAACATTAAAGAAATAAAAAGTATGCTACGAGTAGCACAAATAATGAACAGAGCAGTCAAAACTAAAAGTAAGCACGTAAGAATCGAAGAGGTGAAAAAACATTATTACGATCATAATTTTGAAAAGAACCAGTATATAGAAAATAAATAGAAGAATTTTTGGCGTATAGAAAGAAACAGTTTTGTTGTGGTCCATCGTCAGAATACGGGTTTCTGTTATAAAATATGATCCTTATAATATAAACTTTATCATAAAATCGTGTACAATGTGAAGCATCATCGGTAGCTACGAAAATCTTTGTGATACTTTTTCTCTGTGAAACTACAAAATTTTTATTCTAGACCGATTTTCAAAGTCAAGGGTAGTACGGGCTGCCAAAACTGATCGATCAGTCAAGTTCAGCGATGTGGTATTTTAACAGGTAATTAAAATAAAGGTGTATTTTTAAAGTGTTTATTTTGTTCTTAACGAGCATTCAGGAAGCGACTAACAGTTGACTAAAATAATGTTACATTAGTTGTTTGTCTTATAATCTGTTATACCGACAGATTTTTCAAGTTGTAATATACTTTATAAAATAGAAATGAAAACTATAATTGTTTGCCATTTTAACCGTTATATATCTATAATACAATTTTATTAGCTGCAACGTTACTTACTTCATGTCTTTAACGAGGAGTTTTCTAATAAAGTCTTTCGCGTTTTCCGATATTTCATCAAATGCTTCATCCTCGAAGTCATATTTGGCTATAGTGACGTTCGCCATGGTTTCTACGTCAGTGTGACCCATAAATGGAGACAGGCCAGATAAGCTGCAAAACATTAATAAAAAATATAATGACTAAAATCATAAATTACCTAAAATCTAAATTAAATTAAATTCTGGCCAAATTAACGCATCACGTTAAATTTTTACCATTAATTCTTATTTTACAGCTTTAATTTTTCAAATATATAAGTGGTATAAGCTACTTATTATAGCTCGTTCTCCCAACTTGGGTAAAAATGACAGATTCATTGTCGGAAACATACAATACAAAAATGACTACCTCTTACAATTGAATAATGGAAGTGCATATTCATTTATTTTCATTAAAAACTTTCCATTTGTTAATACTAATGTCTAAACGACTATAAAATATGAATATTTTTTTGTTTAAATATTGGTTATGAGTACGTATCCTTGGTTGTATAGTCATTTACAGCCACTACCTTGGCTAAAAAATTTAACAAACCTAGCAAAAAATAAATATTGAATTTACTAGACAGTTGGGACTTGGATCAGCGAACTGAGTATACCTCTCTATCGTTGTTAAAAATACAGTTGAAATTATTTGATATTTTGTACGCTGTGGGGTACTGGATTAATGATTATTGATTTTATTAGTGAACAGTTGGTAACAATCTGTTTTTATCAACATATTTATAATCAAATAATGGTTACTTTAATTTTGTTGTTCATTAGTGAGGTTTTCACTTGCTTAAAATCATAAAATACACTGTCTTGTACAGCTGCAGTTGAATCATCGATGCAATTTAAAGGTCTTCTTCTTTTTATGTATACATGACTCTGTACCTGTTTTTCAATGTGTTTCCAGTAAGTTGTCGTTTCATCGTTTTCCTGGTCTTCTTACTGATCGTTTGCCTATTGGATATCCGTCTTTTGCCGTCTTTACTACTCTATTGTTGTCATTCGGCTTACATGATCGTTCCATTTTATTCTTATATTTCTTACCCAGTTCTTGATATTCTTACATCTACGTCGTATATATGTACTTCTAACTCTGTCCTATAGTGTCTTACCATCAATTTTCCAAGTGTTTTCATCTCTGCTATTTCTAACATCCCTTTTGTCTTCTCTGTGTCAGGTCTTGTTTCTCCCGCGTATGTCATTATTGGCCTGATGACTGTTTTGTAAATTCTGCCTTTCATTTCTTTCCCGATATTTTTATTTCTCCATATTGTTTCATTCAGGTAACCTGCGGCTCTGTTTGCTCTATTGACTTGATCTTCCACTTCTGTTTCGAGCTTTCTGTAGCTGGATAATGTGAACCCTAGATATTTAAACTCCATCACTTCCTTCCAGCCTTCCACATCCAAGTTATATTTACTAAGTAAATTTGCTGTTATAGAAATGCATTTTGTATTTTTTGGTAAAACTAAAATGTTAAATTTTTTGGCGGTTATATTAAATTGGTGTAACATACGTTGAAAATTATCTTCACTTTAAGAGAGTAGTATTGCGTATATTTTAAGTTGTTTTTCTCCCATTTCGTATTTTTAGTTCTTACTTTTTTTTATTATTTCATCCCTAATCAGGTTGAACCATAGAGGTCTCAGGGAATCTCCCTGTCTTATCACATTGCCAGCTTTAACATGGTCAGTTAGTTCTTCTCCTACTTTTACTTTTATTCTGTTGTTTTCGTAGATATTTCTGATCGTTCTGATTATTCCTAAAGGTATCTATCTTGCGTACAATAAGTGGATAACGTCCTTTAATTTGACCCGGTCAAATGCCTTCTTAAGATCCACGAAGCATAGATATGCCGGTTTCTTGTATTCTAATGATTTCTTTTGTAATTGCCTCATTATAAATATAGCGTAGGTGCATGATCTTCCCGACCTAACACCTTGTTATGTTATATCTTCTGCTAATGTTATAATTTCATTAAGTTTATTTGTTTTCGCTTTTATTGTTAATTTTAGTGTTGTGTTTAATAAATTATTTTCTCTGTAATTTTCTGAGTCCGATTTGTCTCTCTTTTTGAAGAGAGGTATTAGGATGCTTGACCTCCATTCTTAATGAATTCTGTTTTGTTCTATTATTTTTTTGGATTAGTTTTAATAGTTGTTTGGTCAGATCTGGTCCTTTGTACTTTATGAGTTCATTCGGTATTCTGTCCTCTTCTGGTGGTTTTATGATTTTAAATTTTCTTAATGATTCCTTAAACCTCTTCCTCCTCAATATGTATTTCTTCGTTCGTCTTTACCTCTGGTGTTGGTGGTTCATCATTATTGTCACCTTTAGCAAATAGGGATCAAAAGTAGTCTGCCCATGTTCCCTTCTGAATGGGTTTCATTTTTATTAGCTAGTTCTCTTCTTTTCTTTGTCTTTTAATCATTCTCCACATTCTCCAGTGTTCCCTTTTTATTCGTCTAAAGTATTCGTTTCATTTCTGTTCATGCGTCGTTACATCCCCTTTAAACAGTGAAGTTTTCTTTTTTCATATGTTAGTTTTTATTAGTTTTCTCTCTCCAAGTGATTCTGTTGCTGCGTTAATTATGTTATTTTTAAATTTTTTCCCAGTTTTCCTCGATTTTATAGTTTTCTAATATTTCATTCTTAGTAATCTTCTCTGATATTCTTTTTCTATATAAGTTTTCTGTGGATTCCGTATTTAGTCCTCCGACTATGATTTTTGTTTGTGTTGACGGCGCTCTCTTGGGTGTGAAGTATTTCATAATGAAACATACCGAAGTTAAAACACTTCACAATAGTATTTTGGTATGAAAACATATAGTTAAAACTTTTTAAAAAGTGTTGTCAAAATTTATGTAGTAGCATAACGTTTTCGATCTAATCAGATCATCCCCAGTGCCTTATGTAGTTGAAGCTAACAATATAGTTGTGGCTGTGACATCCATATATGGGTTTACATCATTACAAATTTTAATTATGTTGTGACTCTAGGTCGATGACATTGGATAAAATTTATTACTTTAGAGACTACATGTCTCTCTGCTCGATTTTTAACACGTGGTAATTGTCAGTTAAAACGACACAGACCAACTGGCTGAGGTGACAGGAACATAATTTAAGAAGACAGCTTAACATGACTAGGTATGGGTACTAGGTATGAAACTAATGTAATTTTTTAATTATAAAAATTATAAAATTTATTTTGTTATAATAATACCTAATATCTTATTAATGATCCTGTAGTTAAAATTAAATTTGTTTAAATGATAAAATTTATTGTCTTAAATCGGCAAATTTCTATTATTAAAAAAGAAATCAGTTATTAAATTACTCGAATTAATGTTTAAGGTTTAATTTATGACATCATAAGTAGTATAAAAATGATAAAGGTAGAAAAGGAAGTGATGTGGTACTATCCGCATAATAGTGTAGAAAGGGTATAAAAAATTAGTATATAGTGAAAGATAAGGTTGAAATCCAATGACATGGAAATAAAAAAGTTATTTTTTGATTGGGTAATGGTGGTTGCCTAGCAACGGTAAGGGACCTGTTGTGTAAATCTCTGGGAGTTTAAAAATTTTAATTAGTAAAATGAATAAGCCTATTAAAAAGTTTTATGAGATATGATAACAAAATATGATATTCTAACTATTATTATATTGTAGTTTTTGATAGTGTTAATACCTATAGTATTACCCTATTGTGAAGTATGTTAAAATGAATATAAATGAAGCTGAGAAAGAATGAATGAAAATATTAATATAGGAAAGAGGAAATGTAAAATGTTGGTTGAGTAATATACAACAGCAAGAATAAATTGGATACTATGTTGTTGTGAACTGCATGAACAAAGTTAGATAATTAAGTATGTAAATGGAAAACCAGAAAAAATGATATGTGTGTGAATATGTATTAGAGAAAGAATGAAATAATAGAGACTGTGAGGGGATTAGATTGACTGCATATCGTAATATCTGGTTAAGTGCAATGTGTAGTATAGGTAGTAATGGAATCCACAGACTAAAAGTATCGAATGGATGTGTGAAGATAAATGATGGATTTTAATTTTAGTGATGGAGTTTAAGTTTAAAGTTAATGATGAAGGTTAATATATAAGTTAGTTAATAATGAGAAATAATGTTGAAGAACAGTACAAAGACAAGTAAGGAGACCCCAAGAAATAAGAGACATGAGTAAATAATATGTGAAGAAGTGAGTCATAAAAGAACTGAAAGGAGGATGAGAAAAAAGAAAGAAACTGTCATGGGATAAGATGGTGAAAGAGGAAGGGGTATGATGAATAGAAAGAAAGAAAATGAGGGGGTGAAAAAATTTAGGTATGGTATGTGTTAATGGGTGATTATAAAGTGTTAGATGCTAGTGGGGTGGTTGAGAAAAGAGAAAACAGAAGCAAAATTAATAAAAAAGATGAAATTTAGATGCAATTATTGGAATGTTGATTAAAATTAAGGGAATAGTTGTCGGTGTATGGGAGTAAAAGGTGTATTTAGGGTAGTTTGGCGCCCATTGGCTGTTTAATTGGTTTTGCTTTAAATTGACAACAATAAGTCCAAACGTTAAACACTTTACGGAACCTAGGACACTCTAAAGGGGAGAAGGCTATCAAATACGTGCAAATTACATATAATATTTATTTATTATTTGAGAGCAAATATCAATAGCTAGTGTAACAAAAAAGAAGAGATTTAATCACGAATCGAATAAGCGAGGAAAATACTCATGAAGATAAAAACATTTTTTGAAATACCAGACCTTAGTCTAGAGCTCACAAATCGAATGATCAGATATTACGTTTTCTCTGTCTTGCTATATGGCTGTGAAAGTTGGACAATGGAAGCTGAAACAGAAAAAAGAATAGATGCCTTTGAGATGTATACATACATACTGATCCTGAGAATTCCATGGGTACAAAAAGTTACCAACGATAAAATACTTGGGCGCATAAGTAAAAAAAGATTTATTGATTTTAAATAGAGAGAAAAATACAATACTTTAAAGGGCATCTGATGAGAGGTGAAAAATATTAATTACTCTGAATCATATTGTAAGGTACAGTATAGGACAAAAAATTAGTAGGAAGAAGCCAGAACTCGTGGCTAAATCACCTGAGATGGTTTGATTGCTCATCCGCAGAAATCTTTCGTGTAACAGTGCTACAATTGCCATTTGGACCGACAACCTTCGAAAGGAGACGGAGAAATAAGATGAAGAAGATTGATTTGTTGCTGTAAAGTCGAAACGATCGGTTTCTATTTTTAAATGAATAGTCAGAAGAGGTCTTACGAAGCAAGATTAAAGATCCACTGCTACGAAAGAAGATAGAGATACTTCTTATCTCTATCTTCTTCTATGCCGTTTTGTACCGTCTCCATCATTAAAGGTTAGAGGTTATGGTGCAAACATTTCTCTGTCTTCAGCTTTATGCATAAATTCTTCAAATCCTCTTTATGTCCAGTTTCTAATATTACGCAACCAGGACAATTTTTTTTCTACCAATAACTCGTTTTTCCTTTATTTTAACGTTAATGGTCAAGTGAGGAATGTAGTACTTTTTAATATGTAAAAAATACCTGGTTTTAAAGGAATGTAGTACTTTTAATACGTAGAAAATACCTGGTTCCAAATAACTGATTTTTCTTATTTTAATCGTTCTTAATAGTGGTGTATTTCTATGTTTAGTCTATTTAGAACGTCTGTATTTGTTTTTTGTACAATATATGGACGGTACACCAAAATTTCAAATTTTCCTAATTTATTTAGCTTTTTTATCTTTAGATTTCATGTTTCGATTCCATAGAGAAAAACAGAACTAACAAAACATTTTACAAATTTCAATATTAGTTTGATATCGATATGAGTAACATAGAATAGACCACATATCGTAAAGAAACTATCTCTAGCTTGAGCAATTCCCACTTTAATTTCTTGTTCTGGGTCCAGCTTGTATTTACTCTAAGAGCAAAGGTATTCGTAATGATTTAACTGTTTTAATTGGTTTTATTTAAATTAATAAGAATTGTAAAATCAACTATGAGTAAGTGATTTGTATAATACAAATACAAGGCGATCTGTCATAAGTCTTTGAAATATATGCGGGATCACGGCAGGGAGACGCGCTTTTTTTTAAATATAGCGTAAGAAAATACTGTAAGAGATAACGAGTTACACAATAGGATCTTAAATAGCAGGTCTGGGTTCAGAGTAAACAGCATACGTAAACCTTCCTTACTCCTTTACTCAAACTAGGATTTCTAGAAGTTTGATCGTGGATCCTAATGTTGGCCTCCAATATAAGTTTCTTATTAATCTGAGGTTTTTATCATCCAAGTTAATGTTCTGTAAATAACTTAAATTTTATTATGATCTAAGGGTATCAACTTCCTTTTTAAAATCGCCAAAGCTTAGGAAAACATTCTGTTGTTGATCGTAGCACTGCAACATAACTTATAAAGAAAGTAAAACTATCTATTGTCCCTTATTCCAGCTTTTAATCAAAATTGGCCGTATCCCACTTATTTTTTTATATATTTTGTATAATCTGTTGTGAACAATTTTTAGTAGAATTTGAAGTAATTGGTTCATAGGCATCCTCACAATGCCTGGAGTTAGCTTGTTTGGATAAAGGAATAAAGATATAATCTAATCATTCTTCTGGTATTTTTCCAGTATTGTAAATTGTATTAAACACAATTACTAACAGATCAAGATTATCATTTTTTTGAGTATTTAAGGGTAAATGTACTGGCCAAGTTCACAGCTTTTGTTAGATTTTAATTGCTTAAGGGTATATTCTACCTCACAATAGCTAAAAAAATGAAGTAAATAAATTGCTGGGGTCTATCTATCTAAAGCCCAAAATCTATTCATGTGTTGAATATAGGCCTCTCCTATTTGTCTCCATTTGTCTCTGTCTTCTCTTTGTCTCTTCCACATTGGACCTGCGCTTTGCTTGTGATGTCATCTTTCCATTTCTTTTGCGGTCGACATCTTGACTTTTTTGCAGTATATAGTCTTCAGCGGCCAATTTTTTTATTTCATCTTACATCCTGATATCTTTCGTTATACCCAGCCCATTTTCATTTTAATTTCAATGCATGTTCGACAGCGTCTGTTGTTTCGATTTTGCATCTTATCCACTCGTTCCTCTTTTTATCTCTCAACGATATTTCCAACATTTGTCTTTCAATAGCTCTTTTAGTTTTCTTTATTCTATCTAAGTTGCTCTTGGTACACGTCCACGTCTGGGCACCATATCGCAGAACAGGAAGGACGCATGCATTAAATACCTTCGTTCTTAATTTTAAAGGTATTTTTGGTTTTTGATAGTATATGGGAGTTTTCCGAATGCAGCCAAATCCATTCTTATTCTTCTGGTTATTTCTTTAGTCTGGTTACTTTTGTCTGCTCTGATAGCTTGTCCTAAGTAAATACATTATTGGACGTGTTCTATATTTGTTCCACCTATGGTAATTACTGATCTGTCGTCTATATTAGTCATTATTTTAGTTTTCTTTAGATTCATTTTTAGTCCTTTCTCAAGAGATGTTTTTTCTAGGTCTGAAATCATTATTCGTAGTTGTCCCATAGTTGTTGCCATTAAGAGTACATCATCGGCGAATCTCAGAGAATTTAAATATTTCCCGTTTATACAAATCCCTTTATTGTCCAAGTCTATAGATTTAAAAATGTCTTCCAACGACAGAGTAAATGGTTTGGGTGAGATTGTATCTTCTTGTCTGACACCTCTACAAATTTTAATTAATGGAGTTTGCAAATCTCTGTCTAGCTGAATTCTCATAGTGGTGTTTTGATATATATATATATATATATATATATATATATATATATATATATATAATGGATTAACATTCTGTATCGTAAATCTATTCGGCAATTAACAAGCGCTTTTTCCACTGCCCATAGTTATATGCTGCCAAACGCGTTTTCATAGTCAACAAACGCTAGGTATATTGGAAGGTTGTATGCGTTGGTCTTTTCTATCAATATTCTAAGAGTGTGAAGGTGGTCGGTTGTGCTGCCCCCTTTCTAAATCCTGCCTGCTCAACTAGTTGGTATGCATCAAATTTGCTGTTTAGTCTAGTTGTGATCACCTTAGTAAAAGTTTTATAGATTTGTGGCAAGAGAGATATTGGTCTATAGTTAGCTAATTTTTATCTATTTCCTTTCTTATATGTCAGAATTGTATTTGCCTTGTTCCACTCGTGCGATATTTGTCCTTCAAACAAACATTTATTGAAAAGTATCTTTAGGTAGTCTTTTATCTTTTCCCCTTCTTCTTTTAACATTTCAATTAGAATTTCATCGTCTCCCGGAGCCTTATTTCTTTTCATATCTCTAATTGCTTTATCTATTTCTTCTTCGGTTATGGGGGGTAATATTTCAGAGTTTACATTCATTACTTTCTTTTTCAGGTTTTGTTCAGTTGTATCAGTTGGACTGTTTTTAGAGCTGTAGAGATCACTATAATATTCCCTTGTTATCGTAGATATTTGGGTTCTGCTTTTTTCTATTACACCTTATTTATTTTCCATCTCAATGATTTTATTTCTTCCTAGGTGGGACTTGATAGATCTTAAGTTTCTGTTTTCTTCTATAATCTTCTCGATTCGTTCTTCTTGAAGCCGTTTGAGATCTTGTTTTATATGTCTTCTTATTTCTGTATTAGAGGTTTTGTATTTAGTTGTATTTCTTTTATTTTCTTGTAGTAGGCTTCTCCGTTGTTGTAGTGTGTCTAAAAATATAGCACTTAGTTTTGATTTTTTTGGCTGATTTTGCTGGTTCTACTTCTAAGCTAGTCTTTAGAAGTTCTTCAGTGATGGCTTTGTTTAGTTGATAGAGATTTAGGTCTGTTAGCTTTAGTTCTGCAGCTGTTCTTAATTTGTTTTGGTATTGTTCTTTATTCTCCTTTAATTTTTCTGGGTGAACTTTTTTTTAGAGTGCACAATATTATCTTCCATCTTTTTATGAGCGTATTTTTTCGAAATCAAAAAACCAACACCATCTAAACTTTCGTTTTCTTAACCTTTAAAATACAATATGTTTCCAGACTAGATTTCTCTCTTTTACAGACTCCAGATCTGACATTGAAAGTTGAGATATACATTTTTGTTGTCTGTATTGACGAAATATTGTCTCCCCCATATCCGACGAGACTAACCTTATTAGATAAGGTGTAGGATTTGCCACAATGTGAACCACCTACTTGGGGACCAGTTAAGTTCGGGTTTGTATTCGCCATTTGAGAAGGGAGGTGTTGACCATAAAACACCACGCTGGTGAGAAGGGTTGGTGAGTGTATATTCAGCCGCCCACTCTGGGTCAGACGCTGTTCGTAGCCGTTCACTCTGGATCAGAGGCTATTGATTTAATATTAACCCTAAAATTAGGGGTTGCCACTTCCGCCATCCTCGCCGTACCGGTATCCTTCTCCGCCTTGAATGCCGTTGTGGTCTCCATCCGTGACCCTAGACAAGGGACCCTAAGCAGGTACTAGTTTCCCGGGTCAAGAAACACTTGGAATCTGTGGAAAGCAGGAAATGATTCATTCTCCCTGATAGGACTAAGGAATCTAAGGAGTTCTGTCTAAGGAGTTCCTACCTACTACCCATATTTGTTGCTGGGGTGAGAACGTAAAATTCTTCGAATATTATATGGCTCTTGCAGAGATAATATAACAAATAAATGGAGACGCAGACAAAACAAGGAGTTAGAGTCTCTCTTAGGAAAGTAAAATCTAGTGACAGGCAGGACATGTGATAGGTAGTAACAACAATCGCCTAATAAACAAAGATGAAAGAGAGAAAGATGCAGTCAGTGAGGATTTGAAAAAAATAGCAGTGAGGCAATAGGAAAAAGTTGCATGAAATCAACAAACATGGAAGACATGTAAACATTCACGAAGATTTGTAACGCTATTTATGTTGATGTTGCACGGAATCGAACACTAAGTTAACGGTTAGTTATTCCAATGATTATTTAAAAAATATTATAGCTTCAAGGTACCAAAATGACTTTAAAATTTTAATAATACAAAAATTAGTTATAAATATGAATGCTGTCACCTTGACATTGTCAAAACTCAAAATTTTCAGTATTAATTACTGTCCTCTAATATATTCCTGCGGTTGTTTACCACCGTATTGTTAATGGATAAGCTACTAAATTCCATGGTTTTAGGTTCTGAGAATTGAAAAAAAAAACGTAAAAGAAAAAATAATTCGTGAATTATTTTTATCATAAAAGTGCAAAGAAAGAGCGGACCAACTATATGTTTTTTTATGAACTTTGTCACTAAAAATGATGCGTTAATGTTTGCCCAGTAGTTTATTTAAGACTAGCTGTAAGAAATAGTACATATGGTTCTGATTCACTGGCTGAATTTTAGCTGGACTAACAACAGCTTCGCATTTCGTGGAATTGTTATACGTTTCAATAATAACCCGACTAATATTTTTCTCAATTGAATATTTTGGCCAGCCAAACAAAAACAATCCGTAAAAAAATAAACACTACTTCAGCTTGGTGTTGAGCATTTTTAAAAAAGATGAAAATATATTTAAAGGCAATCCACGTCACATAGTGACACCTACTGACGAAATATATCAGGTGTCTTTGTATAATTTTTGAGTTTAATACACAATTAACAAATTTAAAATCATATTATTACCACTTTCATTTCAATAATAAATTTTTTATTATAAAAACAAGTTAACAAACAGGGAATTGATTATTTTGTGAAAAACTTGTTCAGATCAATTGCGTTTTATAGGGACAATTTGGTACGTTTTCTTCTAAATCCGAAGGAGTTTTATCATAGTCCCATTCTCGCAGGTTTTGAGACGAGCATATTGTTCTTCCATCTGAACCTCTTCTTCCGATAATCTTACTTTAGAATATGAGGTGTATAAAAAATCTGGATTTCTCATTATAAGGTCGAAATTATAACACTTGTATGTATTAATCGTTTTGATTATTTCTAAATTCTTTTATATTCGATGTATAATTCGACGTTATGGTAATGTGTGTATATAGTTCAAATAGGCAATGATGTTAAATTTTTTTGTTGTATTCTATCTTGCTGGCAACCAAAATTATTTACTTAGAAGTTTAAGTTTTAACCCATATTTGTCTCATATTTCGGTCACGGAAAATCTGTAGATAATCTTGGTTGGCAGCAATCAATATCGTGTCCTCCAAGTATCTTAAACTAATTGATGTTAATACACACTTTTACTTCAAGCAAGGATTCTTTGAAAATAAATTCAGAGTAGATGTTTAAAAGTTGTATTGAAGATATTTAGAAAAGAATACATCACCAAACCCTGCAATTTACAAAATAATGAATACACATTTCGAAAAAAAAAAAGCAAAAACGCTTTTGTCAGTCATAAAGATTATTTCAAATTTTTTTGAGATTCTCATAGAAATGTCGCCCAATAAAAAAAGGGTAAAATGTTGTTGTAAAATCTTAGCCATAAAATCAACGAGAAACGACTTAAATTCTAAATTAAAGTACGTTAAAAATATTTCAATTTCAATTTTCCGAGTGAAATGTGAAAATTGTTATGACGATAAGTTGAATTCTCTTTCTGTGTTCATGTTGCTGTGTTAATATTTTACAATTATGATTGTTAAAATCACAAAACACATATCGTTTAAATTCATTCATTCTGACGAAACGTTCTCTTATAGCACCAAGCCAAATAAACTGATCTTAGTGTAGTGTTGTGACTCTTCCTCTTCCTTGTCCCGGCAATCTAGTATGGTCGTTTGTTTCTCGAAAATGTTAAATGACTGTTGACATTGTAGTATGAGATACTCTTAACATCAAGCCTATTTCACGATAACTCACAATATCCTACCTTAGCTAAAGTAATTGCCTGCGCATATTCATCGCAGATCAGATTTCATGAAATACAGTCCATGTCAACCAACTAACATACGTAAAGCACCAAAACAATTTATTGATATATTTTTTAAATTTTTCATATCCAACTACCTGCTTATATTCCATTAATAAGTATTATAATTCAGTAAACAATTCAAATCACATTATGTTTTGAACGTACTTTTTTTTCGATAACAGATATACCGAGATGATTTTTTATGAAAATGTTGAAAAAAGATAAAGCTATCTCGCACTATTAATAAAATGTAGCGTTTGTTTGTTTGGAACAGCTAAATTGGTCAACAGCATTGAGATATAGCCTTGAAAATTGGAACATTGAACGTAAGAAGTTTATACCAATCTGGAAAACTAGATAATACTGTGTCGAAAATGTGCAGAATCAAGATTAACATACTGGGGCTCAACAATATACAATGGCCTAAATCAGGAAAATGTAACAATGTATTATTCCGGTAACAACAACTCTAATCACAGTCAGGGATTATAGTTGATAAGAATTATAGTTGATAAGAATTCTCAAAAAGCTGTTTGTAACTTTATTCCCTACTTTGATCGAGTATTAATGCTAATTACTATTTAACTGGGAATAAGCCACAATTAAAGATAAAAATACGTTTATTGACGTTTCAATTTCCACTTCGGAAATCGTTCCCAAAATACAAACGTTTTGTATTTTGAGAACGATTTCCGAAGTGGAAATTGAAACGTCAATAAACGTATTTTTATCTTTAATTGTGGCTTATTCCCAGTTAAATAGTAATTAATTTACAGTGCCACAAGAAAATAGCTTCAGAACAGTATTAATGCTGTCTTTTAACTCTAATTAACTGGCTAATTGGCTCTGTCAAAGCCATATTACAGAAAAAAAAACTCTTATTAAAATAAATAATAATAAATAAATAATAAAACGGAAAATAATTGTAATCCAAGTATATGCACCCACTGCAGACAAGGATGAAGACACCATAGGGAACTTATATGAAGAAATTGATCTTAAAGCTGACTTGATATAAATATTATATTAGGAGATTTAAACGCTAAAGTGGGCAAATGAAAAGTGGAGAATTGTGTAGGGCGATATGGAATCGGGGATAAAAATGAATGTGGCGATCGGCTGGTTGATTTCTGTATTAATGAGGAACCCATAATTGCAAATACCTAGTTTAAACCTCCTAAGCATAGATTATACACATAGAGGTCACCATCTGACAATAACAACAAAATAGTCAGAAATCAAATAAATTATATTATCATCAACAGAATATATAGAAATTATATATCATCCAAAACTTATTCAGGAGCGGACATATTCTCCGATCATAATCCGGTTGTTTTGTCGATAAGAGGGAAATGAAAGCACCTAGCTCCAAGAAAATCATGGATAAAAGGTGACAAACAAAACAACACATGTACAGAAACAAAATTTAAAATAAACGAGAACTTGAGGAAAGTCAAAGAAGATAATGCAGAAACTCTAACTATTTATAAAATTTAACATGCTATTGTGTCAGTTAACTTATGGAAGAATGAAGAAAACATAAAGCAAAAGACCTGAATATATATAAAGAACAGATGCAAGGAAATAAAAAATCTGAATAAAGAAGTAAAATAGCTTTAATTTGCACAAAAAATCAAAGAAATGACAAAATCCAAAGTTCTATGAAAAGCACAAGAACGAATATCCTTAAAAATGGTAAAAGAGATATTATTACTAATATAAAGGAAACATTGTGTCACTGGACTAATTATATCCAAAAGCTATTAATGTTGAAAGAGAAGAACTATCATTAGAAACCACAGAGAATACCGGACTACCAATATTGTGGAAAGAAGTTACCTATGCCATCAAAAATACAAAATAGGGCAGAGCTACCGGACCAGATGATGTACCCATCGAATTAATAAAACTCATTGATGAAGATGTTATTGATGTAATGGTTGAACTTTTAATCTAATATAACAGATTGCCACAATTCCCAGACAAAGCTTTGTGGCAATACCCAAAAAGTCAAGTGTAACGCTCAGATCACAGAATAGTAGCTTTAATGAATCACACACTTAAAAATTTTTTGAAATTAATATACAGTCGAATTATTGTTAAAATTCTTGAATATGAAATTAGTGACACACAATTTGGCTTTAGAAATGGTATGGGTACAAGAGATGCTTCGTTCGGCTTGAATTTGCTGGCCCAGAGATGTATGGATATGAATTAGGATATGTACTTTATGTTTTGTAGATTTTGAATTTTGACATTTCATCTGCACAAGAAATTGAAAGAGGTCGCTGGAAACAAATGGAAACAAGTATCCCAAAGTTTAGAAGACAGAAACGGACACAGAATATTAGACACAAAATATTAGACATCAATGAAAAGTTAAAAGAATGGGAAAACTACATTTCTGAATTATTTTAAGATGAGAGAGTAGAACACTATACACCGATTGCTATATCAGGTCCATCTATAACAGAAAGTGAGGTAAGACGTTCAATACAAACGGCAAAAAATGGAAAAGCACTTGGCTCCGATGAAGTAAGTGCTGAAATACTAAAGTTTTAGGGAGAAAATGGAATTAAAGCTCTGTGTAATCTCTTTAACAGAATTTATGACACTGGGATATTACCAACTGATTGGTTAAAGTCGACATTTGTCACAATACCTAAGAAACATCGTCCAAAGACATGCGGTGATTATCGGACAATAAGTCTGATGAGTCACGTTTTGAAAATCTTTCTGCGAGTAATACACAGCAGAATTTATACGCTGTTAGAGGACAGAATTAGCAATACTCAATTTGGGTTTAGGAGTGGCTTGGGTACAAGAGAAGCCTTGTTTAGTATACAGTGCTAGTACAGAGACGCAGAGATATAAATCAAAATGAGTATATTTGTGCAATCGATTTTGAAAAAGCTTTTGACAAAGTCCGACATAACAAAATGCTAGAAATATTGGAAACAGCTGGATTGGACGATAAAGATCTACGAATAATTACAAATCTATACTGGCATCAAGTAGCAAGAATAAAGGTTGAACAAGAACTGTCGGATGAAATAAATATAAAAAGAGAAGTGAGACAAGGCTGTATATTGTCGCCTTTACTTTTTAACTTATATTCGGAGGAAATATTTAAGAAAGCCTTAATGGAGACAACCGAAGGTATTATTGTGAATGGAGTAACCGTCAACAATATTAGATATGCCGACGATACCTTAGTTCTTGCCAATTGCGGAGAAGACCTTCAAAATCTAATGAACAAAATAAAACAGACTTGTGATCAGTATGGATTAAAACTCAACGTTAAGAAAACTAAATATATGATAGTTAGCAAACAAAATTATATACATGATGACGGTTTAAAAGTCGGATATGCCACACTGGACATAGTAGAGAAACTCGTGTATCTCGGCAGTAATATCAATGAGAGCTGGGATCCAACCGCAGAAATTAAAAGCCGAATAGAACAAGCCCGAGCTGCCTTTGTAAAAATGAGAAACGTACTTTGCAGTCATGATCTTAGCATTGACCTTAGAGTTCGTATGATATCTTGCTACATCTTTCCTGTCCTGCTGTATGGAGTAGAAGCGTGGACCCTAACTGAGGCTATACTTAAACGCTTGACAGCCTTTGAGATGTGGGTATACAGACGACTACTGAAAATAAGCTGGGTCGACAGAGTTAGAAATGAGGAGGTCCTTAGACGGCTGAACCAAACAACACAACTGGTCAATATAATAAAGAAACGCAAGCTGGAATACTTCGGTCATATTATGAGACACCCTGAAAAATATGATCTTTTACATCTGATCATTCAGGGAAAGATCCAAGGTAATCCTTGTCCTGGTAGAAGAAGAACATGATGGCTGAAAAATCTAAGGCAATGGTATGGAAAATCAACTACATCGTTATTTAGAGCTGCTGTCAATAAAGTCACGATAGCGAATATGGTAGCCAACATGATATCCAACGATCGATAACGGTCATGGAACTAGAAGAAGAAGAAGATTTTGAAAAAGCATTTAATAAGGTTCATCATAAAAAGCTTGTAGATATATTAAAAAGCAAAAATATTGACAGTCGTCAAATAATTGACAATTGTTCTGATTGTTAAAGAATTGACAATCAGAACACCCGAGATATCAAAAAACAGAGAGGAGTCCGCCAGGGAGAAGTTTTGAATAACTTGTGTTTTGCAGACGATACAATAATAATGGCGAATAACAACAATTACTTACATAACGTAATGCAACGACTTAACAAATGCTGTCGTGAATACGGACTAAGGATGAATTTGAATAAAACTAAATGCATGATCATAACTATTAGCAGATGCAAACATCCAATTGATTTTTGAGGAAACTGTAATTGAGAGTGTGAATGCCTACAAGTACTTAGGAACATGGATCAAGTGTAGACCAAACCAAAGAAATTAAGACACATATTGAAAGCAGCACGTGCATCATTCGTTAAGCTTTAAAAATATTCTTTGTTGTTGGGATATAAGGTTAGGATACGCATAAAAATGCTCCGGTGTCGCGTATTCACTACTCTTTTTTTATGACTTGGTAGCATGGATATTAAAACAAGTTTATCTAAATAAGGAGGCCGCCTTTCAATTTTGGTGTTACAGAAGAATCCTACGAATATCATAGACTCAAATGATGCCAAACGCAGAAGTTACTAGATGAATAGGAAATGAAGCTGAAATAATATTGACTATTAAAAGAAAAAAACTTGAGTACTTAGGCCATGTTATGAGAGGGCAAATATACTCACTATTGCAGCTTATTATACAAGGAAAAAGTCGAGGAAAGCGAAATGTGGGAAGACGAAGAATATCGTGGCTTAAGAACTTGAGGGAATGGTTGGAATGCAGTAGCGCAGAACTATTTAGATCGGCAGTCAAAAGGGTCCACTTAGCCATAATGATTTCCAAACTTCGATACAAGATGGAACTTTTGGAATATTTTGTTTTTAACAAATTTCACAGGTTGTTGCAAAATAAGATGAAAAAACGCAAGTTTCTTTTTACATGCCGTATTTGGGTAAAACGTTGACATTTTTTAGAAAACATTGGTACAACAATTCCTAAAAAATAGCCCTATAATGTAAAAAGATCATCGCAATTCAATCAACAGTCAGAAAAAAACTTGTTAAGTATCTTAGTTAAGAGTATGTTAACTAAGATCGTTTCTAAAATAAATCCATTGTTATGGAACTGACAGGAAAATGGTAAATAAATACAGGTATATATGCAATCCTATTGAACCAGCCCCCAATACCTACGGAAACAGGACCACCTATACTAGTAGCAGAAATAAGAGCAGCCATAATATCACTAAAAGAAGGTAGAGCTCCAGGACCAGACGGAGTACAATCTGAATTTCTTAAACTTCTTGATGATGAATCTTTAAGAGTACTATGTAAAATCTTCAATAATATCTATGACACAGGCAATATCCCAAAAGATTGGCTACTTTCAGAATTTATTACCTTACCAAAGAAACAGGGAGCAAAAAAGTGCGGAGAATATAGGCTAATAAGTCTAATGAGCCATACATTAAAACTTTTTCTTAAAATTATACATCGTAGAATATACAAACTATGCGAAGAGAGAATACAAGACACACAGTTTGGATTCATGAAAGGCGTAGGTACAAGAGATGCACTGTTTAGTCTACAAGTATTATTTCAAAGATGCAGAGATATGACTTGCGATATTTACACCTGCTTTGTGGACTACCAAAAAGCATTTGATACAGTTCAAAACCAAAAAATGATGGATATTCTAACAAAAGCCCAAATGGATGATAAAGATCGGCGTATAATACAAAATTTATACTGGAACCGATCAGCCACAATAAGAACGAATTTTGTTTTTCACATATATTATTTAATCTATATTCAGAGGAAATATTTAGTGAAGCCTTGGAAAAATGCGAACATGGAACACTTCTAAATGGAGAACGCCTAAACAACATCCGTTATGCAGACGACACCGTTATTTTTGCAGACAGTTTGAACAGTTTACAGCAACTAATAAACAAAGTAAATGAAGTAAGTGAAAGATTTGGACTTCAAGTAAATATAACAAAAACTAAATTTATGATCATCAGCAAAAATAAAGTTAGAGACGCTCAACTACTTATCAATAATACACCAGTGGACCGAGTAAAACAGTATAACTATCTTGGAACAACAGTAAATGAACAATGGGATCACTCACAGGAAATAAAATGTAGAATAGAGAAGGCTAGGAGTGCATTCGATAACATGGCCAAACTCTTTAAAAGCCACAATCTTAATCTGGAGATAAAAGTAAGGCTCCTACGATGTTATATATTCTCAATATTGTATTACGGAGTTGAATCCTGGACACTAACTGAAGCAATGGAGAAAAAACTTGAAGCCTTCGAGATGTGGCTATACAGGCGAATTCTAAGGATATCATGGACAGACAAGATAACCAACGAGACCGTATTACGAAGAGTGGGCAAAGAAAGAGAGGTGATGTATACCATTAAAAGGAGAAAGTTGGAATATCTCGGATATATATTGAGAAACAGCACTAAATACAGATTACTGAAGGTAATGCTACAGGGTAAAGTATTCGGAAAGCGAGGAATTGGGAGAAGGAGAATATCATGGTTGAAGAACCTGAGGAAATGGTTCTCCACAACAACAACGAATCTATTTAAAGCATCAGCTAATAAAATAATTATAGCCAGAATGATTGCCAATATTCGGAACCAATAGGCACTGAAAGAAGAAGAATATATGCAATATGTTATTTTTCAGGTTAGTGTTTTTTATATATCGACAACCTATAACTTGCAAATCTGGAAAAAACACCAACATTGATCCCCCAATTAAGGACTTTCATTTGACACATATCTTATCTTAAGTAACAATTATGTTTATTTTACATATAAGTATAGTGCTTAAATATCCAATTTTATATTGAACGATTTTAATAAAACTTAAAAATAAATCCGTTTTTTAATAAAGCATTAAATTCTGGAGCCCCGAAATGTTGCGGTCGCTTGGGGGCGCTAGTTTAATGTATAAAGGCAGTATCGGAAATATCTAAAATATTCTTAACCCAAAACAAAACTTTATAATATAAACTTTCTGATTATTGAATATAAAATCATACTTACAGTACATAGCAAATAACTCCCACTGACCACATGTCGGTTCCGTATCCGATTTCATCGAAGTTCACAACTTCGGGAGCTACAAACTCTGGAGTGCCGAATAAAACTTGAAGTTTCTTGTTGGGATCAAACTTCCTGGCGAGGCCGAAGTCGATTATCTTAATCCTGTTTCCGGTTTTTGTCAGACAAAGGATATTTTCCGGCTGAAACCGATTTAATCAGTGGTTTATTGGCGATAAAACTAAAGAGGATGTGTAGAAGTAAGTGTTTCAGATTTTATAAAGTGTATAGAAGAAACTATGAAATTTGTGAACTTATACGAGAATTTCTCGACATCTACGTGGACTAACAAAGAAAATGCATTTTTTTGCTAAAAAACATTTTATTTTTCTGTATAATCTTTCTTCTATTCGCTGTATATACATACTTCTCAAAGATATTATCCATTAACAATAGATTCATTTTATGTAAGTCCATGAAAGCAAGTACTCAACATAGCTATTTGAAATAGTGATATTCTTGAAATTAGATAAAAATCTATTACCGTCGAGGCAGCTTCTTAGATTTGGTAGAGCTCATAATCGCTCTTACACAAGTGTGATGTAAATAACGAATAAGGCATTAATTTATTTGTTATCCTGACAAAGAACTGATTTTTCTTATAGTGGAAGAGGTTATAAGCCCTCTATATTATATTATATAGAGTAGTGGTACAAGTGGAAGAGGAAATGCTAGACAAAACATCTGATAAAGGGCCTCCTATGGACAAAGAAACTTGGGTTGTGAAATGATAAAGTACAACAGGAGGTTGGGGACAAGAAAGAGGCCAGAAAGAGTTCTAAAATAGAGAAAAATAAGGATACATGCAAGGTAGCAAAGCGCTCTGTAGCTATTGATAAGAAAAGATCATCTGCAAAGCTGTGTGAAGAGTTGGAAACATCCAAGGGAATGAAAAGTTTATACAGCAGTGCTAAAGCAAGGGACAAGTTATTATCAAAAGACTTGACTCATGTGCGTCAAAATCAGGGTGTGGATATAAGAATGGATCCGATATTAAAATAAAGCAAAGATGGCATGAGTACTTCAGAAAGTTAGTTGCTAAATAAAGAACACCAGAGGAGAGGCAGGGACTCCAAATAAGGATATATTCCATCATAAAAAATGGTAAGTAGGTAATAGGCAATTTAACAGCTCCTCTGGAACCCTTTTCCGAGCTGCCGTCAACAAAAGTATTATAGCCAATTTGATAGCCAATGCACGATAATCGAGCAGGGCACAAGAAGAAGGAGAAAAGCAGTAAGACCTGATGGAATACCTATAGAGGTTTAGAAGGCTCTAGAAGAGGAAGCGGTTGATGTATTGTCGCAAATGATGAGTAGGATATGTGAGGAAGACAGGATGCCCAATGTATGGAGGGAGAGCATGATGGTATCACGGTAGAGCGGGATAAAGTTAATTTCACACATAATAAAAGAATCGAAGAGAGCTGTAGAGCAAAGGTTAAGGTGTGACACATTGATAGAAGGATAATAACAGTTTTGGTTTATGCCAGGAATGAGGTCAATGGATGCCTTGTTTGCTTTGAGACAGTTGATAAAAAAATATTGCGAAAAAAAGCTACATTTGGTATTTATAGATCTTGATATGGAATAATACACAGTTTCTAGACAAGAGCGATAGAGAAATGGGTTCCAGAGAAATACGCAAGGCTCGTGAAGGATAAGTATGAGGAAACGTACACCAAAGTAAGGACTTCTGTCGGATTGAGGGAAAGGAAAGTTTTAGAGTGACAGTTGATTTGCATCAAGGTTCTTCACTGAGTCACTACCTGTTTATTATTGTTATGGATGGAGGGGGCTCGTTGCTCAATGTGAATTGTTCTGAAAATACAAACGATCTCCGAAGTGGAAATCGGATTTCAAAATAAACGTATTTAAATTGAAATTGTGGTTAATTTCCGGTAAAGGTCTATTAATATTGCATTTTTTTTATTCCTTAGTCTGGTCTTAGTAAGTTAAGTGTCAACTAAAAGAAGACATTCGTTGTCATGTATTTTAAGGCAGAAATTAATATAGTAACAATTGTGTTTTTGTACATTTCCTTAAGTTATTATTTCTATTTACATATGTTATTTCAATTTGCATTGCTTCCCACGTTCTATCGCCAGTGTATATGCTTTCTGTCTATAAATGTTACCTAGATATTTCTGATTGCCTTTACTACTTTTGATTATTTGAAGTAACAGATGTCTTAGAACTTGTTTGCTGTGTTCATTCTCAATCTGCCATCGAATTTTCCCTATCACGTACAGATTTTTCACAAATCGCCATCTAACTTTTGTACGAAAAGAGAGGTAAGTGTGTGTATGAAAGATATGCCACTAAAACAGACCCATCAGCCACAGAATGTTTTAAAAGAATGGTCTGCTATTGTGACTATGCTTAATAAATGAAAATATTAAGCAAAAACATTCCCTAGAAATAAAATGTAGAATAGAAAAAGCAAGATCTGCATTTCAAAAAATGGCTAAGCTATTCAAATGCCATGATTTATCAGTACCCATAGGTTAATATCTTTCCTATACTGTTGTATGGAGTTGAGTCGTGGAGTCTCACAGACGCTACCTGCAAGAAAATTGAGGCTTTCGAAATGTGACTTTATCTTCAAATCCTGAACATATCATATACCGACCACGTTACTAACCACAACGTTTTATTAAAAATGCAAAAAGGAAAAGAGTTGTTAACCACAATAGACAGCCAAAATCGAATACCTTGGTCACATCATAAGTAACAGCGAAAAATATGGAAAAATTAATTTTACAAGGAAAAGTAGGAGGTAAACGAGGACCAGAAAGGCTAAGAATTTCCTGGCTGAAAAATCTACGTACGTGGTTCAACACAAAAATCCCAAAAATTTTTTCAGAGCAGCAGTTTGCAAAATACAGATTGCCATGATTGTCGCCAGAATCCGAAACGGATAGGCATTACAAGAAGAAGAAGATTAAGCAAATATTAATATAATACAAAATATTATTATTAAGAAATTAATATAATGTTAGTTGCCATTAAACCAAAAGAAACTTCCCCTTTCTTTAGTTTCTAAATATATATTCCTGTGAATTTCAGTCTCTTGAGGTTCCAGAGGTAATCAGCCATCATAATAGTATTTTACCTGCCTTAATAACGTTGCTTCTTTAATTTAATATCTTAATGGAATCTCTCCTCTTGTTCTTCGCTTTAATCTCCCAAATTATTGAAGAAATAGTTTAGGTGTGAGTGAAGAAAATAAAGTTTTATACTCATAAGACAACTTGGGTTTTGGAACTTTCTTAACAATCCCTTTACTTCCTCTTTGTAATCCAGATTTTAGAAAACTTCTTACTTAAATAATGGAAACATAGTTTATCCTGATTAACACTTTCACGAATTGTTTCATTAAACCCAGTTTAATATGTAAAGGTGAAAGCAGAACATGTTTAGAATTTAACAATAGACTGTTTATGACACCCTTTAAGCTTGATGTTAACTAGGTTCCTATTTTTCAAAATTTCAATGTTTAATGATTGGACCTATCTCTGCTATCCCATTAGCAAAGAAAACAAGAGCATTTAGTAAATCCACTTTGCAAACTCGAAGAATCATCCTGAAATACTTCACACCCAAGAGAACAGCGCCAACAGAAACAAAAATCAAAGTCGAAGGACTAAATACGGAATTCACAAAATACTTATAAAGAAAAAGAGTATCAGAGATCAATGGGAATGAAATATTAGAAAACGATAACATCCAGGAAAGCTGGAAAAACTCAAAAATAACATAATTAACGCAGCAACGGAATCACTTGGAGAGAGAAAAGTGACGAACCCTAACATATAAAAAAATAACACCATGGTCTAGAGGGAAAGTGGAGACAAAATGTAAAGAAAAAAAGAAGGTATTTTTGCAATTCAGAACACAACAAACACAACAGGCATATAACCACTATAAACGAATCAGAAATGAAACGGATACTTTAGTTAAACAAATAAAAACACTGGCAGAGCTTCTCCAAACAGATGGAACATAACTTCTACAAAACACAAAAAAAAATATGAAGAATGGTCAGAGGATAAAGAAAAGAGATGAACGGAGCGGAAATAATAAAAACGGAACACATTCAGAAAGAAACATGGATAGACTACTTTCGATCCCTTTTTGCTAAAGGTGACGATAATGAACCACCAACACCACCACCACCAACACCAGAGGTGACGACAAACGGAGAAATAAATATTGAGGAGGAAGAGGTAAAGAAAGCAACAAGCAAATTAAACAATAGAAAATCACCAGGAGAAGATGAAATACCGAACAAACTCCTAAAGTACAGATTACCAAATCTGACCAAACAACTATTCAAACTAATCCAAAAAATAATAGAACAAAACAGAATTCCTCAAGAATGGAGATCAAGCATCCAAATTCCGCTCTTCAAAAGAAGGGTACAAATCGGATCAAGAAAATTACAGAGGAATTAATTTATTAAACACATCACTACCAAAACAACACAATAAAAGTAAAAGTGGAAGAAAAACTAACCGACCCTATAGAAACTGGCAATGGGATAGGACAGGGAGATTAAGGGACAGGGAGACATAAGAAATGAGAGAAAAACAACTTAAAATTATCTGCTATGCAGACGACGCAATACTACTGTCTCAAAGTGAACACGATTTACAACGTATGCTGCACCAATTTTATAAAACCGCCAGAAAATTTAACATGTTAATTTTCCCAAACACTATGGGACAGAGCTAGAAGTACAGATATACGCCGTATATGCAAGGTGCCGAACAACAAGGACTGGGTAAGAAGTAGAAGAGTAGAATGAAACGATCTTATAAGTCGAATGACAGCAAATAGAGACGGTATGAGACGGTTCCCCAATAGGAAGACGATCAGTAGGAAGGCCATGAAAACAATGGAACTTATTGGAGGCACATTGAAAAACAGACAGAGTCATGTCTACATAAAAAGAAGAAGAAGACTTTGGAGACCTAGGAGAATACCGATGATTTTAAAATCTTCACAAATTAACTAATTGCTTTTCTCATATTCAGTATTTTCTATGAGAATTTTCATATTGTCATATGTTGGAGCATATTTACTTTTATTATGTAAAAGAGCAGCTTTGAAACTAGTTTTTGATGAATCTCTAAAGAATCTTCATTCAGTAGGTTTATAGTCAATTCCAAAATGTTCCATCACTATTTAAAATGTTATTGCAGCAAACTATTGCATCTCTTTCTTGAAAGTAAGGAGCAAGTTTTCGTTCACGATGACGATAAAACGAAAAAGTGACATTCGTCGCAAGATTTTTTTATTTTAATCTGGATCTAAGAATGTCTGCAGCATCCTTTAAAATATTTAAACCTCTAACTAAATCGTTTAATTCTTCTTAAGTAAAAACTTGAGGTGTGTGATTTCCATGTCTTGTCTTGATCTCCAAGTTTTACACCAAAATATGAAAACTTCACATTTTCTACAAATTTGACAATATGTTGTCTCTGTTTTACAACCACAAATATAACAAAATACATTAGAGCTATTTTCACACGATATTTGATATTAACTCATTTTAAAACAAATATTAAAAAAATATTTACCTGTTTATACAACACGACAGTAGAATTGAAACTGACGCGCTTCCTGTATCTTCAATCTCGACTAAGCTTATCACCAGAAGGCTAATATTTCCCGCCATAATTAGAAGGGGTGCCAATTGTATATAAATAAACTTTACTGTCCACTAGGTAGGTACTTTATCAATACTTCGAAATAATTACTTTTTACACCCATTTACATTTACATATTTAAACAAGTCACTACAATAAAACCTACTGTCATTTTTCTAAGTGTAAAACCTATTTATGCAATCTGTATAGCAAAAAAACTGTACGTGATAGGAAACAAATTTGGATTCAGCGCCAAAAAATACCATAGAAAAACAATTTTGTCCTTAGACATCAAAATCTTTACAGCACCATGTTATCCATGATACAGGATCATTCTGCTAAGTACCCACTTATATTCTTCTGCCTCTTGTTGCATATATGTATGTGCATATAATATGTTGTTATTACTGTAATGCCTCTGTTGCTATCCCTGTTTTGACATATCTTTCTTTATGGATTGATGTTAAAAATACTGTTTTCTTATTCTTCTTTTATTTTTCACGAACATAAAATATGCCACAAACCTTTTAGGAATAAACATAATGAATGTCAATATCACTATCATTAGTTTGAACTAATGAACTAAACTTATGAGAAAATATTTTTCAAATGTGCATTCAAAACTTTTCTATCTGAAACTGTTATATAAACATTCCAAAGCCAAGTTTAAGGCACTTACCTTCATGTCTAAATGTAATATCCTCTGTTTGTGTATGAAATCGACGCCTTCGCATATTTGCCTCATGAAAACCGTGCAGCTTTTCTCAGTCAATATAAAATCGTCGTCGATGACCCTCTCAAACAACTCGCCGCCTTCGATTCTGAAAAATTACAAAAATTCCGTAGTGACTAATCACCACTGGTCTTAAAAAGTTTATTTTCTATCCACAAATAGAGACGAATCGATTTAGTAAATTAAAATTTTAATCAAATAGCCATGAATTCTAATAAATAATTTATAGAACAGGTAGAACAATGATAACAATTGGTATGGACGATTCTTGTGATATTTTATGTTTTAATACCAAATATGAGATGACACATCAATGCAATTCCCAGGCTGTTTAAATGTTTTAATCCATACGGGGCAATACGGGTCGTGGGAATCTATGTCTGTACCTCAAAGCAAAAAGAACCAATGTCGAAATTGTTAGTTTTGAGTTATGGTACATGGAAAATAATTCTCCACAAAATGCATAACCCATTTCTCTTTTCTTTTTATTTTTTCGATTAATCTGTTTATTTGTATTTAAAGTATATACAATGTAATCTCAACTTATGTCATTTTTGTGGTTTTTATAGGAAACAGTTCTGAAAAAAAGTTGACATTGGTTGTTATAGCACTAAATACAATGACCCTTTTGATTACATTGGTTATATAAACTTATTAGACAGGTGATTAACAATATTTTATTTTCAGTTTATTATGTCTTTATTTATATATTATAAATAAATACAGCTGTGGATTATTGAATAAGGTACTACATAATACGAATTAACGAAAACTAAAAATTAATTCTGACAACACAAATTTTATTTTTAATGTAATACGTGTTTTCTTAATGTGTTTATTTTTAAATGATTTTCTTTTTAATTCTATTTCACTATCAGAAATTCTTTCTTCAGTTTCTTCTTTACTTGTTATAATATTTTCATAAAAGTACCGACTCGATTCGCTGATGTACGGGAGAAGTGCACGTAAGTCTTTAATTTTTTTTACAGGCAAAGGTAATCGGCCAGAATACAGTTGGTTCAACTTTGAGTCAAATAGGTTGGGTGACACCTGTTTTACGAGTAGTTCGTGCAGGATTTAAATCAAGAAGTTTAAACGCTTCATCCTCCTTAAAAGATAGCTGGTGGTATACTTTCCCTATATCACCCTTTCTGAATTGTAACCACTTAATACTTAACCAGGGAACCTTTCCTTTGTCATTATTTTCTTTCCTATGTATGAATTTTTTATTTTGTACTAATGTTTTAAAACTAAGGAAATCTGTTTGCTCCAGTTCAGCAACATTGATTTTATCTTTTTTCATCCTAATCCATCGTATCAAATTCGCCCAATCCCTTGGCAGATCTATTTTCAACGTTGTCTTCCTTTTTCCTCTTCAATTTGGGCATGACTTGTAGCTGCCTCTAAATGGGTGTGACCAGGCTGCAAGTACTTGTGATTAATAACCACCACATTCATTTCCGGTTTATATACAATATCGGACTCTAAAAAATGTAAATACATTAGCGCAACATAAATATTTCGGTTTTGCCCAGTAAAAGAATCACTGAATATGTTCATTTCCTTAACTTTTTTCGGTAAACTTAGTAACATATTCTCTACAAATGAATATATCTCTTCTCCGCCACGTTGTGCTATCGTCTCATCCCAAATAAAGCAAGTAGCATCATACTTTCTCTTAATAACAGAAAAAAAGTCAAATTATAAGTGCATAAGGACTTTTTATAGAAGGACACATTATTTTGCAATGATGGTGTTGGCAGACATTTTTCCATATCAAACTTAATAAAAGCATATTGAGAATCATCTAGACTTTTTAGTTTGTCATTTCTCTTTTCATCGTAAGAAGATTCTGCTAGGTCTAAGTGTTGTTTGTGAAGAGCAGATGCAAGCAGAGCAAACGTAATAAAAGCATATTGAGAATCATCTAGACTTTTTAGTTTGTCATTTCTCTTTTCATCGTAAGAAGATTCTGCTAGGTCTAAGTGTTGTTTGTGAAGAGCAGATGCATTAGATTTTTCTTCGACATTGTTGCTTAAATCCATGATAATCTTGTAATGGTCACACTTTGCACATGTGTCTTTTTTGGCTTAGGCAATGCTAAATTGAATTTTTCTACAAAAATTTTTCTGTAAACACATTCTTTAACTATATCAGAAATTTCATTTTCTTCACAGTAAAGCTTGTATAACCTATACATTTTGGAGATATTTAAGTCTAATTGTAAATATTTCTTTTCTGTTCTGTTACGAGAGTAATGACTTTCAGCTGCTGAAAACATCTGAATATGAGCGTTTACACACTTTTCAGTATCAGAAGATGTTTTCAATTGGTGTCCATCCTTGCCTCTCCTATCTGAAGCACATACAACTGATTGCCGTTTTTTTACGATAATAGTTCTAATTTTCATATGTGTGACTGACAATGTATTCATAAACATTGTCTGACATACTTCTATTCTCTCGAGAGTATCCTCTTTTTATAGAAAATATGTACGAGTAAATTGTCGACGACTTCTTAAATTATCTGTCCTTATTCGTTCAGTTTTTTTTAGCATCTCTTCCATATGGTCACACAAATATTGATTCTGACTTTCAACTGATGTCTTATAAAACTTTGTAAATAATATTTTTTTTATTTTAATATTTTCTGAACATTTTTCGTTACATTTCTTTTTACATGTTTCTTTACAGGATGGGTGTAGACGTTTGGCAGGTACATTCTTTCCTACGATATTAACAAATTCTTTGCCCTCAGCCTTAGCTCTTTTTCTGATATTTCTTATCCATTTTTTTTACTCCTGACACGTTTTCTAGATTTACGTCCTTTTGATTTCCCCTGTACTTTATTGTCACACTGTTCGTTATTCTAGGTTGCCTGGTGTAAATGCTTTTTACGGATTTGCTGTATCTTCTTCTTCTTCTTCTTCGTCTAGCCATTCACGTCCACATATGAACATAAGCCTCTTCAAGTCTTCCTTTCCATTGTTTTTTATTGTACGCTACTTGTAGCCAATTTTTCCCGGCAGTCCTTTTCAGATCATCTGTCCATCTCATAGGAGGTCTGCCTCTGGGTCTTTTGTGTTGGTATGGTCTCCAGGTTAAAATTGATCTGTGCCATTTGTTTAGATCGCTCCTAGCTACATGTCCAGCGTATTCCCATTTCAACTTTAATGATTTTTGCACTACATCGGTGACTTTTGCTGTATACTGCCTCCATAATCACTATTCAAGTCACTAGTTTCAGGAATATAATCATCAGAAGATAAAAATAACATATTAACATCAGGACCAAAGCTGATTTTGTCTGAAGTAATATTTCCAGAAGTTGAAGTACTTGGATGACATCTACTTTGTTTGATTTGACGGCCTTCGTTTAACTGGCTTGCTGAAACAAAACACATACTCAACAATTTTCCTCAAATTTACAATATCCTATCAACAATGTAATCCTATACTATAATAGTGCCAGTGCCAAAAAGATAAAAAAAATAGTAAGATGAAAAAAACACACAGTTCAAATGATTCACTTTTTAGCTTATTGTGATAAAAACAGTGCCACTTCTACATTTGTTTTCGAAAGTCTAATATGACGCAATAAGTGATTGCATGATAGCACAGAATACTAATCACAACTTAGTGTTCTGTGATGATAGTAAGTATCAAATGTGAGGTTAAGTTAAAATATTCTTTAATTATTTACTCATTTATCTTCTTAAAATATTCCCTGCTTTAACAGATAATTAATTTTGTATAATACACTACGAGTAATGAATAGCAATATGTCGAAATTCTGGTAAATTTTCAAATGTAGGTACTTACCCAATGTATCCTGTTCGTTTGAGCACAAACTAATTATAAATTTGGATCTTTGATTCATAGTCACTTACAAAAAGCAAATAAAAACCAACTGTACTATTACAATTAACTTTTTTAGGACAGTAAGAATCCAATACTGAACCCTGCGTTCTAATAACGTTTATAACCTCTCTTTTGGAGTCTGTTAGTTCGAAAATAATCCAATGACTACAATAGCACTACACTCCTGAACACAATCCACAACATGCAAGAACAACCAATCTGGAAATAGGATCTTATTGCATAGAAAAAATTCTACGTTTAGAAACCAATGTCTTGTTTGAATGTTATTGTACAAATTAGTGTGCAAAATCCTAATTGACATTGGTTTCGTAAAACTTCGATACGACCCTCAAAAATCATTATATCACATTGGTTGTTCTTGAAAAAAATTGAGTTTGGTGCCAGTGATCTCTCAATTTGGCAAAAATGTGACATTGGTTGTTCTTGTATTAAGGTACAGATGTAGTCCCGGACCAAGGGCTCAGAAATTACTCACAGACGCGTCGCTTAACCTTGATGAGACACTTTTATGTAAATGATATGGCAGTCTATTGGAAAGGTAAGAGGAATGAAGAATCAGTTGGCAGTAAATATGATTTGACTTTTTATACGACAAAAAAGATATAATGAGTGTTCACAAAAATTATTATTAAATGAGAAACTGTAACTAACTCAACGAAAACTTAAAAACTTGCAGACAAGTATTTCTGGTATATAGGCTTTAGAAGTTCTGGTTATCTGACATCCTAATATTGCAAACATTTTTACGTAAAATAGGCTACAGGATCTCCCTTTTTTCTGTTTTAAAAAATATGGTCCGTGTCTTTGTTGTTATCTAGAACTGGGGTGTCCTTATATTTTATCACTTCCTCTCAAAATTTAATTTTGAACTTTAACTAGATTGGAAAAGATGGAAACAGCTCTTAGCTCTTCTGTTTTCTCATATCTCTATAAATATAGCATTTATACTCCGGTAATGGTAATGTTAATAAAACTTCTCGTTTCAATTTTTTCTAAATTCGATTTTTCGAATGTTTCCTTCGATTGCTTAGTAAAGTACTTAGAATATAAATTCTTTACTATACCTTATTCCATTAAGCGATGCAGGGCATATAAACAACGATAAATTTAACAGATAATTGTTAAAGATGTTTCAAATGAGTTTACTCGTTCCGATAAGTAACAGTATAATTATGACACTTTATTAGTTTTTTTCTTTTCTCAAATATTCGTTTTTATTGCATAGCAAATAAATTAATGTTATCACTGAATACATAGTAAGTGAAAAAATAATCCGATTTATAAAATTAATGAATATTTTATGCATAAATGCAAGTAACAGTTCTTCAAAAATATTTAAAAACTAACCGAAATGTCCATCTTTATTTCGTCTGCCGACGTTTTCGGTAGCTCAAACCGGTTCGGACACGATTTAATGTTTACATCTTCCTGCATCGCTTAATGAATTTTACTATAGTTTAGACACTAACTTGACAGCTATGTAGTAATTATACACGACAATAAATTATGCGTTTGTTGGTGATCCTATTGATATGATTTTCGCGGTAACCGTTTTGGATGAGAGCTTGTTTTAAATTAGAGAGCTTAGCGGGTCTACATGCATCATTGCAAAAGCGTATAGATCTGGAAACAAGGGTATTATTGACTAAATTAATTTGTGAAGGTGGATGATGAGAGTTGGCATTCAAGTAACGATTGGTATGGGTAGGTCTTCCATTAACAGCGTGATGATAACCTTGGGATTGGTTTTTCTTTATGATCACTTCGAGAAACGGTAGGGATAAATAAGTTTCCATCTTCATCGTAAACTGGATACTAAGATATATACCATTCAGATGGGTCTGAAAATAGACCAAAGCATCTCTGACGTGGGGCTAAATGACGACTGTATTGTCAACATGTCGTAGCCAATTTGTGGGCTTGAGCAATGATGTAGATAGTGTTCGGCTCTTGAAGTTTTCAGAATGTTTAGTGTTTCATCTATAGGAATGTTTGTAAATAGTGAAACGATATCGAAACTTACTAAAATGTCTGATTGTGAGATAGTGTATTGTTTAAGAAGTTCGATAAAGTGAAAAGAATTTTTGACGAAGGATGAAGCATTTTCGGCGAGAGGTTGTAGAGTTTTGACCAAGCACTTGACCAACGGTTATGTAGGGCAGTTATATGGACTGACAATGAAACGTAGAGGACTATCGGGATTTTGAATTTTGGGTAAGCCATATATTCGAGATGTTCTGGAAGATTTTTCACGAGGAATTAGACACGAGTAATGTGGCGTTTTCTCTAGGCAGGTTATGGGTTATTAGCAGATATGAGAGTTTATTAATGCAAGAAGAAGTGTTTAGCATGACGGTGGCATTTCATTTATCGACGGGAAGAATGACTAGACTATAATTTGACTGAAGTTACCTCAGGGCTTTTATTTTCAGGTGTTATTACAAACAACGTCATTTAATAAATCCAAACCTCCACAGCGTGTAAGATAATGACAAAGACATTATATATTATCATTAAAGTAAGCCCATACACAGGGATATTTTCACATCCAGTCTTGTTAAAATTCCCTTCAATATAACAAGTTAAACTTTCTCACTTGCTGAATTGTGTATTTGTGTATTTTATATTTTTAATGTTGGACTAGTGTTCATTTAAATAGCTATCAGACAGAGTTAAATAGCTATAAGACAAAGATAAATTATGTATTAGTATTATGTATATCATTTAACGAGAATAAGTTTAAAATAATAAATTTAACGTTGGCGATGGCGAAAAAGTGTCGTTCGCATCTCTTCAGTTGTTTTTTGCAACTCCGTTAAAGGTCGATTCAGACACATCAGTCACGTCTCGTCACAGTCCTGGCGCCGAATCGAACAATCCGTCATACAAAATATTCTTTAATAGAAATATGGCGCCGGCATTCACATTCATCAGTTGACGAACAGTTTGCCAGCTGTCAGATAGTTGATAGTTCTGTGACCAAACAGGACCGGTTCGGCGCCGAGACTGTGACGGGACTGATGTGTCTGAATCGACCTTAAGACTCCTATGTCTAAGCCATCGATGATTTCGCTACAAACAAATTAGGAGGGTACATTGAACAGCAACGGCGAAACAACTACACAACCCCTCTTTTTAAAATACTTTATATCTTCTCATATTTTTCTATCAATTTTAACGGAAGAAAATTGAATTCGATACTGGTAAGCAATGATTCGAATAGATATTCTGTACAGTGCCATATTGAGAATTTCCATTAGCTTATCCATGTTATACCATGTCAAAAGTTTTTCGATAATCGATTAAACAGGAACCAACATCAAAAAAATATAAATCGACGATGCTGAACTAAGGATCACTCTGTAAAATTTATTTCTTGGCTGAGTAGACACTCTCGGCTTCACAGGCGTTATTTTTACTCATCTGAAAATACGATAAACATGCATGGGTTTCATAAAACTCAGAGAAAAAGAGCTCTCTCTCCTCGCTCGTGATGAGCGTATGCAGGTTAAATTTTGACGTAAACTGCACTGGCCTAAATATTTGTTGTGATAATATACCGAGACGCAGGAATTTTTCGGATTCTACGACGATGTTGACAACAGAATTTAAACGTAAACCGAACCCGTTTTGAAAACCCAATTATTAAATGGTATATGGTATTGTTGGAAAATTTTTATACAAGCATTTACAATGGCCTACATGTCTATTTATAAAAGATCTTGAATATTTTATAAAATTTAAAAATTAACCAAAATTGTAAAATGGTAAATAATATACTTTTTCTACTCTCTTACTAGTAAATTGTATATTACCTACTATTTGGATGCTAAGTAAATGCATCGTAACAGATACTGACACGTAATGACTAGCACGTAATAAAAAAAATTACGCTTCAGTTTTATAAAAATGTTTAATATCACATAAGCCTCGTAAGTCAGTTGGTCGAGTTACCATGGAAACGAATTAACAGACGTTATTTTGACAGATTAAAAATTATTAATCTGTCAGTGTAAATATAGTGGTAATTTAATTTTTATTTTTATAAACGAAAATAATCGTAGAAACAGTATAGTACACAACTTGAGTTGTAAGCTTATTACATGCTTGTAAAATTACTGCGCTCGCCGCTACGCGGCTCGCGCGCAACTTTTTTACTCGCATGTAATAAGCTTCTTACAACTCTCGTTATGTAATATACTATTTTCTACTCTCTTACTAGTAAATTGTATATTACCTACTATTTGGATGCTAAGTAAATACATCAAAACAGATACTGACACGTAATGACTAGCACGTAATAAAAAAATTACGCTTCAGTTCTATAAAAATGTGTAATATCACATAAGCCTTTTAAGTCAGTTGGTCGAGTTACGATGGAAACGAATTAATAGACGTTGTTTTGACAGATTAAAAATTATTAATCTATCAGTGTAAATATAGTGGTAATTTAAATACAGATAAGTAAAATGAGTTTCATTGAATAGTGAACATGAATTTAGTAGCACCCAATATTATGCAGTTAGGTTATGCAGTTACTCTTGGCTTATTTTGTAGAAATCGCTAAGAAATTTAAACCATCCTCATTATGGGCAATATATTCTATGTTAAGAAGTGTTTGAATGTATAACTTTGAAAAATAATGTTAATATTGAAAATTACCCGAAATTGCGAGCTTATTTAAAAAGGCAATCAGAAAGTTTTAAAACCAAAAAATTTAAAATTTTACATCCTGATGAAATAAATTTTTTTTAATGGAGCTCCTGATGTGTATTATTTAAAAGTATAACATAAATGTGCTTACTTATAATACTTTTATTTTAAGGTTATTGTAAATTGGATGGAATATGTGGAGCTTGTAGGAAACAAGAGTTAAAAAATCTTAAAATTTGTGACACGGATGATTTAAGTACCGTATTATTGATTAAAATTCCTGATACGAAAACCAAAATATGTAGATCTTTCGTTATTTCCGAAAATTTCTATAAAATCTGCAATCAATATATAGAAATTCGACTACAGATTAGCGATCTGCAAATAAATTAATTTTTTCTTAATTATGAAAGAGGTAAATGTACGAAACAGATGGTAGGATTAAACAAAATATTTGGCGTTCCTAAACAAATAGGCGAATATTTAAAGTTACCAGATCCCAAAATGTACAAAGGTCACTGTTTAAGACGAACTTCTGCCACTATTTTGGTAGATGCCGTGATTTAGTGATTTAGTGGCTCTTAAACGACATGGCAAATGGAAATATTCAACAACGACCGAAGGATATGTCGATGAGTCAATAAATAATAAGACGTCAACAGAAAATAGAATTATAAATTCAATTGAAAGTAATTTACAGACCTTTACATACACTGAAAACACCAATGTTCAAGAAGAACACACCGTACAGTTTACGTCATCTCACCATTCACCACGTATTATTGAACAACCAATTGCCAACTAGAGGAAGACCATGCGTTTGGTTTGTGTTTAAGAACAATGTGTAGTTCCACATCTAGAATATTATATAATAAGAAATAGTGTCAACGTTAAGGTAATATTAAAAATAACATCTTTAATTATGATGATTGTAAAGAATGTTTTTCCATTACAGCAAGTTCTGATGAAGCCCAAAATTATGTGGCGAAAGCTTGACTTTTAATAAAAGCTGCTCACTTTGAAGCAGCTGTTTTTTATTGCTTCCTTAGTATTGGGTCGTTGCCGATTACCTTCAACTGTCTGTTGTTTACGAGTAGCCCGTTACTGTCCTCGACTTTTATATATATATATATATATATATATATATATATATATATATATATATATATATATATATACTATATATATACTATATATATATATACACTATGTATATACTATATATATATATATATATATATATATATATATATATATATATACTTAAACCTACAGCCAATTCCTAATAATCCAACAACCTATCTGGAGAACAACAAAAGCCATTATCAATAAAACCTCTCTTCCTGTTGACATAAAACAATCTCTAATTCCTCGTGAATGTCTTCCAGAACACCTCGAATATATGGCCTACCCAAAATTCACAAACCCGATATTTCTCTACGCCCTATCGTCAGTGCATACAACTGCCCTACACAACGATTGGCTAAGTGCTGTACTCTACTACCTTTTCATTGAACTTCTTAAACAATACTCTATCTCATCGTCAGATATTCTAGTAAGTTTCGATATCGTTTCAATATCAAAAGTTAGCAATAATAATCTTGATTAAGTAATTAATAATACATTAAGCAGAAAGTACTAGAAATTTGAACATATAGATTAATGATAAAATATTGAAAGACAACAATTCTTATTACCCGCTATCTGACATATTCTGCCCCAAATCTATACACGAAAAATTAAAAATTAAAATCTATAAAACAATTATAAGACTATGAATGGATGCAATATATAAGTAGTGACTGAAAATATCAAAACAAAATTAGAAGTGTTTGTGAGAAAAATTGTAATAAAGATCTTTGGACCTATCAACCGAAAACTCCCAAAACACCTATAAACACGATTCAAAAATGAGAAAATGGTATATAAATCAATCAAAACTACTTACAATTCTAGAATTACTGTCATGATCTTTCCATTTTCAAAAGCATCGTATATCTGAATTAACCTTGGATGTTGAAGAGATCGCATTATATCTATTTCTCTCTCCACATTTCGTCTATCTTCTTTTTTAGGACAACCGATGAATTTTGCTGCTAGACACAATCCAGTCGATTTTTCTTTGCATCTGTATACTGTGCCAAATTTTCCTCTAGAACAATAAAACAAAAACAATTAGTATACCTATAATGAAATTCACATGACTTGACAATTTCACAGGTGAGTCAAAATGTACATTGTTAATTAATTGCGTATAATATAATTTGGGAAAAATTTCTTACAACTAACACACCCAATATGTATTGATATCTAGTTAGACTAGACCAGTTCGATAGAACTGATAGAAGAGAATCCACGTCATAACAATTCATCTTTTAGGCAGAAATTTCTTCGTGAAATCAATTTTTTAATATTCCATATTCGAGCAAAATGTACAATAAAAACGACCAAGACTGCAGAGGACGCCAAGAGGCAGAAATATGCATATCAGTGAAGGGTGGTGCGCTGTATCGAAATCAAACCTTAACTGTATATTTTATATTTTTATTTTACATTTTACTCTAGTATGAAAAAATGCCTTACACAGGCATTTGACCGAGTCAAATTAAAAGACATTATCCACTTATTGTATGCAAGAGAGATACCTCTAGGAATAATCAAAACGATCGAAAATATCTACCAAAACAATACAATAAAAGTAAAAGTAGAAGAAATAAGAAATAAAATAATAAGAAATAACTATTGAAGTGGCAATGGGATAAGATAGAGAGATTCTCCGAGTCCTCTATCTTTCAAGTTGATTATAGATGAAGTAATAAAAAAAGTAAAAACTAAAAAATTATACCAAATAGGAGAAAAACAACTTAAAATAATCTACTATGCAGACGACGCAATACTACTCTCTCAAAGTGAAGATGATTATAACGTATGCTGCACCAATTTAATATAACCGCCAGAAAAATTAACATGTTAATTTCCCCAACAAAGACAAAATGCATGGTTACAACAGCAAATTTACTAAGATGTAAATTGGAGCTGGAAGGTCAGATAATACAAGTGATGGAGTTCAAATATCTAGGCATCACATTATCTAGTTACGGAAAGCTCGAAACCGAAGTGAAAGATCAAGTGAATAGAGCAAATAGAGCCGCAGGCTACCTAAATGAAACAATATAGAGAAACAAAAATATTGGGAAAGAAACGATAGGCAGATTTTATAAAACAGTCATCAGACCAATAATGACATACGCAGCAGAAACAAGATCTGACACAGAGAAGACAACAAGGATGTTAGAAACAGCAGAGATGAAAACACTTGGAAAAATTGATGGTAAGATACTATGGACAGAGCTAGAAGTACAGATATACGACATATATGCAAAATGGAGAACATCAAAAACTGGGTAAGAAATAGAAGAGAAGAATGGAACGATCATATAAGCCGGATGCCAACAAATAGAGTAGTAAAAACGGCAAGAGATAGTTCCCTAATAGGAAGACGATCAGTAGGAAGACCACGAAAACGATGGAATGACCACTTACTCGAGGAACATTGAAAAACAGTCATGTCTATATAAAAAGAAGAAGGAGAAGACTCTAGCATGGTGTATTAGGTTAAGTAATCGTTTTCACGAAGGGATGTCTGCCTAGACGAATTTGTAAGATGTGGATACAAATTATAAATTATAAATCCCCATGCCAGTGCATTTCGGTATTCGTCGTCTGCTTGTATTGCAATGTTTACAAAACACAGATTTGGGCCGAATCCCGAATTCGATTTCCGAATTCAGGTTTCGGAATAGTAGATGTCGCACTAGAATGTGTTGGTAAATATTTTAAATATTTACTTTTATGGATGAAAAAGGTTTTACTCCTACAGACTCAGAGTTCACTCTGAGGACGCTAAGAGGCAAACATATGAATATCAACGAATGGTGGTACGCTGTGACAAAATCATACCTACATTAACCACAGAATTAATAGCCACACAGAAGTAAAACAGAGTCAGTTCCTTTGATGTTGTAGGACCAATATATTTGACCTCGTGCACAATTTACAGCATTATGCACTGGAAACAAGTATTTTACTTACACAGAGAACGTATAAGTGTTATTAAAAATATTTGTTTCTCAATGTATAATTCTGTAAGTGGTGCACAATGTCTACTTTATTTTTATTTTATATTTTACTTTATTAATTAGTACAAGGAAATCGTTTTCACGAAGGGATTTTTACCTAGACGTATTAATATGATGTGAATATAAATTATAAATCCCCATGATAATGCATTTCGGTGTATTCGTGGTCTATTTGTTTTGCAACGTTTAAAAAACACAAATTTGGACCGAATACTGAATTCGATTTTAGATTTATATTTTTGTTAGTAAATGTCGCTCTAGCGTCTGTCGGTAAATATTTTAAATATATATATATATATATATATATATATATATATATATATATATATATATATATATATATATATATATATAATATATATATATATATATATATATATATATATATATTATATATATATATATACATATATATATATATATATATATATATATATATATATATATATATATATATATATATATATATATATATATTTATATACCGGGTGGTGAATCGTCAAACGGACCATAGGAAACCCAATGGGAAATTTTAAATTGTTGAATTGCTGCTTCCCTAATTATTTTAGATCAAAAGCCAAAAAAACTATTTGTAGAGGACTAAATTCTAAATTAAAAACAAATGGTAAAACCGTTCTACGAATCAAATGTACTTCAAAATTTTGCAAAAATATAATAGATTTTTCAGACCACCCCTAAAAGTTAGGCCACACGTAATACAACAATGTCAGATGTTTGACAATTTGAATTGTCAATTTTTTTTATTTTATGATTAAATTATAAACAATGAATTTTACTAAATACTACTACTACTGAACAATATTACTTTGTGAACAATAAATTATATTGTTTACAAATCGATCAATATAATGAATCGTACTCAGTTGACGAAAAATCGCATAATGTTGTATTCAGGCAATAGCGCGAACCTTTTCCTGTCATTACCGGATCTTTATTTAACGTAAGATATTCTAATACAATAAAATTTAATTCCATGTTAAGTTAAGATATACAACAATTCAATGAATTCCAATATACTGTTCCTGTGATCTTTATTCCTAATAATAATATACGATAATTTCTAAACATAAAACTATAACAAATGTTATAATAAAACATAAATAAAACATTTTTATTACTGCTCTTTTCTCCTTAACTGAGTACATTTTTTAATCAACTTAATTTTTCTTTTAAATAATAAATCACAAAATTTTGGCCATTTAAATCATAGATAAGTATAATATAGTTGATTTTTTTTATTGGATTAATGCCTCGACAACTATGATCATTGGCATAAAATATTGTCAAAATATTAGAAACGTCAATATGACAAAAAGCAACACGTAATACACAGTCTTTTCACGGCGTCTGGTCTGACTTTTAGGGGTGTCCTGAAAAATGTATTATATTTTAGCAAAATTTTGGAATACGTTTAAGTCGTAGAACAATTTTAACAATTGTTTTCGATACATATTTAAGTCCTCTACAAATAGTTTCCCATGACTGTTGGTGTAAAATAATTAGAGAAGCAGGAATTCAACAATTTAGAATTTCTCATTGAGTTTCCTATGGCCCGTTTGACGATTCACCACCCTGTATATATTCAGGGTTCTACAGTATTCACTGCCTTCTCTCTCTCAACCGTTTTCATCTCTCTCTGTTGTCCCATTCTCCATCGTTTTGGCCTCTCTTACTCATGGCGTCGTCTACTTCATTCCTCCAGGATCTTCGTGGTCGTCCTCTTTTCCCCCTTTCTATGGGGCTTCATTCGGTTATTCTGTTTATTCATCTGCTGTCGCTAGTTTTTCTTACATGTTTATACCACTTTAGTCTTTTTTGTTCTATATATGTTAGTATGTCTGTTTCTATTCACGTTCTTTGCTTTATTTCGTCATTACTTCTCCTATCCATTCTTGTTACTCTGCAGCATCTTCGCAGGTATTCCATCTCTGTTGCTACTATCTTACTGCTGTCTTTCTTGTTTATTATCCAATTTTCAGCCCGATATGTTATAATACTTCGCACTAATGTTTTATAAATCTGTGTTTTTGTCGTTATATTTAGGTGTCTATCCCACCATACTGAGTAAGGTTGTAGGATTGCTGTTCTTATTTGTCCTAATCTTTGTATAATTTCTTCCTCTGTTGTTGCTTTATTCGTGATTATAAACCCCAAGTATTTGAATTTGCCCTTTCCTTTGATTGTTACGTTGTCATCAATCTGTAGATCTTCTTTGTCTTCTTTACTTGTAGATAGGTACTCTGTTTTCGCGAGGTTAATATCTAGGCTTAAAATTACCATATATAAAACACTAATAAGGCCAGTGTTAATATACGGGTCAGAAACATGGTCACTTACACAGAACGACCAAGAATTACTTAAACGTTTCGAGAGAAAAATTCTGAGAGGATATTTTCGAGAGGAAAATATATGGAGGTGTCCAAGAACAGGGTTTGTGGCGTAGGCGCTACAACTTTGAGTTATACAGAAGTTTTGGGGAACCTGACGTTGTAAAATGCCTTCGATGGATAGGACATGTAATTAGGCGAGATGAAGATGCAACGACCAGAAAAAGTTTCAACCAAAGAGGACCAGTGGGAAGACGATCCAGAGAAAGACCAAAACTTAGGTACCAAGATAACATAGAGGATGATTTAAAATCCATCGGAGTTAAAGCATGGAGAAGAGTTGCCAGAGACAGGCGCAAATGGAAGATTGTTCTGAAGAAGGCTTTGGCTCATGACGAGCTGTAATGCCACTGATAACGATGAATATCTAGGCTAGCCTTGGTATGTTCTTCTTGTAATTTTTTCATCATGTGGCTGCGGTCATCTTGGTATTCTGCAATCACTACTTGATCGTCTGCAAAGCTTAACATATATAGGTATTCGTTCCGTACCGGTACTTCCATGCCTTCGCATTTTCTTCTCCATGTAGTCAAGGCTTTCTCTAAGTATATTTTGAATATGGTTGGAGATGTGGAGCCTTGCAAGACCTTGCAGGAGCCGTCTTGTTGTGGTGAAGCCTCTTATGATTCTTGTTCCCACTTTAATGGGCACTTTATTTTCTTTATACAGAGCTTTTGTAGCTTCTATGAGTTCCGTCTGTATTTCTAATTTGTACATTGCCTCCCATAGTTATTACCTTGATACAAAGTCATACGCCTTTTTCAGGTCCTCAGATGCCAAATGTATATCTCTATTTTTTGCTTTTTTCTTTTCCAGCAGTTGTTCCAGTGTGCATATGTGGTCTATGCATGGTCTTCCTGCCTGATCCTCCTCGATTTTGCCTTGTATCGCTTGCTCTATATTTTCTCGCAGTATCTTTCCATATAATCTTCCTATTGATGATACTACGCTTATTCCTCTATAGTTTTCGCATCGCTTTCTATATAATTTCTTAAATATAGATGTCATATATGCCGCCGTCCATTCCTTTGGGAGCTGTTCTCCATTTATGGTTTTCAAATATACATTGCATCATCCGGTGTAATTTTTTTGAGTCGTATTTTATAAGCTCAGGTGAGATGCCTCCAGGTCCCGGTGCTTTCTTATTTTTGGTATTCTGCCATATTTGGTATTTGCTATCTTATTTGCTTTTATGGCCGTTCTCATTTCCCTATCTATTATTTCTATTTCTTGTTGTGGGGATCTGCTTCGTCTTCACCTGTTTTCTTTTCCAATGAATTGTGGTCTTTGTTCTATTAACATTTCCCTGTAATAGTCCTTCTATTCTTTGTCCTGTATATTGCGCAATTTAATTTTTTCTTTTGACAGAAAAACCATGAGTTAGCCCTGAATACGCTCTGTTAAAAAAACAAAACCTTAATTGTCTATTTTATTTTTAAAGATAAAGTAATAAACAAATTTTGTATGGAACTTTATAAATAAAGCTTTAAAATGATACTGTTTAAAGGTCATTTTCATACGTATAAGCCGAGTTACGATCGAAAAAACTTCGAAAATACTTATTCTGCAACCATTTTGTACTGATTTTACATCTCGAGCAGCAATTATTGAAAAAAAGTTCAGTATACACCATTTTCTTTGTTTTTGTTTTAAGAAACAAATATGGTTAAAAATTCTTTATAGTTCTTTTAGTTTACGAGCTAAAGTCTTATAAACAATTAAATTGTTTATAACAATTTTTTAACTACTCGGATCGAAATCCACCCTCGAAACTCGTAATCAGCAGTCAAAAAAAATATATAAAAACTTGGTGAACCCATCAGAATTAAAAAGACCACGGTGGCCCAAGACTATGAAGCAGGTAGGTATACACTATTAAAATATGTTCCTACATTTTCCGTGAGAAATTTGCTGGCTTTTATCAATGTTACATAACTTTTTGGTGAAGTTTAATTAAATGACAGGGTTTAGTACAAATCCCTAATGATAAAGTGATAGAGACAAGTAATGTTTTGTCTGATTTCATAAGAAAAAGAAGAATGGAAGTTAAACGTTTCGTCTAAAATATTTTTTAATCTTTTGTCTAGTTAACTATTGAAGAAAAGAAGAAAAGAAGTTAGTTATTTTTATGAGATTCTTAGAAATAACTAATATTTCTAATAATCTATTAGTCCGACCTACCTGTCATTATTCGTCCTATGGATTATTATGGATTAGACAAACTGTAATTATATAACATCAATAAGCAAAATTTAGTTATCTGACTATTTCTAACAGATAACACCACAAACACTAACACGTATATTTAATGAAAAATTCATCAGCGTCCTCCGTACAATAGAATTCTGGAAATTGTATTCCAAATACCAAACAAACTATGAAACAGTTTACACAAAACGTTGCTTTTCATGTAACCATTTTCCATTATTCGATTTAATTGAATATTGTAAAGCTTTTGTTGACTTTGTACGTGTATATAGACGTAGATATCTCATGTTCAATGGATGGTTTCGTCTGTGATGATCAAAGAATGACGTGTGATAGAAAATTTTTGCATAAAAACACTGCGAAATGTCAACTGAACTTTAATTCTACAAGGACATTCTACAATTCATTTATGACAAATAATTTAACATAAAATAATAGGTTAAAATAATAAAGAATTATGTCTTCAAGCAATAAAATGCTAAAAAATTTTTTGACACTTCCACAAAATTTATTATAATTTATTATCACTACAGCTACTTCGGTAGATTGCCGTTATCAAATAAGCTGTTTGTTATGCGTCTACCACGTTATAGTCTTTAACTGAATAAGTTGGTATATCTGTATTTTTTAATTTTTTAATTTCAATAAATTCTCGTAATGAGGTCTTTATTTAAGACCTTTATTTTTAATGTAATAATTTAAAATTGGCTATTAAAAAAATTATTATGATCTAGAAGGTGAAGTGCGTACTTAGAATTTGTTTTTCTATTATGGAAAGCTCTTTTGTGTTCTGCTCTCTGCTTGTTGAAGGTTCTATTCGTTTTTTCTATTGTTATTGTTATTTCTATTGTTAATTCAATATGACTATGGAGTGAATTAATATAAGATAAGAATTGGCCAAGTTGTCTATCTTTGTTTCTAGATGATCTATTAAAATATCTTATTGTAATGGGCTTAGAGGATTACCCATGATAAGTCCTGCACTTTTATTTGTATATATTTGATTATTACTATTAAAGTAGTTTTGAGTTCTGCAAATTTCAAGAAGATCTAAAATTTCAGATGTTGGATTGGATTTGTTATATTATGTTCTAAAAGTTTTTTACTAGAACAAAAAGTTTCTGTAGGACAAATACTAGGAAAAAGATTTGTTATTTGCCTAGTACCCCTATTTCTTTATTATATTTGTATATGTTTCCCCATCTACATTCATGTTTGTGGTAAATTTACTTGTATGTTATCAGGATGTAACATAGATGAGAGGGGTGGAGTGGAACGAATATCGTGACCGAATTACTGGCTCTCAAAAGTCCTTGGAAACGTACTAACTATATTTTAATAGATAGATCTTTATTTAGATGGGAAGCCTAATATATATTAAATATCGATTAAAAGTACACTATAAATTTTTGATATGTTTTTTGAGCAACGTTTTAAAATTATTGAAATTAGTACATACATTTTTTTTATCGATGCAGATAACTGATTAAACTTAAGGAAGCTTCTAAAATATTGCACACAAATTGAAAAATTGATTACAAAACATGCTATGATTATAAAGCACTCCATTTAAATGGAAATTGTTGCTTACAATTTTAAATTTGTCATAACGATAGTTTAATTAAATTTTATCCGACCAAATGGAAGTTGTTGACAAAATTCCTAAATAATGGAACATGAAATCTAATTTCCCTTTCACAAAATTGCTATAAAATTAAACAACATAAAAGAGATATAAATTTAAAATGAACTTAATTGGCATTTAGTGGGGTATGCACAGTCGCAAACCTAATTAGTATAATAGACTCATAATAGGGTAAAATCGAACTTTTTAACTAAACTATAAAAAATAATGCTAATGTATTCTAACTATAAAAAATCTTAGACCTCATTTTCTGTCACATTTTTAATGTCTTGTATTACTGTCAACTATTATTGTACTACATTTGTGAATCAAGCAAGTTATGTATTTTGCCACAAAGAAGTGTTCTGACTATTGTGATTGTTGATCCTTGATAGATGCTTGGTGTTTTCTAGCAGCATAACTAATAAACCAAGTATAAAACTTATACTCAGAATAAATCAGGTATAGGCAAAATCACTACTAATAAACACGGAATAACTTAGATATAGGCATCGAGTTAGAATCTATGGAGAGGGAATCAAGTGACTAAAAACGACCTCACTTCGGCCATATTGTTAAGAATATTGTTTTGACACTTTTGATAGATCGTATATTTGTTTAAATTTGTTGATTTTCGAATATTTTTAGTTTTATAATACTTTTATAGAAACTGTAATATTATATTGTGATAGTGCATAATAATGGTTTCTTGTTCTCAACGTAGTTGCAGTAGCAGAAGCAATGTTAATAAAAAATCTTCAGGAATATCGTTCCACAGGTTAGTATACAAATATGTAAACAAAGTAATAGACCGTACTTCAGAGAACAAATTAATAGTATTTGACTGTATTAATTTATCTTTATGTATACCTAATATATGGTGTTTTTAGTGTTTATCGCGGGATAAATAAATCATAGTTTATTAAAAATGTATTGCACTTTTTTAGATTGTGATTAAATCTTCTGAATAACTAGTCATATTTGTATAGTAGTTTTAATATTATTGAGCTGGCCCTGATCCCTCCGCCATATTGGTATTAACGTTAGCCACGCTTACCTACGCCGTTTTTAATACATACGTTAATATGCTCATAGCTTCTCCATAGATTCTAACTCGATGGATATAGGTTATACTTGATATAAGAATTTATTCCAGGATTATACCGACACACACCCTAGTTATAACGGTATAACCTATTTTATGAATGTCAAAATCATCAGTGACAAGAATATATTATTTTTTGTATTGTTGTCACGATGGAAAATACACGAAAAAGAAAAACTTTTAAAGAAAGAATAAATCCCTTTATTTTTAATCCTAAAAATGCACTCATAGAGAATTTAGAATAAAATATCGGTTTTCTAAAGATGGTGTCAGGTTTTTTGCTATTTTAAAATACTCAAACTCAACATATAAGATAACAAATAAAGATATAAAATTGTCCTTATTTTGTATACATATTAGCGACCGGTTTATATTGTAAGTAACAATGACTTCGTATTCAAAAAACTATTGCAGTGTTCCTCAATGTTCATCCTATTATAATTCACAAAAAAAATTCCATACATAAGTTTCCGCTGGACGAGAATATGAGAATGGCAATGCATTTTGCAAATTGGCAAACCTATAACCAAGTAGATGACTGTGTGTAGGTTACTTTTTTCTGAGTACGATTACTTTCCAAGTGTTGATTAAAATAATATTTATATTTTAATATATTTATACCTAATTTACTTTATAGTAACACCTGAAACTAAATTGAGAAGACTGAAAAAAAATGCTGTTCCATCAGCTTAGGGCATGTACGGCATGTAAGCAAAACGTAAGGCGTAATTTACAAAATATAACGTGGCCAGCTCCAAAAACTGCCTCATCCTCAACTAAATATCTCTGCCGATATTCTTCTTCTTTTAGTGCCATCTCCGCGACGGAGGTCGGCAATCATAATGGCTATTCTGACCTTCGAGGCAGCTGCTCTGAACAATTGCCTTGAGCTGCAACCAAACCACTCTCTTAGGTTCTTCAACCAAGAAACGCGTCTTCTTCCTACGCTTCTCCTACCCTCTATTTTTCCTTGCATTATGAGTCTCAAGATGTTGAATCTTTCGCCTCTCATTACATGTCCGAGATATTGCAATTTCCTTTCTTTTATTGTATTTTCCTTTTCTTCCTCTCTGCCTATTCTCCTTAACACTTCTGCATTTGTGACTCTATCTACCCAATGGAATCCTTAACAATCTTCTAAGTCGATTTATTGTATTCCCGTTTAATGCAAATGAGATTGAGCTCCATAGTAGAGTACACTGTGTACATAGCATTTAATTAGCCTTATTCTGAGGGCCAATGTCAGATCTTTGCTGCATAAAATATTTTTCATTTTCACAACGTTGGCACGTGCTTTTTCAATTCTGACTCTTATAAACGTTTTATAGCTTAGAGATCAAATGACAAAATGATTTGTTTTCTCGAAGTTATCGTCCATCTTTGAAATCTTGTGCGCCCCCTGTCGGAATTGGCTATCGCGAATTAAATGAGAGTTACCTGCCCTCTCTCTTTCCTTGTCTAAAGATTTTTCGATTCAATTCTACATTATACTCTATAAACACAATTCAGATTTCTGTTTTATAATCTGAGCCTTCTGAAAATTGCAAGGCAAACAGATGTTGATAAAAGATGTTAAAAGAGACATGGGGAATCTAAAATTTGCATTCCACGACATGTCTTTTACAACTAAGCAGAAATCCTTAGCGAATTGTGCTTCTAGTACTCACACAGAGTAAATCGCTAAGGATTTCTGCTTAGTTGTAAAAGACATGTCGTGGAATGCAAATTTTAGATTCCCCATGTCTCTTTTAACATCTTTATCAACGTCTGTTTGCCTTGCAATTTTTAGAAGGCTCAGATTATAAAGCAGAAATCTGAATTGTGTTTCGAAACTATTTTACGATTTTTGTAATTAGATGTCGCTATTGCGTCTGTATTGAAGCCATGTTATTGTTGCTTCTTAAAAGGCAGAAAATATTGATTTTTCACGTTGAGAACCCCTATGAATAGCTCTTCTGACGAGACCTATTAGGTCGAAATACTTATCAAGAGATACATAGGATTTGTTTGCGTGAAATCAAATATTTGCTGCCTTTTCTCAATTTAAATATTTTATTTACAAATCTACATTTTATTTATGTTTTCTATTTTCTTATAATTGGTTTAAATGTTAATTTTGGATAGGGTATTACGAAGGTTATAATTTTATATGGTTGATCTGTAGGAATCTGAGAAGAATTTTGATAATTTTAGGGTTAATATCGCATAGAAGCATTGGTATGTTAATTGGGGTTTTAATGTTAACTTTGATCAGCTCCTGATAGACATCATAATCTTTTATTTTGTTTATTGGGCATTCCCAAAATATGTGTTCTAGTGTTTCCATTTGCCCACATTTACAAAATGGGTTATCGCGAATATTGATTTTATATAATTGTACTCCTGTCAGACAATGACCTGTCCTCATTCTAATAATGGTAGTAATATGCCGCCTATCTATGTATGGGATTGTGTCAAACCATGGTTTATTAGGAAAAAAATTTTGTATGTTGTTATACCACTTGCCTTTATATTGAAAATAATTTAACCAATTATTTGGATCTATTGCGGTTATCTAAAATATGTTTTGTTCTAAAAGAATATTAAATTTATTTAAATGTATATTTCTTTGTTTCTTATATGATTTTTTTACCTTTTGTCATTTTGACGACTTAAGTTTATGTTAACTTAAACTCGTTTATGATGATATTCAGTGTGGTATATAATTTTGTTTTGCAGACATAATGTCTATGGATATATTCTTGGATCGCTTCCAACACTTAAAATTTCCAGATTTTTAATTAGGTCGTTGGTTTTTAGATACGTATCCCGTGTTAGTCAAAAGCACTTTTGTTTATGCAGAATGTAAAGATCTAGCATTACCTCTAAAGCTGCAGTGAGGAACTATCTCATTCTCACCCATGACTTTTACACAAACAAGTCCTTGCACTTTTTCAAATTATTTTCTTTTGCTCAATTTTCTGTTTCATCAAACTATTAATATAAGTTGATGTAATTATGGGTCTGAAAACGGCTATATATTACCAATGGATCATTTTAGGTGTTCGACCCCACGTTTTACAACAAAACCACGGCACTTCCATTGAGCACTTGTTGCTTTAGTGCTTATATTTTCATATATCGATGCTTAAGATGTGATACCGCGTATCTGCAAAAACCCTTATAAGAGACTTATATTTTACTGTCTTTTCTATTTGAGCCTGAACGTAATCGGCCTCCATTTGTGTGTGGCCACGCTCAAGATACTTTTGATAGATAATAACATTGTTTTCGACACTAAAAGATAGAAGCGCATTTGACAATGTAGCATTCATATTTTGATAGGTGCAACCATCGCTCCAAATAATAATACTAATATTTACAGGACAGGTCTAACAAGTAATCAGTGATGCAAGTTGCAAAGGTATTGGCGGATAGGTCCGCTTCTGTTTCTGTACTTATTGCATTCAGTTAATTTTTGGATCTCTGCTATTTTTCTCTTCTCTCTTATTCTCTCAATATTTACCTCTGTTGCTGCTATCATTCCATGCTTTCTTTCTGATGTCAAATAGTTAAATACATAATGTTCTGTAAGAGCAAACGTTGACAAAAATAATTTTTTGCAAACAGTCCAAATCTTGCCATCTAATGTTTTAAGTGTGTAGGTTAATGTATTTTTCCTCATTGGTGTTTCTGTTTTTTTCTTTTTTGCAAACCAGAGAAGCGATATAGATTTTTTTCTGGTCCCATGTGAGATTGTTCCGAAAGTTGTTGAAAAGTTCTTTTCGGTCCTCTTCATTTAAATCTTGACACTGATTTACTGTGGATTTTTTTACATACGGAGGATAAGCAGACTGGTCCCATTTGTTTTTCATTTCTAGGTGTCATTCTTTTCGTTGTCTTTTCAACCCTTGTCCAGCCAATATATTTTTTTCCGTGTTGTCTTAGTCTTTTATTTTTAATATCGTGTCATTCGTTGATATCTGCTATTCTTTTTCGAGTTTTTTTATTTTCGTTGTTACCGTCATTATCGGCTCTTGCTACTGGTTCTTCTCCTGCTTGTTGTTTGCCTTCTTCCGAACTAGTTGAGTAATCTGACTTGTTTTCGTTTTCTGGCAACCACGATTCATCAATCTGATCAGCAATTACAGACGATGAGCTCGACATTACTTTATTTAAAATACCTTCGTGGTTTAGTGCTACGTCATTTCTTAATTCTTCTAGATGTGTTTTGTTCCTGGAGAGCTTATTTGTCGAAATTTCATTGGAAACTGTTTCTAATGCGTCACAATCTAAACGTTCATTGTCACTATCCCTTAGCCAGTTACTCACTTTTTCAAAATCAGATTCCTTTGTAGATCAATCAGTAACATTGTCTATGTCTGTCGAAAACGTTTCTGTTGTTACTGCAGACTCCCGCAATAATAGAAGATTGGCTGCGCAACCTCTTGTTCTAAAGATAATAATATAGCTCCCAGCTCATCCGCATCGGTATTTTCCAATATTGTGGCTTCTTCATTGTTTGTTTTTATGGCTCACTTAATGGTGTCCTTGATATTATTGTTTAAAACGTGAACTATTACGTCATTTCTTGCATGTGTTACCATTTGACGACCTCTAGAGGTACTCATTTTAATCTGGAACAAACCAGTAATCTAAAATATTTAATGGAATTATAATTATAATGAAATAAATTTAAAAGAAACAGAAGTCTCTGGAAAATAATTTACTATTTATAAAAAATATTATACTCGTATATAGCTTTAGTGATTTCAGGTATCTGAAGGTATACCCAAAGAATATAGACGCTTACACAATGTTACCACAGTACGTTACTATGTCAACAAATTCAGATACTCGCTGTCACAATAAAAAATATTCAGCTTACCTATCCCAGATGTCACTACCAATCACGTTACTCATTCATACTGTATAGGTCAAATTAGCGCTTTCACCGCAATATGAATATTTTTTACATGCAATAAGCAATAATATTCATTTTGTCAAAAATTGCAGATACGCGGTATCACATTGATCTTAAGCATCGATATGCATTTCAGGTCAGTTTCCTATAAAGGATAATTTCGAGATACTTAAACTATTCTGAGAAAAAAAAATATGAATTATTGAAAAAAATGAATATTATTTACTTCCAAATATAATAATTTGACGTTTTATGTTAAAACATTTTTTATAGTTATGTAAAACGAAACAGAAATCAATATTATATCTATAATATAGCCATAAATATGGAATTTAAATAAGCGAGTATTTTAAAATACAATCTGGAATTTGTAAAACGCGTAGAAAGATACAGAGATATTTATTAATATCTTTCTGCTAACTTTATTGTAAAAGCTGAATACCAAAGTGTCTCATTGTGAGAACCGGGGAACAATGCGTATTTTCCATGCAAATAAGGCTGAAGAGTTTATAACATAAAGTGTAGGCTGGAGGAGAATCTATTACTGGCAGTCCTTATACGAATAAAAACGAAAAATACTTTTAAAGTACATGATTTTATTGAAACTTTCAAATCGAAAAAACCAGACTTGAAAAAAAAAAGATTTTAGCTCTAAAGCAATTTATCCTTAAACCAAATTTATGATAAAACGTTTTTATGGTTAGCCAAGTGATCCTTCGATATAAATTTTATCAAAAGCAACGAAATGGAGGGCTGTCCTAGTAAATATGATAACTTGAAATAATTTCCACTGGAAGGTGAGAGGAATTACTGGATTAAGGAAAAAACAAATAAGTACTGATATTTGGACTTGGACATAATCTATTGTATGGTTGTATGCATATGATGAGAAATATAAAAGTAGATAAAAATAATTTTTTTGCCACACAAATTTGTTAAAAAGATGTTCAAATTTTTATCCAAATTTGAGATGGAAAATTTATAACTAATATCAAACACAAACTAATGGGTGTAATATATTAGAAAATCATTCCATAATAAAAGATATGATAATACTCTAAACCAGACCAAATATACAGCACCAGAAATAATTAGGAAGTAGCATATTGCATTAAAACAAACTAAAGAAGAACTGCGTTAGAACCCAACGAAATATCTGTACATTTATCAACTAATGAAACACTAGATATACCATTTATACTATACTTTTCTTCTTTCAGTGCCGTTCCGTTCCAGTTGTTGACGATTAATATCCGGAACGCCTCTTCATTCTTCTTTTCTCTGGTCTCCTTTTTCATACACCTTACCCTAAAGGACGACCTGTAACAAGCCATATCTCTACTTGTTTTTCGTAATATGGCCAAGATATTTTAATTTTCGCTCTGTGATTGTATGAATCATCTCGCATGCCTTTCCCATTTTATGGACAACCAGAATGTAATAATGGCACCTGGGTGGACATTAGTTACCTGGTCCACCCATTACATTCTTAAGAGGCGCCAGTAACACAATATCTCCAAGGCCTCGAACTTTTTTAAAGAAGCCTTATAAAGTGTCCAAGCCTGAACTATTTAGAATAAGGATACAAATACATAATATATGGGAATATAGACTTTGGTTCTGAGCGGTAAATCATAACTCCTGAAAAAAGATTTCATCTTTATGAATGCTGATCTTACGTTCACTATGCGTTGTTTTATTTCGATGGAGTAGTTCCATTGAATGTTTATGTTGGTGTCAAGGTATGTGTAGCTATCGAGTACTTGAGCAGATACGTCCAATGAACAATTATCTTTATCATTTGCAGAAAGAAAAGAAACTTATAGAAGTTTACTGTTCCATAAATGAAGCTTTTAAAACACTTATTAAGTTCCAGAACATATCAGCATATTTTCCCAAAAAATGCGATTATATTGTTTAACAAATTTTTGCGGCGTATTTTGAAATATTTGTATCTTAGAACGTAATTGAATCATTGAATGCTACTGTTTCTGGTTGTTTTCTTTCTGCAACTATAGTGTTTAACAATTTTATTGAACATATCTAAATCTATTTAAACATTTAAATGTTAGTAATAGCTTACCTTAAATAGAGTATGAAAGGTATGTGTACTGAAAGGTTAAAACAAATATATCTAAATATCGTTTTTTCACAATATCATGTTGTTCTCTATATATTAAGTTGTTATTTATATAATATTGAATTATAAAATAAGTGTATACTATACTTGGGTACTCCATATTTGCATTACTGACAATGTTGTCTGAATAACGCATTAGTAAAATATAGATTTTTAAACCAACATTATTTTGGAAATTATTATAAATATAAATATGCACTTTTATGATTAACTTTTCTAGTGATTCACAGGTATTCAGATTTTTTAGGTCCACCAAAAGCTCTAAATATTTTTTATGCGATAGCAAATGGGGCCGCTTTAATATGTTAATCATTTGGAGAGGATAATTTCAGAACCACGTCGGGAAATTTTTCCAGGCGTGATAAGGAATATATTACGGGAAACGATTAAATGTATTGAAAAGACGGTGGATATATCGATGCATTAGTGAAATGAGAGAAAATTAAATTTATTTTTAATTTATTATTTATTTCTATGTGTTTTCTTATTTTCGTACATTGTTAGAAAATATATTAAGAAATGGAAAATTTTAAATGCTAGTATAACGCATCTATTTATTATTAAAATTTCTCGTGGTAGATAGTTGTAATTACAAATCATGAATGTGTTGCTTGTGTGAGTCCATTTCAAATAGGTAAAGAAATAATAAATAAGACTTACTCACAATCATTAGCGTCTGTGTCCAGAGGATCGGCTAAAATACAAACCAGAGAAGGCAACGGGAAACCACTCTGGTATATATTTCCCAAGAAAACTACAATGAAAGCACAAACAGAATTGGCCCCTAGTCCCCGGCAGATCTTAGATGATCAAGGGGTGCGAAGAATCCCCGGGAGGAATAGCCTAAATATTTTAAATACAAACTTTAAGATTGCAACATGGAACATTAGAAGTCTGTTCGAAACAGGAAAACTAGCAAATGCATGCCACGAAATGAAACGTTTAGGGTTGCAGATATTGGGTTTGAGTGAAGTTAAATGGCCAGGTTCAGGTAAAGTTAAAACCATGAACAAAACTTTCTATTACTCGGGTAATAACGATCCGGCTCATCGTAACGGGGTTGGAGTAATTTTAGAAGACAAATATAACCATGCCGTCACAAACTTTGTGCCATTTTCGGACCGATGTCTTCTTATTCAACTATCCGGAAAGCCAGTAAATATTAACATCATTCAAACTTATGCCCCTACGGCCGATAAACCCATAGAAGAGCTAGAAGCGTGGTATGCTGACGTAGAAAAACTAATAAAGATGACCAAAAAACGAGACCTAACATTTATCTTAGGTGACTTTAATGCTAAGTTAGGTAGAGGAAAAGTTTCTGGATTGATCGGAAACTTCGGACTTGGAGCAAGGAACGACAGGGGAGAGAGAATGACCGAATTCTGCCAACAACACAACATGGTAGTGACAAATACATGGTTTAAATTACACCCTCGCAGATTGTACACATGGACATCACCACAACACAATGAAAACAGAGTAATCCGTAACCAAATAGATTACATATTGGTCAACAAAAGATATCACAATGCAATCATCAGTGCAAAAACATATCCTGGAACTGACATCAATTCCGATCATAATCCTGTTGTTGCAAAAGTTTGCGCAAGATGAAAACTAATAAAGAAACAAAAACCTCAACACCAACTATTAGACATCCAAATATTGAAAAACGACACCATACATAAGACAGTAAATAAAGAATTAAACAAAAATTTAGGAAATATTGACTTAAAGAACAAATGAACAATGTAACGAAAAAACATCTAAAAGTAACACCTAGAAATAACAAACAGGAATGGATGACAGAAGAGATTTTACAATTAATGAACAAACGAAGAGAATCTAAAGGAAAAAATGACAAGGACGTAGAATACAAAAGACTAAATAGAATAATTCGAAAAAAAATAACCGAAGCAAAAGAGAAATGGCTGGAAACAAAATGCGTTGAAATAGAAGAACTGCAACAAAGGCACGATTTTTTTAATTTACATAAAAAGGTAAAAGAGTTTACATCGACTACCAAGAGAACGACTTTTCACACCATGCTGAACACGGATGACAAACTGCTAGAATCAACGGAAGATAAACTGAACGAATGAGAAAACTATATTAAAATTCTTTTTCACGACATACGAGAAGAACCAAGATTGGAAAATAACAACGAAGGGCCAACAATTCTGAAATCTGAAATCATAAATGCAATTAATCATCTCAAAACAAATAAAAGCCCAGGTCCAGACGGAATATACCCAGAAACGCTCAAATTAATCAGCGAAGAAAATATCGAATTATTTGTCCTTTTATTCAATCGTATTTATGATACAGGTAAAATACCCCAAGATTGGCTGGAGTCAATATTCATCCCACTACCAAAAAAGCCAAACCCACAACACTGCAATGAGTTCCGTCTGATAAGCCTTATGAGTCATGCTGTAAAAGTCCTACTAAAAATCGTACATAATCGTATCTATAGAAAGTGCGAAACAATCATCGGAGACGATCAGTTTGGATTCAGAGCCGGCATGGGAACGAGAGAAGCCCTGTTCAGTTTACTAGTTCTCGCCCAAAAATGCTACGACCAACAGAAAGATATATTTATATGCTTTATAGACTTCGAAAAAGCATTTGATAGAGTAAGACACTATTTACTATTAGAACGTTTGCAAGAAGTCGGTTTAGATGGAAAAGACATCAAATTCTTAAAAAACTTGTACTGGAACCAAAAAGCCAGAGTTAGGATCGAAGGTTCCACATCCGCAGAAGTAGAAATTAGGAGGGGAGTTAGACAGGGATGTGTTCTGTCGCCTCTGCTGTTTAATCTTCACTCGGAGTTTCTATTTAAAGAAGCATTGGAGGATTCCAAGGATGGAGTCAAGGTGAATGGCGTAAATATCAACAGTATCAGATACGCCGATGATACAGTGTTAATTGCGGATTCCGACTCAGGTTTACAACGACTCATCGACAAGACCAACTCGACCTGTGAGCAATTTGGTATGAAAATAAACATTAAAAAAACCAAAGTGATGTCAATCCGAAAAAACCAAAACGTACCTCAACCTTGCATAATAAATGGGCACATCTTAGAACAGGTCAATAGATTTAAGTACCTGGGATGTTGGATCGATAGCAGCCTAAATCCTGATCAAGAAATAAGATCGAGAATAGAACAGGCTAGAAAATCTTTCGAAAAAATAAAAAAACTGCTTTGTGATTCTCGAATAAAACTCGAAATTCGACTACGTTTATCAAAATGCTACGTCTGGTCGACTCTTCTATATGCAGTTGAAACGTGGACCCTTAAAACATCAACCGTAAATAAATTGGAGGCCTTTGAAATGTGGATCTACCGGAGAATACTCAAAATTTCATGGACATCGCATACCTCAAACGAAGAAGTGCTGCATAGAATAGGCAAGGAAAGAGAACTTTTTAACACAGTAAAAGTAAGAAAAACATCATACCTAGGCCACATACTGAGAAATAATAAGTACCAATATGTCCAACTTATAGTGAAAGGAAAAATCGAGGGAAAGAGAGGCCTAGGAAGGAAAAGACTATCATGGCTCAGAAACATCCGACAATGGACAGGGCTAAATTTTGAACAGCTAATAAGAACAGCTGAAGATAGAGAAGAGTTTAAAATTGTAGTAGCCAACCTCCATTGAGGAGAGGGCACTTTAAGAAGAAGAACTCACAATCAATTTAATTTAACTATCAGACGACCAATCCCGTTTCCCGTTTACTGTCAAACAACTGCAATAATAGAATTGAGTTCTCCATTCAACAATATAAAGTAGTTTCAACTATGTTCTACCATCCATCTATTAATAGAGTACCGGCATGTAAGTAATGTTTATTTTATTTATTTATTTGCTCATTTATTAATTTATTACAATCGAAGAGACTATTTTATAACAATTTGTGGGCCTTACCTTGTCTGTTTAAACTTTTAAAAATTTTATTTAACTTACTCATTTAATAAAACCACAGACATGTAATATTGGCATAATTATTGTTATTTACAACACCTACTTTGTTTATCGTTATTAGACAACACCCTAATATGGGTTTTTATTATTTCAGCATTGGTTTAACTTTGTATCGAGACCTGAGGATGCTTTGCATATTGTAGAAAGCGAAACCGGTCGTCTGATAGTTAAATTAAATTGATTGTGAATGAGTCTTATTTATTATTTCTTTACCTAGTTGTAATTACATAATGAAGCTAAGCTTCTATACTGGCGTTTTATTTTACTTTTTTATTTATAGTAAAATACTGAGGCGAGCGTCACGGAACTAGCGCCTCAACATGCAGTCGTCACGAGTAGCGTCATGGAATAGAGTCTTTATATCGATTTACTTCTCTCGATCAATTCGTTTCTAGTCATCATATATTTATGCTAAGCAGGTTTAAATTAAAAATTGCATAAATAATAACTAACAAAATACAGACATTAAATAAGAATTAAAAAATTAACAGAATCTTCTGTCAATAAAAGATAGTAAAACAAAAAGAAAAATAAAAGATCGATGCTAAAATTCGTTTCGAGACTCAGGTGTATAGAAAACCAACACACACCAATAGATATTTAAATTTCAAATCAAATCACAATATTAATGTAAAAAAGGGAATAATTAAATCCTTATACGATAGAGCCAAAATTACTTGTTCTAACGAAAATTCGTTCTTGGAGGAGAAACATTTGTTAACATCTGTTTTATTAAAAAATGATTATCCTTTATCGTTTATAAATAAGGAATTTTCAACAATCGATCGAATAGAACAGAACAACTTAGAACGAGATCCTACAGCATACACAAGGAATAATATGAGGAAAATAACAATACCGTACATAAAAGGATGATCAGAAAAACTTAAAAGGATAGGAAATAAATTCAACATTTCAACAACATTCAAAACAACAAACACGTTGAGATCTATTTTGTCCAAAACCAAACCTAACAATGAACAAGAAAGGACAAAGAATTGCATTTATAAAATACCTTGTGAATGCGATCAGTTTTATTTAGGTGAATCATCAAGGCCATTAAATGTTAGAATAAGTGAACATCAATCTTATATTAAAAATAGAGAATTTGATAGATCTCAAATCTGTAAACACGCATGGGATAATGAACATAGGGTTCAATGGAATAATTCAAATGTAGTCCTAAAAGAAACGGATAGTAAAAAAGAAAAATCAAAGAAGCGGCTCTAATTATGCTAAATGAGGTCAATTGTGTCGCAAATTCCTCGGCAGAATGGTTACCAATATTGAAAGAGGAAGTTATTAATAAGAAAATACCAGTATTAGTAAGTCAGTAACATATAGAGGATACATCATTTATGTTTTTTTAAATAACGTAACATATAAAATCAGAATTTTGATGTTTGTTGAAGGTAAACTAAATTCACGAACAAATACTTACAATGTCGGGATAGTATTATGAGGTTTTTTTTCCTGGTTTTTCCCTCATAATTTACTATGGAATCACTAACAGGAGAATTTTACTGTCATCATGTCATGTGTTTGTCTTTTTAAAGACGAATTACATGCTATGATTTTTTTCTGACGGATATTCTCAAGTTAAAGTTGATTTCATGTAATCGAATGAACTATCTTATAAAGTAAAGTCGTCCCAGGAGCGCAACTCAACAATATTGGCAATATCATTTTAAAGTCATCTACTTTAAAATGCATAATGTATGTCTGAATTGTCAATATAAATGAGCCAGATAAAATTAAATTATTAGAAGAATTTTTCACTATGTAACAAAAAACAAAATTTGTTTAATTTACTGTTTGTATTTTGAGAACGATTTCCGAAGTGGAAATTGAAACGTCAATAAACGTATTTTTATCTTTAATTGTGGCTTATTCCCAGTTTAACAGTAATTAATTTATAAACGCCTTCTCGGAACCTTTTGCCTTTTGCTAGTTGGATACGAGTACAGATCGAAGTTGAACGCAAACCGAGTAGCAATACAAGAGCACGTGTTCACAAATAGAAAATGGCGGATATTTTCTAGGGAACAGATGAAGCAGTTTATTGATCTTTACCGATCATTCGAATGTTTGTGGAATTTTAAACTCAAGGAGTATCTGGATTTTAACAAAAGGAATAATGCAAACCCTCCGTGCAATCCCCTGTAAACAAATAGCACGTTTAATAGATAGCATGCTCAACGACCGAATGTTTCAAGTAGTGATGGGCACAGATATCAGCCCACCAAAGAAACTTAAGAATGGCGTACCACAGGGGTCAGTGCTCTCTCCATTACTATTTAAATTATATTTAGCAGATATGCCAGAAACACAATCAAAAAAGTTCGGATACGCCGATGTCTGGGCCCTCGCTACACGATGCAGAACCCTAGAAACATCTGAAGAAGTTCTGACGGCAGACTTATATAATGTTGAGCAAATATTTTCGCAAGTGGCGGCTTCAACCAAATGCATCCAAAACAGAAGTAAGTTGCTTTCACCTGAACAATAAACTTGCTGGAAAGGAACTCAACATACGGTTTGAAAATACCACACTTTCCCACAACAAAACACCGAAGTACCTGGGCGTAACACTAAACAGAACGCTATTATTTAAAGAGCATTTAACAAAAACTGCCCAAAAGTTGAGTACAAGAAATAACATTATACAGAAGCTCTGCGGTACCACCTGGGGAGCATCGGCTTCCACTCTCCGCTCTACTGCTTTAGCCCTTGTTTTCTCGACCGCTGAATATTGTGCCCCAGTTTGGCTACACAGTCCACACGTAAAAGAGGTCGACACTCAGCTGTACAGCACTATGAGGATGATAGCTGGTACAATTAAATCAACTCCCACCCAATTACTTCCAGTATTAAGTCACATTCCACCTCCACATTTACGATGAGTTGACGCACTTACAAGTGAATAAAAAAAGATCATGAACAATATAAACCTGCCGATCCACCAAGATATCGAGGATGCACGAAATACCCGTCTACGTTCTAGAAAACCACCAATGAAAACCATCTATGGCAGATGTGCATATATGCTACATAAATGAGGAAAGAATCCGTCTCATCAATGTGACTGTGTGAAGAACCAAACCATCGACCACCTTATTATACAATTGATTATGTTAATACACTTGATGTTTGTTTGTAACTATTTACATAATCCATACGCATAATTTTTAAAATCCTTTCTATCTTGCGTTAGTAATGTGAGCAAAACTTTTTGAATGCCAAGTGTGATGCTCTTGTAAATGTTGCTTCACCCAAATGCTTTTATTTTTCTCAATTGTTTTATTTTTATTTTTCTCCTTTAAAATGTTTAATATCACTAACGTGACAGCAGCTCGTTTTTTTCTTGAAATGGCCATTTTTAAATCAACTAAACTACTTGAATCGCTCGTAATCAATGGCAACGTTCGCCTTTCTACTCAGCTTAACGATTCTTGAACGTCAAAATTCATCATAAATTTCAAGTCATAAATGTCATCTCATTAAATTAATAACAATACAAAATCGTCTGTTTCATAACGCCCGGTATCATAATAAATTTAAATTTTAACAATAAATAAATTAAAAGTCCAGTTTAAGTGTAAATTTAAGTTTTTTTTCAAGTTCAAAAAGTTCCAAAAGTGAATTTATATATGTACGCCACTCAAAAGTTTACTGTGAAAGAATAAAGAACAATACGATCAATTAGGTATATTTCTTTGAAAGATTTCCTTTAACCAAAGATACAATTATGTCTTTATATGAACAGATTGAACAGATAAAACTGCATATTAAAGAGATAAGTAATATCATTAAGATATAACAAAATTTGTTATCACATTAACATTGCATTTGCACAAAAAACCATTAAAAAGTCAAACTAACCAACATTAGTGTTCTAATGTACATAGAGAAAATACTGTAATCAGCACATATTTTTAAAGGGGAAGCTGTTACACCAGTCCAACAATTATTTTTAACCCCTAGAATAACACAGTTCGTTCATCTAACGTAGACTGCACAATGGGGTCTCGAAAACCCTAATTGTTTTTTTTTGTTTGTAATAAATGTTATGTATTTATGTTTTCTGCGGTATGTAGTACAAAACAGCAAACAACAATATCTTATTTTCAAAATATGTTTATTTAAAAAAAAACATTTCTCGTTAGATCTGATAGACGTGAAAAAACATAAACTAGTGCTTTTATCATACTTTTTTAAAAATATGGAGATATGACCAAAAAAATTTAACAAAATTTCAGTGAAATAAAACTTATCTCTTAAAAACCCTTTAAACTAAAATAAAACATAAATGTTACAGGATAATTATTTCTTATTCTTAGCCAGGCACTTCTACTTTGGTTCTGTCACACATAACATAATTGAGCTCGATGTTCTAAACAGTACGGTTAGTGGCACAACGAACAAGCAGAACTCGTTTTTCGATACTTTCCACGAGGACAAAAGCAGCATCTAACCATTTTAGTCAAACTAACATCAAAATTATCATTTTGATGTAGTCTTGTAGTCTTTCACTTGAATTGAAGTGCGATTCAATTAATGCATTTAAAAGTTCTTATAAAAATGTTTTTCTATCGTTTTTTCGATCATCTTTCCATTGGGGATTTGCTAGTGAAAATATAACCACAGCATTTATTCCGCTAGCATCTAACATATTGAAAAACATTCTGAGAGGCCAGAGTCTAGTTTTACGGAAAGTCGTGTAAGAGGGGCACATCTGAAACAGGGTGTCTGTGCCACCCTTTGTTTCATTGTAGAAATGTACAAGGTTTGGTTTTCCGGTCGAGGTATTAAGTGATGAATCAGGATGCAAAGTTGATAAAAGTAGTACCACTTTATTTACCTTTTGAGTGTATGAAACTAGCGTTTTGTTTCTGTCGAAAGCAAATATGGATGTCGAAAGAAAATGCAAAAAAGTATTTTTGAAGTGTGTATATTTTAGGCAATTCCTAGCTGAGCGCTTTCGGCTTTACAAAGCCATCATCAGAGCTATGCTACAATAAAATGTTCTATAAGTACTAATTGGTAAAGATTGTAATTTATAACTTACGTCAATTTTTAAATACCACTACAAAGGAGAGATCTCATTTCCTTAAGTTTCACAATTATGATTTTTGTAGGAGTTGGAATTTTTAAAAACTTATAAAAAAAAAAAAAAAAAAAAAAAAACATATAAAAGGTCGACACTGGACGTCACAAACACGTTAAAAAATTGAAAAATTTTTTTTTTGTCATGGTACGGGTTTAAGACCCGACCATCTATTGATGTGAGGATGTAGACTGAATAGAACTAGTGAAATCAAATGTCGGTCCTTTTTAAACGATTTTTCAAAAGTGACAGGTGACAAATGTCATATATAGGAAATAGAGATTGTTTTTTAAATTCTTACAAAATTATTTAGTAGTTTGGAATTACTACTAGTCATCAAAGACTTTCTAAAAATTAAGTTTTTAAAATTAAATTTTATGTGTTCATCACATCATACAGAATGACATTAATTTGTAAATTCACTCAAGTCATTGCTCAAGGTCAATGTATGTTCAATCTGACAGCTATCCTTAAGGAACAAGGGCTCAAATTGTTCAACAACACTATAAAGAAGAAACCTGGTATTAATGTTATGTTATCTGATACTTAAGTGTATTAAGAATTGTATGTCTTGATGGAAAATTGTAAGAACTTTGCATAAAAAAAAAAAAAAAAAAATTTTTTAAGAATGTATTTTCATGTTTCAATTAAGAACAACTGTCAAATGAATTACAAAATGTTGTAAATTTTAATAAAGTTTAAAATTTGTTTAAAAAATAAAAGTATGAAAAATATATAACAAGATTGCATGAGGTCACCCTTCTTCCTCTAAAGTCTCCCATAATAATTTAAAAAGAGGTTTATAGTTGCAATTGAGGTTGATTTGTGTGTTTAAGCAACAATCAGGGTTTATTTTCATTTCTTTGGATATCTCTAGATCTTCCAAGAGATTCATGAGTCTAAAGTTTTTATTAGGAATGTTGTGTAAAATTTTACTGTTTTCAGAAGGAGAAAAAGAATGATTATTAAATTTAATGTGATATCCAAAGTTTGATTTTTCTGGGTTATTGAGGTGTTCTTTGATTCTTTGATTCAGAGTTCTCATTGTTCTACCTACATAAGTCATATTACAATCACCACAGGACAGCTTGTAAATACCACTTCTGTTTAGTTTGTCAACTTTGTCTTTGGTCTTGCTGAAGATGGACTTGATGTTATATTTGGTTTTAAAGGAGATGTTTAAGTCATTAATTTTATTAACAAGTACTCTTGAAATTTTTTCTGAAATTGGTCCTAAGTAAGTTAAGGATCTATATATGGAAGTAGTGTTGGATTTGTTATCAACATTAAAAGCTTGGTTTAGTCTCTTTTTGAGTATAGATTTTCTAATGACTTTATCAACAGTAGTAGAAGGAAAACCATTGTTGTTTGCTATCTGTTTAATGATGGAGATTTCTTTATTGTAATTTTCTTGAGACATAGGGATATTAAGAAGTCTGTGGACATAACATTGAATAGCTGCCATCTTGTGTTGAAAAGGATGATTTGATGATGTTGGTATCATATGGTCAGTTTGAGTAGGTTTTCTGAATATTGAAAATTCTAGTGTAGGCAAAGAAGAAAAGGAGGAAGTATTCTTTTTGATAGTTAGGTCTAAAAAGTTGATAATGTTGTTGCTTTCTACTTCTAAGGTAAAATTAATTGCAGGATGTAGATTATTAATTATTGACAAAATATTGTGAGGTTCTGAAGGTGGGCCTTCTATAAAGGCTAAAATGTCATCCACATATCTGTACCATAGGATTATTTGTGGTTGAGAATGAACAAAGTTAGTTTCGAGAGAGTCTAGAAAAAGATCTGCAAGTAGAGGAGATAAAGGATTTCCCATTGCTAAACCCTCTGGTTGTCTATAAATTTTATCGTTAAAGATAAAGAAATCTTGGGAAAGGCAAAATTGGAGTAGAGAAGTAATTTGTGAACATTTATTTTGGTCAATATTTTTTCTTTGTAGAAGGTTATTGATGATTGGAATGGTGTCTAATCTGGGAACATTGGTGAACAGATTTGTTACATCGAAGGAGACCATAGTGAAGTTATTCGGAAGAGTATGTGAAGAAATTTTGGAGATTAAATCTAAAGTGTTGGCAATAGTATATTTGGGAGTGTAATTAAGTAGATCTAGTAGAAGAGTGTTGATAAATTTTGCTAGTGAAGCTAGTGGGGTATTGACAAAACTAACTACAGGTCTTATTGGAACATTAGCTTTATGAATTTTAGGGAGACCATAAAGTCTTGGTATTAAAGGATTGCTAGAAATGAAAGTTTTGGGGTTAGTTCCAAGTTCTTGAAACAAATTAGTTGCATTAGAAATGTTTGATTTTAGATCATTTATAAGTTTATTCATTGGGTTCTTGTTAAGTGGAATAAATGAGTTGTTGGATAGAAAAGATTCTACTTTGTTAACATAATCACTATTGTACATGATTAGAAGACAGTTTCCTTTGTCAGCTTTTGTTATTATAAGTTTATGAGTTTTAATTTTATTAGAAATAGATTTAACCAGTTTAAATTGTGTATGAAAAGTTGACATAACCTTATTGTTAGAATAGTATTTTTGATAAGACTGATTTAGTGCAAAAAGACAAGACATTTTTAAGTTGGTTTTAACAGTGTTTGTGATGTTTAAACTATCTATGATGCTATCAATCTCTACACAGAGTAACTCAATATTATTTAAATCAGGTTTAGTTTTTATACAAAATTTGAGACCCTTACTCAAAAAATCAAGTTCTGGTTTTGTAAAATTGCAATTTGACAAGTTTTTAACCCTTTCATGAAATATATGATGAGAAGAGGATTGTTGACTCACCTGATTCCTGTTGTTATTATTATTTTTATTAAAAGGATGTTGTTGATTATTACCTGATCGATCAGATTTTAATTTGTTTAGTTTTTTATTAAGTCTTTCATATTTAAGGTGTTTACTCAATGCTAAATCATCTTGATGTTCTTGAAGAGCTTGTTGAAAGTCTGAAAAAGAAGAGGTTACCCCTGCAATCCTATTATATAATATTTTAAGTTCGATGTTGATATTGTTGATCTTGGCATAATGTAGACAAATTTCTTTTCTAAGGAGTTTTCTTTCCAAATCTGTTTTAAACTTTGTTGGTATGTTCTTGGATGTTTTACATACAGCAAACTTAGGTGTTAAATGTTGCTTAAGGCATTGATGGATGAACCAGATGTCAATATGTATAAGTTCTCTCTTTGTAGACAGTCTAAGGTACTTATGGATATCCACTCCCATACTGTAGATTAACAATCAAAAGACTGATATTTTTTGTACACACTTATGACAAGTCGAAAGAAAATGCAAAAAAGTATTTTTGAAGTGTGTATATTTTAGGCAATTCCTAGCTGAGCGCTTTCGGCTTTACAAAGCCATCATCAGAGCTATGCTACAATAAAATGTTCTATAAGTACTAATTGGTAAAGATTGTAATTTATAACTTACGTCAATTTTTAAATACCACTACAAAGGAGAGATCTCATTTCCTTAAGTTTCACAATTATGATTTTTGTAGGAGTTGGAATTTTTAAAAACTTATAAAAAAAAAAAAAAAAAAAAAAAACATATAAAAGGTCGACACTGGACGTCACAAACACGTTAAAAAATTGAAAAATTTTTTTTTTGTCATGGTACGGGTTTAAGACCCGACCATCTATTGATGTGAGGATGTAGACTGAATAGAACTAGTGAAATCAAATGTCGGTCCTTTTTAAACGATTTTTCAAAAGTGACAGGTGACAAATGTCATATATAGGAAATAGAGATTGTTTTTTAAATTCTTACAAAATTATTTAGTAGTTTGGAATTACTACTAGTCATCAAAGACTTTCTAAAAATTAAGTTTTTAAAATTAAATTTTATGTGTTCATCACATCATACAGAATGACATTAATTTGTAAATTCACTCAAGTCATTGCTCAAGGTCAATGTATGTTCAATCTGACAGCTATCCTTAAGGAACAAGGGCTCAAATTGTTCAACAACACTATAAAGAAGAAACCTGGTATTAATGTTATGTTATCTGATACTTAAGTGTATTAAGAATTGTATGTCTTGATGGAAAATTGTAAGAACTTTGCATAAAAAAAAAAAAAAAATTTTTTAAGAATGTATTTTCATGTTTCAATTAAGAACAACTGTCAAATGAATTACAAAATGTTGTAAATTTTAATAAAGTTTAAAATTTGTTTAAAAAATAAAAGTATGAAAAATATATAACAAGATTGCATGAGGTCACCCTTCTTCCTCTAAAGTCTCCCATAATAATTTAAAAAGAGGTTTATAGTTGCAATTGAGGTTGATTTGTGTGTTTAAGCAACAATCAGGGTTTATTTTCATTTCTTTGGATATCTCTAGATCTTCCAAGAGATTCATGAGTCTAAAGTTTTTATTAGGAATGTTGTGTAAAATTTTACTGTTTTCAGAAGGAGAAAAAGAATGATTATTAAATTTAATGTGATATCCAAAGTTTGATTTTTCTGGGTTATTGAGGTGTTCTTTGATTCTTTGATTCAGAGTTCTCATTGTTCTACCTACATAAGTCATATTACAATCACCACAGGACAGCTTGTAAATACCACTTCTGTTTAGTTTGTCAACTTTGTCTTTGGTCTTGCTGAAGATGGACTTGATGTTATATTTGGTTTTAAAGGAGATGTTTAAGTCATTAATTTTATTAACAAGTACTCTTGAAATTTTTTCTGAAATTGGTCCTAAGTAAGTTAAGGATCTATATATGGAAGTAGTGTTGGATTTGTTATCAACATTAAAAGCTTGGTTTAGTCTCTTTTTGAGTATAGATTTTCTAATGACTTTATCAACAGTAGTAGAAGGAAAACCATTGTTGTTTGCTATCTGTTTAATGATGGAGATTTCTTTATTGTAATTTTCTTGAGACATAGGGATATTAAGAAGTCTGTGGACATAACATTGAATAGCTGCCATCTTGTGTTGAAAAGGATGATTTGATGATGTTGGTATCATATGGTCAGTTTGAGTAGGTTTTCTGAATATTGAAAATTCTAGTGTAGGCAAAGAAGAAAAGGAGGAAGTATTCTTTTTGATAGTTAGGTCTAAAAAGTTGATAATGTTGTTGCTTTCTACTTCTAAGGTCTAACATATAAAAGGTCGACACTGGACGTCACAAACACGTTAAAAAATTGAAAAATTTTTTTTGTCATGGTACGGGTTTAAGACCCGACCATCTATTGATGTGAGGATGTAGACTGAATAGAACTAGTGAAATCAAATGTCGGTCCTTTTAAACGATTTTTCAAAAGTGACAGGTGACAAATGTCATATATAGGAAATAGAGATTGTTTTTTAAATTCTTACAAAATTATTTAGTAGTTTGGAATTACTACTAGTCATCAAAGACTTTCTAAAAATTAAGTTTTTAAAATTAAATTTGATGTGTTCATCACATCATACAGAATGACATTAATTTGTAAATTCACTCAAGTCATTGCTCAAGGTCAATGTATGTTCAAACAACACTATAAAGAAGAAACCTGGTATTAATGTTATGTTATCTGATACTTAAGTGTATTAAGAATTGTATGTCTTGATGGAAAATTGTAAGAACTTTGCATAAAAAAAAAAAAAAAATTTTTTAAGAATGTATTTTCATGTTTCAATTAAGAACAACTGTCAAATGAATTACAAAATGTTGTAAATTTTAATAAAGTTTAAAATTTGTTTAAAAAATATGGATGTCCCTAACTCTTTTTTTTTGTGCAAACTTCGGAGATATTTCCCGTTTATTTTTTCGCAGCGTTCCAAGGATAGTTAGCTGATACTGTTCCAACATATGTTCACTTAGAGGTATTGACGTGAACCAGTTATCCTTTGTTATGTTACGGTGAGTACCGTGTATTGGTTCGGAAAGTCTTCTGACATAATATGTAGGAATTGACTCATTATTCTCAACATAAACTTTTCCAACATATGGCATGGCATTCAACATATAAAATGTCTTCGAATAATTTATCATCACTACTTTCATTCCACATCATGGACATTTTCTACAAAAACTCTCGAGTTGCTCATCAATTGTACAGTTCTCATACGGTGTGTAGTATAGCTTTCAATTATTTATAAAAATATATTTGCTGAATATGGGTAAACTTGTCAACCAGTTTTCTACCATTTCTGTCTGTTTTGTCGTCAAACCTCAAGCAAAGAGCTAAAAACTGAAATTTTTGTTGGGGCTTGGTTGCCTGAAATAGCCCATTGCTATATTTTATTGACCAAAGCTCATCTAAATTACAATTTGAGACTCGTAATGCACCTGCGAGATACAACAAACCAATAAATGTTTTGACTTCTGTGTTGTTGGTTATTTTTTTGTAACACTCTGACAAGCCACTCTGACACTTCCTAAGAATTTCTTGATTTGTATGCAGCAAAATAATATCTACATTCTCTTTAGAAAATAGTAAATTCCAAGCTTCAATAGGGCTACTAACATTTCTTGCTTAATTTTTTAGACCAGGCAAATGTAAAACGATGTTATCCCTTCTTGGGCGTCCTTGTCGTGCCGGTGCCTTTGTAGTCCAACGATAACCATTTTTTCCCAGTATACTGGCGATATTTCTTTGCGAGGTATAGGGTTCTGTTTGTTCTTCTTCATTATACTCGTCACTTTGTTGTTCGTTATCAGTGTTAGACTGATATTCAGGTACATAATCATCGTCTTTATCTGATGAGTCTCCAAAATCATCTTCGATTTTGGAACCATTCGCCCACAGGTTTACAGCTACCCATTCTAATTCTTTTGTTTTCAGTGGACGCTGATATTTTCTCTTAGAATCAGCCATACTAGCAAATAACAAAAACCACCTCAAAATTTTAACACCCTTTAACTGCACACTGGGGTCCGAAGTACCCACAGCTCCACTAAAAGCGTCACAGCAAACTATACAACAAACTTACGCGGCGCAGCGACTGTCTCTCAACGTAGACGGCTCTTAACTGAATTTACGTGCAAGGGATTGCTAAAAGACGCAGACATGCGCAAGTTATATTGAACAATTTGTGCGCCTGGGTTTTTCAGACCCCAGTGTGCAGTTCCAGGGTTCCCATTATTATTTTTTGCTTCTAGAAAAAAGCAAATATCAGTAGCGGACTGTATGGGTATATGAGAGAATTACCTTCAAAAATTGAAAATATATCAAACAAAACTGAAATGGTGCCAATTGAAGAAGAGTTTTATGCCATTCTATATGATTTGATTTGATTTGATTCTTATGGAGGTGCAAATGCAGAAATATATCGTTTAGAAAAACAATTTTTGCATTAAACGTCCAAAAAATCAGTGCCTAGTTTAAAAATTAGAAATATTGTTACAAAATGGCTGGGTTCTGCTATGATCAAACAACATTTAGTAATAATGGCATACAAAGATTTAAAGCTGGAGACTTTGTTAGGTTTGTACTATTTTTTATACAAATCAGTGTGGTTACACTTTAAAATCATATTTGATGACACAACTAGACAAGATGACTATTTCAATTACTAATAATTGAAAGCATTGCAGTATTAGCTAACTATAGCGAGAAAATACGATTTGAATAATCGACTGTAACAAAGGTTTAAGAATACTTGTTAATAATATTTTTATTTTATTTTAATTTTCAATTAAAAAATGTAAACTCACCTTCCAATTTCCTCCTCTAACGTGTAAAAATCCTTTGGATCTTTTCCTCTTTGAATTTGAACTTCTCTATGTGGGAAACTTAATTGAACCTCTGGAAAGAAAGAAAGAATTTTCATTATTTGTTTAACAAACATATCGGTAATGCGATTATACAAAACTAAATTACTTCGACAATCTCCGCTTCATTGCAATCCGATCGAGTAATATCCTGTGGGCTAGCCCATTATATTACAATTAATTTTCTGTCTAACTTCTAGTTATTGTTGCAGAATTTGTCTTCACAAAATTACATATTTTTTAATAAGTACGCTATGTATTGTTCTGAAGCTATTTTCTTGTGGCATTTTAAATTAATTACTATTTAACTGGGAATAAGCCACAATTAAAGATAAAAATACGTTTATTGACGTTTCAATTTCCACTTCGGAAATCGTTCTTAAAATACAAAGAAGAAGAAGAAAAAAAATTAAAAATCGAATGGGTCAAACCAGAAACTCTATAAGACAACTGAATCCAATTCTATGGGACAGACACATAACAAAAAATAACAAAAAAAAAGAATTTATGACACGATGATTCGCAGCATTCTAACATATGGAGCAGAAAATTGGGTCTTAAACAAAATAAACCCCACAGAAATGGACTACTGGAGAAGAAGCTGCAGTTTCTAGAATGTTCAAAATAACTAACGACGAAATCAAAAGACGAATGAAGATAAAGAAAGACACCTTAAATTACATTGAAGAAAAAAGATTAACGTGGTACGGACATGTCAGACGAACAGACCCAAACCGATGGATAGCAAAAATATCAGAGTGAAGCCCCATAGGAAAACGCAAAAGAGGCAGACCAATAAGATCTTTCAGAGATGAGGTAGATGAAGCCACGGAAAGAAGAGGATTGGAAGACGGAGAATGGGAGGACAAAGAAAATTGAAGAAAATGGTTGAGAGAAGGGAGACAGCAAAAGCTATAGGAACCTCTTTCATATACAATATATAGTAAATTAAACAATTTTTTTTTTGTTATTTTGTTACTTAGTGAAAAATATTTTTAAAAATTTAATTTTATAAATGAGTCAGATAAAATTAAATTATTAGAAGAATGTTTCATTAAGTAACAAAAAAACAAAAAAAATTGTCTGAATTGTCAATGTAACTATTTATACGTTATACATTTTAAAGTAGACGACTTTAAAATGATATTGCCAATATTGCTGAGTTGCGCTTCTGGGACGACTTTACTAATAAAATAGTTCACTCGATTACATGAAATATACTTTAACTTGAGAATATCCGTCAGAAAAAATCATAGCATGTAATTCGTCAAAAATACAAACACATGCCATGATGACAGTAAAATTCTCCTGTTAGTTATTCCATAGTAAATTATGAGGGAAAAACCAGGAAAAAAAACCTCATAATACTATCCGGACATGGTAAGTATTTGGTGGTGCATTTAGTTTACCTTCAATAAACACCAAATTTTGATTGTATATGTTTGTTATTAAAAAACAAACATAAATGATGTATCCTCCATATGTTACTGATTTACTAATACTGGAATTTTCTTTTTAATAACTTTCTCTTTCAATATGTGTAACCAGATCCTATTACACTCTGTCGAGGAATTTGCGACATAGTGTTCAATGGAATGATTCAAATATAGTCCTAAAAGAAACGGATGGTAAAAAGAGAAAAGTGAAAGAAGCGGCTCTAATTATGCTAAATGAGACCAATTGTGTCGCAAATTCCTTGGCAGAATGTAGTAGGATCTGGTTACCCATATTGAAAGAGGAAGTTTTTTTTAAATAACAAACATAATTTCAAAATCAGAATTTGGTGTTTATTTAACACGTTGAGCGCCACCATATTAAAAAGAAACGTAGTTCTGGGGTCCGCTGTGTAAAATTCATAAATATGTATTCAAAATGCCCTACTTAACTGTGTCTTTTATAATTTATATGTTATAATGTATTATCTCATGAAAACATTGTTGTATCGAAATGGATACAAGTGGCCCATTTTCATAAATTGACGCTGTTGGCCACTTGCATCGATATGGATTCAGCATTATAAAATATATAATCCGGACCTTACGTTCAAACAGAAAAAATAATCCTTCTGAAATTGTGAAAGCAAAGTTAGAGAAGTATCAGTCTACGATTTTACAAAGCAACACAGGTTGTACTGTTTTAACATGAAAGGACAAAAAAGATGTCTTGGTGATTTCTACAAAGCTCATCAATGCAATAACTCCTTCAAGAAGATGTGGCGAGTAAATAGAAAAACCGATAATAATTTTAGAGTACAATAAATGTAAAGCCTTTATACATCTTTTTGATAAATTGAAGGCACATGCTACTAGTTTACGAAAATAATCAAATGGTATCGAAAATTAGCAATAGAATTACTAACAGGAACTACGCTAACAAATGCGTATTGTGTACATCAGATCGTAACGAAGAAAGAAAAAAAGTCCATCACCAAATTCAAAGAACAAGCTGTCAATCAGCTTTTGGACAAAAATTTTACAACCCCTTCTCCGTCTAATAACATCAACGACAATCATATTTTAGTGGGTGATAATAAGAAAAGAAGATGTATGGATTGCTAAGAAAGGCTAACAAACAGCCACAATTGGAAATATGCACAATTCAAATCTTCGTAAACTCACCACAAATGTAGTGCTTGTAAAGAATTTTATTGTCTCAAATATTTTTTTGTTTCTCATAAATCCGAAATATTAATGTAATAACATTTATTACAAAAAATTTTTAATAATAGCTAATAAAAATAAATATGTTATTTTTTTATTTAAATTAATTAATTACATTTTATTTTTAACAAAATGTGTTATATAATTATCAACTTGTATAAAAAATCGTTGGCCAAAAACAAATTTTGGACCAACCGGCCATGCTTGATAAGTCCCCCATTCAATTAAATACAAACCCTGCATTCTTTTGAATTCAGTTAGCCTAAAGTGAAATTATTCCTTTGTATGTGTTTGGATACAGGTGGCCAAAAATGATCAAAGTCATTTGTATCTAATAGAATACAAATGGCGCTTAATGTGTTAAGGTAAACTAAATGCACGACCAAATACTTACCATGTATTGATAGTATTATGAGGTTTTTTCCTGGTTTTTCCCTCATAAATTAGTATGGAATCACTAAAAGGAGAATTTTACTGTCATCATGGCATGTGTTTGTCTTTTTAAAGACGAATTACATACTATGATTTTTTCTGCCGGATATTCTCGAGTTAACGTTGATTTCATGTAATCGAATGAACTATCTTATAGGTAAAGTCGTCCCAGAAGCGCAATTCAACAATATTGACAATATCATTTTAAAGTCGTCTACTTTAAAATGTATAATGTATGTCTGAATTGTCAATATAAATAAGTCAGATAAAATTAAATTATTAGAAGAATTTTTCACTAAGTAACAAAAAAACAAAAAAAATTGTTTAATTTACTAATGTTTGTATTTTGAGAACGATTTCCGAAGTGGAAATTGAAACGTCAATAAATGTACTTTAACCTTTAATTGTGGCTTATTTCCATTTAAATAGTAATAACTACCCTAGGATTATTTAATAAATACGTAACCTAATAAACGAGACGCAGCTTCTTACTACAAAAAATATTTTAGTTTTTTCAATATAGTTTTTTATGTTAGGTCGACCATGTTCTCGCAATAACTATTTAACGCATTGGTGCCCCGGAATTAGATGAATACCACTTATGTATATAGTAATACCTCTAATGAACAGAATAATAGCCACTTTATTATTTACCCTTTTATCAATAAAATATATGAGAATATATTATTGTCCATAGCTGTCACAACCTTTCCTGCTAACCAAACCGTTTTTGGTTTCTTTGGCGGTGAAGGGAACGTCAGAAAAATATCGGGATAACAAAAATAAAACAAAACTTAAACATACATTGTAGAATATTTAGGATTATTTCTGTTACGTACATTGTATCACACTCAGTGAACTTACTTACTTACTTTCCGTGTCTGGAACACCAACAGCTTTAAATTTTGTGTTTAAAAATGGTTGGTCACATATATGGCCCTGTCATTCGCTAAGAATAGGTCTTCTTCGCAGGTCTCTCATCTCTGTATATGATAGTAGATGGTGATAGTTCTGAACCGCGCCACAGTCACAGGTGTCGTTCTCCTGGTATTTCCATTTCTTCAGGTTACTAGCACAAGTGAACAGTGAACACAGTGACCTGACTACTAAGAAGTAGACCCAGTACCCTGGATATATTTGACTCAAAGGAACCGTTACTTAATCGTTGTTGATGATGGCTGGGAACTTTTAGAGGGGTAAAGACACGCGAAAGACATACACAAAATAACAAAAAAAGAAAAGGGAAAGCCATTCGTTTCAGATAGGTGAAAAAAAAAGAGAAATAGCTTACATTTTTGTTTAAATTAAAACTCGTTTCACGGCTTTGGAACAATCATTATTACAAAAAAGAAAATGGGCTTTGTCAATTTTTTCTTCTTCGATGTCGATGACATGACATGTCACATAATCTTCGTTTTTTTTTTCTACTTTGTATAATAATTAATTTACTTTAAGTTTAAGCTTTGAAATGTTAAAACGCTATTTGTTGCTAACTAATCGATAGATTAAAAAAATAAAAACGATTGTATAATTATTAAAACCCTTTAGTATAAATTACAATATCGTAAAAGTTTACGACAAAAAACATATTGATCTCAGGGGTATTTTTTAGGAGTTGGTAACACTGCAACAACTCTCAAGTCAGTCAAACTACTAACTAAATGATGTTTTTGTTTCTACCAATTTAATGATTGAGCTTGGTAACAATATTAAAATGTTTTAATATACAGTCACGACTCGTTTACCCGCCAGCGGATTATCCGCGGCTTTGTAGAAGCTTTTTAATATTAACGAAAACCCATTATTTTATGAACTAGATCTATACATTATCATAACTATTATAAATATACTATAAAAATTATACAATTTTAAATCAAATTTTAGCTTTTAGTAGAAAATAAACATAGTAATTTATTATTATAACTAGAAATTATAGTATTCTATTGTTGCAGAGTAAAGTAACCAAGGAAGACATTTGAATAATTTCATCATTTCTTTGTTATAAAAAGATAACAAATCATTTCTTTGTTATAATAGACGATAGAGTTGTTTGTATGCGGTGTGGTAAAATAAAGGTTGAACTTAATTGTGTTAGTATGCAGTTCGTTAAATTGATCGTTGTTGTGAGGTAATGTTTTATTTTGACTTACAGCATTTTTTAATGTTTTTTATCATGTCCGAGTAAAGAAAAATAATTGTGTTGACGATTAATCAAAAATTAGAATTCTTCTTCCTCTTCCCATTTTATAAATAGGTTTAATGCCTGTTTTACTTCGGTTTTTGGCCTCAATTGACGTTGTCTGACCATCTTTTCCTTGGTCGTCCGAATGATCTGCTTCCATTTGGCGATTTGTCTCTTGCTATTCGTACTATTCTATTTCTGTCATTCTTTCGATGTGTTGATTCCAGTCCACTTTTCTTCTTTTGGTCCACGCGTTTATTTCCTTTATACCACATCTCGCTCGTACTTCCTCACTTCTTACTCTGTCTCTTAGAGTTTGGTTTGTTATTTTTCGTAAGACTTTCATTTCTGTTGTTTCCAGCAGTCTTTGTGTTTTCGCCGTATGTCTTGTTTCCGCTGTGTACGTCATTATCGATCTTATTGTTAATTTATATATCCTGGTTTTCGTTTCCGTTGTGAGGTATTTGTTTCTCCAAATTGTGTTGTTGAGACATCCTGCTGCTCTGTTTGCCATGGTCACTTGTTTTTGTACTTCTTCTTCCACTTTTCCGTAGCTTGACAGTTTTATTCCCAAGTATTCAGTTTCCATCACTTGTTCTATTATTTCGTTATTTACGACTAGTTTACATCGTCTCGGTTCCGCTGATATCACTATCGCTTTAGTTTTCTCTGTTGAGATCACCATGTTGTATATGAGCGCCGTATCTTCAAATTCTTTAATTAATCTTTGTAGGTCATCTTCATTTTCGGCTGTTATTATGGCGTCGTCGGCGTAGCATATTATCCTTATTTCTTTTTCTCCCATTCTATATCCTCTTCTTTTTTTTAACTTTCTTTATGATTTCAACCATTATCAGATTAAATATTAATGGGCTCAGTGAATCTACTGGTCTAATGCCAGTTTCATATTTGATAGGTTGCGATAGTTTTCCTTTACATCATACCAGCTATGTTATCTTTATATATATTCTCAATGGTTTTTACTAAATCCAGTGATATTCCCTTTTCATATAATAAATGTATCGCGTCCCGAATTCTCACGTTATCAACGCTTTCTTCAAATCTATCAGACACATATATGCTGGTTTGTTGTATTCCAGCGACTTTTCTTTTATTTGTCTTATTACAAAAACTGCATCCGTGCATGATCTTCCTGTCCGAAATCCTTGCTGTTCCTCTTGCAGAGATATTCATTTGTTTATTTTTGTCGCTATTATTCTTGTTGTCAATTTGAGTGTTGTATTTATAAGACTTATTGCTCGATAATTATTGTGGTCTTTCTTATCTCCTTTTTTTGAATAACATCACCATGATCGCTCTCCTCCATTCATCTGGTATTCTGTTCGTGGTGATTATTTTATTAATAAGAAGTTGCAGTTGTTGTACAAGGTAATCACCTCCATATTTATAAGATATAATAAGAGTTCATTCGGTATTTGATTTTCTCCTGGTGACTTCTGTTTTTTAATTTGTGTATTCCTTTTTTCACATCGTTTTGGGAAATTTCGGTCTTTTTCTTAGTTATTATATTTGGCGTTTCTGGTAAAGGTTCTTCGTTTTGTTTTTTTAAACATTTCTGTCAGGAAGGTCACCCATGTATCCTCTTGTATGTGTTCTATTTCAACTAGTTCTTTCATTTCGCTTCTTTGTTGTCTTATGAAGCGCCATCCTTGTTTCTGTTGTCCTTCTTCTTCTTAAGGTTCCATCTTCTAACGAAGGTTGGATATCAACATGGCAATTCTTATTTTACTTACAGCAGCTCTAAATAGTTGGCTAGAGTCTGTTGTCCATAGAAATCCATCTCTAGTCCTTTTGTGAATCTTTCCCAGTAATCTGTTTTTGTTTTTCTTACCAATTGATAAGTTTCAGTTCTTATTCTTTTATATTCTTAATTATGATTCATTCGTTTTTTCTGACTTATATTTTAGAAGCTTTTTTTTGGTGACATTTTTGTTTAACCTCTAGTGTAAACCATGGTGTTTTCGTTAACCACTTTCTGTTTATTATTTTCGTTCCAAGAGCTTCTCGGGCAGCATTCAGAATATTTTTCTTAAGTTTTCTCCAGCTAGTCTCTACATTGCTTTCGTTTTCGATATTCTCCATTTGTATTTTCTGTTCTCGCCTTTTTGATATAATGATTTTATGGAGTCATCTCTTAAATTTTCTATTTTTATTATTTCCTCTAAAATTGGTTTGTTTAAGCTTCTCTTTCCATCTTTCATTAAATCTAATTTTACCAAGTACCAAATAGTAATCGCTTCTCACATTGGGTGACGTCAAACTTCTCACATCCACTATCTGTTTATGGTGAATATTTCTGTTTGTGACCACATCGACCCTGCATAGAATAACGTTGTAACCAACATTTTTGGCGATTTTGAGTTACAGTGTTCTTCTTGAATAACTTTTTACACTCTATCTGCCAACATGTTCGGTGTGGCTGTAACTGCATTCATAAGAAAGATTCCGAATGGAATAATACCGTAAATATAAAAAAAATTGAATTATTTGTAGAATAACACAGTAACTACAGATACGACGTTGAACCAAATCAAATTTTTGTCGAAAAATACTGTATCGTTCCATAGTGTATCAAAATATTTCTCATATTTCAAAAACTACACCATAATTGTTGTTACAATTTTATTCGTCGCATTGGCTCCTAAGTTCCGATGATTATGCAGGTAGATACTATACGTCGTGTGTCAATATTTCGCGGCATTATTGTGAGAATAGTAGCAGGAAATAGACAGGTCTTGATTGTTTCCCGGTCCCGGTGTTTAGTTTGCAGTTGAATAGTACAGTGCAGGTGTTATTTTTTAAAACATAACACAATTATTTTGAGGTAGGTCATTCCCAAAAAGAGGGAGATTCCATACACGCCTTAATAGAGCGACGTCAAAAGAACCAAACAGTTTTTATTCCCGAGCAATGGATAAGCTTAGTAAGATATGCAAAAACAACAGGTAAATTGTATTAGGTAACTGAACTGCACAAAGACAATATATTTGATTTTAAAAACCTAGGACAACATTTCCAAATTGGTGTATAAATGAAGAAAATGAAAAAATGGTCTGGAACATGGTGAAAGACATAAATATTTCTGAAACAAATCCTGGCGCGGTGAATATTCAATATGAATTCATATCCAATAAAAAAAATTAAGTTAAACTTGCTACAGAAACCTATCTCCAGGAAACAAAAAAGGTTAGCAACTTCTAGTAAAGGTCTTTCTGAGAATCTACATCTAGCATATTCATCTAATCTAGGGATAACAAAAGCAAAATATGATAATCTGCAGAGTTTATGTCGAAGCCAGTGCATTCCTGCCACTTACCACGATTATTTTAAAAATCTCCCAGTTGATTGCAAAAACATTAATCAAGGCAGCGATATGGAAGACTAGACATAAAATAAATATGTTCATTTTAAATTTAATTCGAATTTATATTTAGTTTTTAATAAAATTTAGGGCAAGAGAAGTGTAGGAAGAAGAAGAATCTCATGGTTGCGTAAATTGAGAAAATGGTACGGATGCACATCAATTGAACTATTCAGAGCAGCGGCATCTAAGATCAGAATAGCCATGATGATTGCCAACCTTCGTCGCGGAGATGATATGTGAAGAAGAAGAATAAAATTTGCATTTTAAAAACTATCTACTGGTATTATTCCTTAACCTACAATGAGCAATAATTCGAAATTCATATTACCTTTTCCGATGAGAACATCGTAAGTGCAGTTAAAAGATTATTCGATGAAACTTTATTTTATATTAAAAACTGTCTGTCACTACCACAGTTTAAAAACCTATTCTCTAATAAAAAAAAATTAGACATTATTCTAAAAGAGGAGTCCAACATTTGTATAACTACTTACTTCTTACACTGAAAAAATGTCACATACATATAAAAAAAGAAAACAAAGAAATTGGTATCTTTTTTTATCATTTCTGAAGAATATCATAAATGCTGGTTACAACGTTATTCTTTGCAGGGATCGACATAATCTATCATTGATCTATGTCATCTTGTATTTTCAAACGTGTATTTTTGTTGAATTTTATAATAAAAAAATATGTTGGTTATTCTCAGTTCGTTTGATGTGCAGAATTTCACTATTCTCTTTCCGTATTCTATTCCAAAAATTAGAATTCATAAGTAAAATTGAAAACGATGCTTCCCGTAAACTTACGTGCCTTCAGTACAGTATTGGTCAGTCGACCGTGCGAGACATTTTAAAACAACTGGACAAACTTCTTTCATTTGCATCAATGTCAGAAAGCTCTTCTACCATGAAGAAAAGAAAAGCAATGAGAATCTTGTCAAACATAGAATTAGAGACGGCATTTGTAGAATGGATATCCTAAGTTCGTAACATGGGTACACCTATATCAGGTCTTATAATTGTCATAAGAGCAAAACATTTTTTGCCGTGTTGGGCTTAGAAGGGGATTTTGATACATCATCTGGTTGATTGAGCTTTAAGCAATGCCATGGGATAAAGGAGATGGGACTTCATGAAGAGAAGTTCAGCGGTGACCAACAGGGAGCTGAGGAAAGTAAGAGACCTATAAATGTTTTCAGTTTAACAATGTCAATAATAGGCTTAGCATATCTATCGCGTTTGACGAGCGATTTACCAATCATACGCAATATTTCGTCATTCATAATACATTCCAACTCCAGCATTCCAAAGGAGTTTTTGCCATTCTTGCAGCACCTGTTACACCTGGTAACTTGCGAATAAGATTATATTGTTTTAAAGGAAGTCTTTGTGATGGGGGATTCATATTCCATTCTGTATTTTCTAAGAGCTTCTTTTCTTTATTTTTCTTTCTTCCAAAAAAAGTTGTTATCATCTGCGTTAGATCCATCTTAATCATTTATCATTATAACTAGCTTCTTGCTCAGTATCTAAATCGCTGTCACGAAGTTCGACTACATATTCTGCATCTGTGTCCTCTTCATCATCAAAATTGTCCTGTGAATCACCTTCGTTGTCGTCAAACAGCAATCTTTGTAGTTCTTCGACAACTTTAGGATCCTCCAAGTTATATTTTATAATACAACTTGTCATGAAAAGCGTATTTCCGATCTAAAACAAATATAAATTTGTTAAATTATAAAAAAATCTATAACCAGGCGCAGTGATCCAGTTTGATGTTTATGAAGTAAGTGTAAATATAATTATGTAATTTTGAATAAAAAAGGAAAGGTAATATTAGTATAAAGGAATAGTACTTACCAAACTAATAGATGTCACAAATTTACAAAATTAATTTTGTTACACTAATGGGCGTGGTATATCAAAATGAACAATATTTAAATATTTTCGTTCTAACAAAGAATATTTACCAATCACCAATCCCGTTCTGTAGAATAATGAGAGATAGGAAGTGACTGGTGACGACAATTCCCGAGTGTTTACGAGACACATACTTTAATAATATTAGCCGATTTTTTTAAGGTATTACTGTTTTCTGTTGTTCGGAAGTTTTTGTAGTGACTGTTTTGTCGCAGCTCCTTTGACCTATTTTGACATGTCACTCCATTTTAGTGAAGATCCATTGTGACAACATAGGGAGAAATCGTCAAATACTATACAATTATATTCGAAATCGAAGCAGTTTTTAGTCAAGTAGTATAATATCTACCTCGCTTATATTAGGCCATATAGAGCTTTTACATATTGAAAATGAAGTAGAAAATTTCAACTGTATTAAATTTAACATTGTTAGAATTACTGTTGGTGTTGAGCCTTTAAGATGAAAGTCATGTATTGTTGACTTCAGCTCTATTTTTCATTGATTTCAAAACCACACGATACATTAACGTGAATTTACACTAAAATCAGACTAGTGAATAAGTCCAGAATATTCCTCCAAATTAGCGCCACCTGTGTGTTACGCTCCGTACTTATCGAATAATTCTCGTAAAAGTATATTTCAAAAATATATTGCCGTTTTCCCAAATCGTCTAGCATCTAACAATCTAACTTTCACAATGTTTAGACGTCCATGCAATTTATTCGTTCACACGTCGATTTCGTGTTAAGGTCATGTTTTGAAACAAATGACCTTGAGATAAATAAAATTCTCTAAAATGTGAGATTATATTTTGCATAAGCATTCAATTTTATGATCAATAAAGCATAAAGCTGGCAGTAAACTTCTCGGGAGAGAGATCTAGTTACAAAGGACAAAATAATTTATCGATTCACTCAATTCTATAATTAATCATTAGTGGTAGACAATATTTGTCAGTATCCACTAAGGACTAATCATAATTTTACGGTAATCGTATTCAAACTTTTAAAACTTTAGATCAAATGGGAAAACTAAAATAACTACGTAAGTTAAACAATGGTATGTCTATAGAACAGGCTAAAAGAGAAGTTATCAATAAATTTAGTATTTCAATAAAATAGTATCAATAAAAAAGTCTTATCTTATATTTAAAATCTTATCTTTGATTAGATTTTCAAGACTATCAGTCGATCTTAGATGGCAATTGAATTGGTCCATTTATTTTTATCCATCGTACCGTTGAATCTAATTGTTTAGTTGACCACCAATTACAAAACAAGTTTTTATAATTACTTCCTTTATTTTTTTTTTTTTTAAGTATAATATCCGTACCTCAGAGCAAAACTGTATTAAGTCTAAAATTTCAGTTTTCTACTTTTTTGGCTCACTGGGATTAAAATTTTCCGCTCTATTCAATGGTGCTTCTTATTCGCTGTTTCGACTGAAATTGGCCAAAATAACCTTTTATGAACAGTATTAAGTCCACATTGTTTTAGAGCAAAACAGTATCTTCTGCATTTCAAATGTATTAGATCCAAAGTGGTGTGTACATTTCCCAGGGCAAAACCATATTATGTCCAACAAAAAGTATTATGTCCCACATAATGTAATTCAAGCAAAGCATTAAGTCCACAATCTTTTAAAATTTGACAAGTCTGCGCTTGTTGAGGTGTGAATTACATAGTACAATACGTGCGTTTGTTCAGTTCGCTATTTGCAGTGTATTGAAGCGCATGTTCTCTTCGCTTTTAAACCCGGTGTTATATTTTTTGTTTAAGTCGTGCATGTTAAATTAAACGAGATAGCCAAAAATGGAAGATAGAGCCCAGAGAATTCTTCAGCTTGCGCTGAGCGGTAAACAAAACGTGAATAATGAATCCTCATCAGTGGAAAATACTTCTAGTAAACGTAAATATTTCTAATGATAAATAATAAGTTTAACTACATTATAAAGACAAATGTTTTGAATTTACGGTGACGATCTTTAACATTCGTACGCCATTTAATAGAAAAGTTATAACTAATGAATTTAAAATAAAAAAAGGATGAATTATTTTGTTTTTGTTATATAAAATACGGAGTCACTTATAATAGCTGATATTATTGTTTTAGAAAAGTAAAAGAAATAAATCTCAAAGCTCTTGTCAATGTATTTCTCTTTTTTGCCTGTACATCTTTTTTTTTATTGTTTTAGACTACCTTGAGAGTCAGAATTCGGATGAGGCTATGGCTGTACGGATCACATCACCGTCCTTGTTAGATATATCTTAAAACTTTGTTAACTTGCAGGAGGATACAACTGAAATGCAGCTAAATGCAGCTGCTGTTGTTTCAGATGTACCTAAAGACATACCTTCTTCAAGTAGCAGCTGGCTTATTAACGAAATTAAGCAACCACCACTGGAGCTCAATTCGTCTACAAGTACCATACACCAAGACGAGGAGGATCCATATGAATATTCGGAAAGTTCATTTGTTCCTAGCATTAATTCGAGTACTGACAATGATTTTGAAATCACAAATGAGGGTGAAGATGAAAATGAAAAAGAGGTCATGGTAGCCGATTATAAAAGCAAAGGTAAGAAACGTTTAAGGAACGAAAGTACGTGGCAACGAAACGAACGAAAAAAGAAGAGGATGGCAGGCCAACAATATAAATCTTCCAAAACTAAAAAGACTATAAAGGAAAGGAAGGTTCGAGAGCCTTGTAGAAACTGTCGTTTAAAATGCAATGAAAACATCTTAGGTCCTCAGCGAGCACAAATTCACCGACAATTTTGGAATCATGAGACAACCATAGATCAAAAAAGACAGTTTTTATGTTCTTGTCTTGAAAAAATGTATATCAAAAGAAAAAGAGAACGAACAGGTGCTCGAGCTGGAAAACGCCATTGTAACTGGAAATATTTTTTTACCGTTGAAGGAAAGAGGTTTCAAGTTTGCAGTAAGTTCTTTTTGCGTACTCTAGATATTTCTCTTTTCTACCCTTTTCTATTTTCTATCTTTGTTAGATGTGCACTTGAAAAATGCAAACAAGTGGAGTTGTAGAATGTGACAAAAGAGGAAAGCAGCCATCTATAAATAAAGTAAAGAATGAGGTAAAGGACAGGATTCGTGAGCATATAATGGCCTACCCATGTGAAGAATCACATTATAGTCGAAGAAGGACGGCGAAAAAATATTTAGGAGGTCACTTAAATATTTCTACAATGTTTAGGATGTTTAAGGAAGAGTGTGATTTGAAAAACATTCCTTCGGACGAAGTAGGCAAAGAATGGCTTTACAATCACATTTTTAATACAGAATTTAATTTATCGTTCGCTGTTCCTTCAAAAGATACTTGTGATAAATGTGATGAATTTCTAATCAATCTAAGACAGTCAAACTCTGAAGCTGAGCGAGAAACATTACAAGTGCAGTATAACGCTCATTTGTTAGAGGCCGATAAACGGTACAAATTGAAACAGATAGACAAGGAGATGTCCATCAATAACCCTGGACAAAAAGTTTTAATGATAGATTTACAAAAATGTCTTGCTTGCCCAAAGCTAACTAACTCTCAAAGTTTTTACAGTCTAAAACTCTGGTGTTTTAATTATACAATTTATGATTCAACGGAAAAACAGGCGAACTGTCTAATGTGGGATGAATCAATTGCTGGCCGAGGTGGAAACGAAATGGCCTCATGCTTGGTCCAATACATTCATTCATTACCTCAAAGCACAACTTCGGTTGTTATTTGGACCGATAACTGCCCATCCCAAAACCGGAACATACAAATGATTATGTGCTACTTTTATCCACTTTCGAGATATCCACATATAAAGGAAATAACTCACAAATTCCTTTTGCGAGGGCATACGCACATGGAGGTGGACAGTATACATTCAGTTATAGAACGAGAAGCTAAAAAATGTCCTAATTTTCAAATTATTACTCCATGGGATTGGTTACAGTTGGCTAGAATTTCCGGAAAAAACAAAGATTTCAAAGTGTATGAAATGATAACGTCTAATTTTAAAGACTTTAATAAACTGTACAATTCTTGCGATTCACCATTTCAAAATAATAAGAAAACTGAGAACAACGAAAAATTTTTAATTTCACAAGCAGTATGTATGCAATTCGGACAAGAAAATCCTGGGATTGTGTACTTTAAAACAGACTTCGATTTGGAATTTCAGAGTGTAGACTTTACCCGAAGAGTTGGTAGAAGAAATCATCAATCTTTAGAAGACTCTCTGGTTACCTTGAGAGATACCTAATCCGATAAGTACTAAAAAATTCAATGATCTTCAAAAGCTGCTAAAGTGGGTTCCAGCGTTGATTGAATAATTCATTGGATTATTCAATCAATTAGATTATTCAATCAACGGTTCCAGCGAAGTTTCACTATTTTTTGCAGACTCTAGTACTTAAAGACACAATTCAGATTACTGATAATTAGCGGAAGTAGCCCTGCCTTTGTTTAGTTTTTAATTATTTTTTTTACGTACTTCAAAAGTTATTGTTAAATTTTTTACTTAATAAAAATACAGTTGTTGGGAAAAGTTCCCAACACCTTGATTTAAATTATATAAGAAATTAAAATTTTGAACCTCTAGCACCATTTTCGTGCATTCCCAATGTCACATTTTTTATGACATAAGTTCCAATCTGTTACACTTAGAAAGCGTTCTCGTCATGAGAGGGCGTTGAATGCCTTTAGGTCGCACATGTTAATAAATAAAATAATATAATATGTAATATCAAATAAAAAACACATAAATGCAGGAAATCACTCTCAGATAATTGTAAACCTATATATTCACTCTAAAATAAATTTATTGTGAAAGGGGACTTATCCACCTAGTGACAGTTTTCAAAAAACTGAAAAATGACAATTAGCAAGGAGAGAAGTTGGCGGTGTCATAGAAAAAATATATATGGCGTTGTGTCTTCTCCATTAGTCATTTTTGTTTAAGTTTTTGATAATTAAATTATAAAACGATCTTAGGAATGTGAACTTGGTGAAGTCATAGGTGCAACGAAGGGAAAGTGTAATGATAAAAGTGTTCCTGCTACCAGTTGCCGTCGGAAGCATCTTCTGAAGGGTGTCAACTACTGTTCAAAGTTATTGTAAGGTACTTAATATTCTCTATTATTGAAGTCCTCCATGGCCAAAGACAAAATTTAAAACGGAAATTTGTATACAAACACTCTATTCGCGAACGAAACTATATCTCGTGTGCTTAATATAAGTTAATGTTAAAATTTAGAAGGCCGAATAAGTATGTGCACATTTCTCTAATAAATATGAATTCATATCCATTTGTATTGTAACCCCTTTTATATAAAAATTACGAGAGAGTAAAACTTTAGTTATTTGTTAGTTTTCAATACACTTGTAGTACTGTTCATTTATTTTATTTCACTTATACCTAATAAAGTCAATTTTGGAGATTCTGAACCAGCCCCTAACTGGAAATACAATATTAACTCTAGGAGTTTTTATATAGTCGGAGACACGTTTGTCGGTCCTCCACGCTCGAGTGGTTGCAAGGCAGACCAAAGTAGTTTGCTGAGCGACCATATGATGGTCCTAAAGCGAGCCGGATCCCAAAAAAGACTTTTTGCAAAATTTATAAATAGTTTCATTGAATTTAGTAAAAATCTCTGTTTAAAATTCTTATCTCTCTCTCTCCTACTCAATTAAATGCCAAAAAGGCCAGTCTCGGTTACAATACAAATAAATTAAAACTACACTAAGAAAGGTGTACTCTCTAGTTTTGTATATTTTGACTTATGCCTGTGACTATGACTTATTTATTGTTAAAGTTTTGTTGTGTGCATTCCTCTCTTTATGTTTATTGCAAGTGCGTACCTATATAAAAAATAATTTCTGCAGTTCCTTAATTTAAATACTTGATAATTTAGTTTAATAAAAATTCATATACTCAACATGAATAATAGACAAGTAACGAAACATGCTCGCACCTCTGCGAAAGCATCTTTAACTCGCTTAGAGAAGTGGACAGACGCAAATCTCGATACTGCGATCAGTATTTCTCAATTAGCCATTCGGGAAAAAATGGCATTAGATTGTTTTCAGCAATATAATGTAGCTCAGGATGAATTAGAATGTTTTTTAACTGCGGAAGAAAGTTTTGATGATAGGGAACAATTGGAAGAAAGGTTTAGCATAGTGTTATCTCGAATTCAGGATAAAATCTCGGTTTTAAAATCTTCTGTCGAATCTAAAACTGTAGAGTCAGGAACTAAAGTGCTCTCGTCTCCAGCGGTAAGGTTACCGGAAATAAATATTCAAAAGTTCTCAGGAAACATAGTAGAGTGGACTCCATTTTATGATTTATTTGACGCGTTAATTTTAAAAAATAATAATTTAACTCCCATTCAGATGATGATCTATCTCAAGTCATATCTGACTGGCGAGCCACTCAGACTTATAGATACACTGCCCGTTACGGCAGATAACTTTCAAATTGCTTTAGATACACTTAAAAATAGATACACTAATAAAAATTTGTTGGTAAAAAGTTTATTACGTGATTTATTTGAAGTAAAGCCAATTCAAGGTAACTCTCAAGTCCATAAGCAACTCGGGGAATTTTATGTTTCAGTAAATAAAAGTTTTCAGTCTCTTAAAAATTTAAATTTGTCTCACGAACAGTTATTAGATTTGACACTAATATATCATTTAGAAAATAAGTTAGATTTCTCTACGAAAAGAAGTTTGGAATTTGAAAATAACTCTTATAGTACAGTAACTCTGAAACAATTTTTAGAAAGCATAGAAGCTCGCTGTAATCATTTAGAAAATTTAGAATCTCGAGATCAAAATAAGTCTTTTAGCTCTAAATCGATGAAGGCGACTCATACGTCGGTACACGCCGCGATAAACTCTAATAATACTCCTAAACCTAGAAACTCTTCATGTATTTTTTGTAAAAATGACTCGCATCGCATTTATAGCTGTTTGAAATTTAAGGAATTGCCTCATTGTGAAAAAATTAACTTTGTGAAATCACAAAGATTGTGTTTTAATTGTTTGGGCTCTGCCCATAGCGTATATGAATGTACAAGGGGTACTTGTCAAGTGTGTCGCAGAAAGCATCATACGCTCTTACACTTTGAGAGTAAAAATAATGCTGCAAATATGATTAACAATTTTCGGAGTAATAGTCACTCGCCCAATAGCACCTCTTCTTTTTCTCAAAATGTCCCAAACTCAGCTCCTAGAAATTTCTCTAATATGCCACAAAATAGGTACAGATCTAACTCTAATTCTAGAAACAATTACTCTCAAGGACAACTTGATCCTTCCCACTCTAATAGTGGCATTCGTCCCAACACTCAAGGCACCTATGACAATGTTGATAGTTCTCAAAACAGAAGTGAAAATGCTCAGTCCTTTGTCGACACTCGTCAGCAAAATGTCAATAATATTACTCCCTCTCTCTCGGCACTTTGTGCTACCTCTCTTGTACTCTTAGGCACTGCACAAATATTTGTTTATAGTTCTCAAGGCCATAGGATTACAGCAAAGGCTTTACTTGATCCATGTAGCCAAAACTCTTTTGTAACCTCAAAGTTTGCTGACAAACTTGGGTACACTCCCCAGAAAAGGACCCTAAGTATCTCTGGAATAGGTTCACAAATTGCTCACTCAAACAAAATGATTGATATTGTTGCACACTCATGTGTGTCTCGTGAAAAATGCAAAATCTCTTGCTCTATTTTAGAAAATATCACTGGGAAACTCCCTCAAGTTGAAATTGATCACTCTCTCATAAGAATTCCCTCGGATATTCAACTCGCTGACTCACTCTATTATACTCCTACGCAAATTGACCTTCTCATAGGTGCAGATTGCTATTACGACTTGTTATTAGAAGGGGTAAGGAGGCTTGGTAACAATCTCCCTGTACTTCAACAGACCAGATTTGGATGGGTAGTTGCTGGACATGTACCCTCATCTCGTAATAAAAGGGTTAGATTTAATCTTCCTTCCCTCTTAAGTAAACCTCACAATGTAGCCATGTTTGTTCAATCCGTAGAGAAACTCACTCTCGATAATTTAGTAGAAAGGTTCTGGAAGATGGAAGAAATTCCTGAAAGGTTCCTTCTTGCCCCAGAGGAGGAACTCGCTGAAAAAATATTTGTAGACACAACTCGTGTATTAGAAAATGGCTCATATCAAGTGGATTTACCTCTGAGGTCTCCATTAGAAAACCTAAAATTAGGCCATTCTCTCTCCATCGCCCAAAAAAGATTTTTTAACTTAGAAAAGAAATTCTCTAAAAATCGAGAATACTTTATAAATTATAAAAGGTTCATTGATGAATATGTGGATCTCGGACATGGGAAATACGTTCCTCTCTCAGAAGTAAACGAAAACAATGAACCTAAATATTTTATCCCGCATCATGCAGTCTTACGAGAAGACAAAACTACCACCAAATTAAGGGTGGTGTTTGATTGCTCGTGTCCAACATCATCAGGATTGTCATTAAATGACATTTCCCTCAAAGGTTTCCAACTACAACCCAATCTCATGGACATTTTGTGTCGCTTTCGATCTTTCAAATTTGTCCTCATCTCAGATATAGAAAAAATGTATAGACAAATTAAGATAAATCCTGCTCAAACATTTTTATTTAATATTCTCTGGAGAGACTCAGCCTCTCAACCTCTGAAATGTATCGAACTCTCTACTGTTACGTATGGATGTACCAGTGCCCCTTTCCAAGCTACTCGTGTTCTCAAGGAGATTGCTCAAATTCACGAAGGTCAGTACCCTCTAGCCTCTAAGGCCCTTTTAGAGCAAACCTATGTTGATGATATTTTGGCTGGCTGTGATCATGAATCAAGCTTGGAAAATTTGTATTCAGAATTGAACTCTCTATTAAGTAGTTGTGGCTTTAGTTTGCACAAGTGGTGCACTAACTCACAAAATTTTCTCGCGGGCATTTCGACTCGATCAATCTCTGAATATAACCTCAGTTTCGACGATAACCCAAATAAAGTGTTAGGAATAAAATGGAACCCCTCTAAAGATTTTTTGTGTATAGCTCTTCCTAATGTTTCATTTCAAGGGCCTCCAACAAAAAGAAAAATTCTTTCTCTCATAGCTCAATGCTATGACCCTTTAGGACTACTGGCTCCTGTTATAGTAGTTGGAAAAATTCTTATGCAGCAACTATGGATGTTAAAGATAGATTGGGACAAAGAAATTGTTGAAAAAACTCTACTAGAAAATTGGACGTCGTTTTTAGCAAATTTGCCAACTCTAGAAAAATTGGAAATTCCCAGATATTTCTTTTTCTTAAAGGAAACCATTAGAATAGAATTCCATGGTTTCGCTGACGCTAGCTCAAAGGCATATGCAGCTTGTGTATATGTCCGCACTGTTTACTCAGATGGCTCTATATCCAGTAATCTCATATCCTCAAAGTCCAGAATTGCTCCTCTCAAAGTAATCAGTATACCTCGTCTCGAATTGTGTGCAATGCTCCTCTTGTCACAATTAATGGAAAACCTCATAAGTATTTTTGAAAATAGATTCCTCATTAGTTCGGTTCATCTCTGGACAGACTCAGAAATTGCTCGATTTTGGATTAAATCTCATCCCTCTCGTTGGAACGTATTTGTTGCCAACCGTGTCTCTAAAATTCAAGATATAACCTCTGGATGGCAGTGGCATCACGTAAGCTCAGAAAATAATGCAGCAGATTTGCCCTCAAGGGGTCTACAACCCCAACACATTCTTAATTGCTCACTTTGGTGGCACGGTCCATCTTTTTTGTTAGATCCAAACCTCGATTGCGACGAAGGCAATTTACTCAAAGAAATTAGGGATCCCCCGGAGGAAAGGAAAGTGTCGTTAGTAACTCAACCATCCTCGGATAATTTTGAGTTTTGGACTCGTTTATTTACTCATTATTCAGAATTCTCACGGCTGCAAAGGGCAGTAGCTTATTTAATCAGGTTTATTCAGAATAAATTTTCGGCTCATTTTAAGCGTGAAATTCTTTCAGGTACTCTCACCTCTCAGGAACTCAAACATGCAAGTGTTTGTATTGTAAAGGCACTACAAGCAAAATATTTCTCAAAGGAACTCGTGGAATTGAAAACCCAAAAACCTCTTTCTAACAAAAATTTGTTACCGCTCAAACCATTCTATGATGAAGTAGATGGTCTCATTCGTGTAGGTGGAAGACTGGAAAATGCAGATATCCCCTATTCTCAGAAACATCCAATTCTCCTACCTTCTCGCAATGAAGTTGTTTGTCTTATGTTGACTCATGAACATAGACGCTTGGGACACGCAGGTGCCCAAACTGTACTCTCCAATTTTAGATTAAGGTATTGGCCGTTAAATGGACTTAGAGAAGTAAAGTCCATCATAATAAAATGTATTCTCTGTCACAGATTTCGTGCAAAGTCTCTAGAGCAGGTCATGGCAGATCTCCCCAAGGATAGAGTAAACTCGTCTCGTCCGTTTCAAAAGGTAGGTACTGATTACGGTGGTCCATTTTTATTGAAATCCTCTCATCTCAGAAAGGCTCCTATAATAAAGGGTTATATAGTAATATTTGTGTGTATGTCCACCAAGGCAGTACATCTCGAATTAGTTACAAGTCTCACGGCTGAAGCGTTCATTTGTACTCTAAAAAGATTTGTTTCCCGCAGAGGAAACCCCTCCGTCATCTTCTGTGATAATGCTACGAATTTCTGGGGAGCAAGAAACCAATTAAAGGAACTCCATGATTTTTTGAAAAAGGATAAAATTCAAAGCTCATTAAAAGAATATTGTACTCAGAATTATATAGATTTCAATTTCATCCCTCCAAGGTCACCTCACTTCGGTGGTTTGTGGGAAAGTGCAGTAAAAAGTACTAAGTATCACCTGTATAGACTCATAGGCAACTACTCCTTTACATTTGAAGTTTTTTATACAGTTTTAACTCAAATTGAGGCAATCCTTAATTCGCGACCTCTCTGTAGTTTATCAAACGACCCCAATGACCTTCAGGCGCTAACGCCAGGTCATTTTTTGATTCAGACTAGTTTAACAGCTCATCCAGAAATAAATGTAGTTGATATTCCCGAATCTCGTTTAAAAATCTGGGAACGCATTTCCCAGATTCAACAGACTTTCTGGAAAAGATGGTCAACAGATTATCTTAATCGGTTACAAAACCGACCTAAATGGTTTCATGACTCGAAACCAATAAAGGTGAATGATCTCGTCCTTGTTAAAGACTCTGACACTCCGCCATTAAAATGGCCTTTGGCCAGAATAGTAGAAGTTTTTCCTGGCAAGGATAATAAAATTAGAGTAGTAAAGATAAAAACTAGTAATGGTTGTTATACTCGGTCTATTACAAAACTATGCCCTCTCCCTTGTAATGAGGAGAATAACTCTTAAATTTAGTTCTTTCAATATTATATTAAGTCAGTTAGTTAGCTGTATAGTTAGATAAGGTCTTAGTATAAATAATTAATATATAATGCTCGCATTCTCATTAGTTTAGCATTCTAATGTTAGTTAACTTTCTCTTTATTTCAACTGTGTCATGACGGGAAAAGTTGACTCTTGTTATTGATTTGAAGAGAAGGAATTTGTAGGTTCAATAGCTCTGCTACTAGCATATGCCCTCGCTCTCGCCCTTGTTTCTTCCTTTTGGTTTTTGAAGATGTTTGTTGAATTAGTCAACAAAAAGGGGGAGTATGTTGGGAAAAGTTCCCAACACCTTGATTTAAATTATATAAGAAATTAAAATTTTGAACCTCTAGCACCATTTTCGTGCATTCCCAATGTCACATTTTTTATGACATAAGTTCCAATCTGTTACACTTAGAAAGCGTTCTCGTCATGAGAGGGCGTTGAATGCCTTTAGGTCGCACATGTTAATAAATAAAATAATATAATATGTAATATCAAATAAAAAACACATAAATGCAGGAAATCACTCTCAGATAATTGTAAACCTATATATTCACTCTAAAATAAATTTATTGTGAAAGGGGACTTATCCACCTAGTGACAGTTTTCAAAAAACTGAAAAATGACAATTAGCAAGGAGAGAAGTTGGCGGTGTCATAGAAAAAATATATATGGCGTTGTGTCTTCTCCATTAGTCATTTTTGTTTAAGTTTTTGATAATTAAATTATAAAACGATCTTAGGAATGTGAACTTGGTGAAGTCATAGGTGCAACGAAGGGAAAGTGTAATGATAAAAGTGTTCCTGCTACCAGTTGCCGTCGGAAGCATCTTCTGAAGGGTGTCAACTACTGTTCAAAGTTATTGTAAGGTACTTAATATTCTCTATTATTGAAGTCCTCCATGGCCAAAGACAAAATTTAAAACGGAAATTTGTATACAAACACTCTATTCGCGAACGAAACTATATCTCGTGTGCTTAATATAAGTTAATGTTAAAATTTAGAAGGCCGAATAAGTATGTGCACATTTCTCTAATAAATATGAATTCATATCCATTTGTATTGTAACCCCTTTTATATAAAAATTACGAGAGAGTAAAACTTTAGTTATTTGTTAGTTTTCAATACACTTGTAGTACTGTTCATTTATTTTATTTCACTTATACCTAATAAAGTCAATTTTGGAGATTCTGAACCAGCCCCTAACTGGAAATACAATATTAACTCTAGGAGTTTTTATATAGTCGGAGACACGTTTGTCGGTCCTCCACGCTCGAGTGGTTGCAAGGCAGACCAAAGTAGTTTGCTGAGCGACCAACAGTTACTTTACGACCATTTCTGTTTTTTAATTAAACTTTTTTCTAGTTTTTTTTACTTGCTCGTATTAATGGTTTTGTTACAAACACTTCCGTATAGTATTTTTAATTCTGTATATCCAAATATTTCCTTAATTTTGTAAAATAGGTATGATGTTTTCCATAATGGAGATTTTGCCATAAGATAGGTGGAAAAATTAATGTTAAGTCACAGTCAAAAATTTATTTTTCAGAGCAAAAATATATAAAGTCCATTTTTTCCAAAAACAGTAGTATTCAAAAAAATTTTTTTTAGTGGTAAAAAGAACAATGATTATTATTCATATTTAAAAGAATTTGCTAAATAAAATTTAATGTATTAAATGGAAAATGTTACAAAACAGTAAAAATAATTTTTATTTTCGCTCTCCTGTAAAATTTATATTTTGTGACTTAATACACTTTTGTTCTGAGGTACGGATATACAACCAACCACTAGGTTAAGACATTTATTTGTAAACTTCTTCTTCTTCTTCTTTATAAGCAATTCTGTTTGTTCATTCTGCTTCTAAATGTGCCTATCATCTAGAGATGTTGACCACATTGACGACCACATTGACCCATCTTATTCTATTCACAGCAGCTCGAAATAGATCAGTTGACGTTAGACCAGTCCATTTCATAAGATTATCCAGGCCTCTATTACCCTATATCTTTCCTGGAAATCAACTGTAGAAGTCGGTATTTATCATTACGCATGATGTGGCCGAAGTAAGTTATTTTCTGTTTTTTATGGTGTTAATATATTCTTTGTCTTTTCTTAGCCTCTGAAGATAAATCATAGAAATAGAAAAATCTGACAAGTTATCCCTTTTCAGAGGCTGCGTAGCATGTATTCGGTAAATCGACCTTACATAAAAAACATATTTTTATTACTAACTATATCTTAAGAAAAGGTTGACATCTTACCTTTCCAACTGCTCCATAAATTTTGCTCTTGGAAAATTATTAGATGAGGCAACAAAGTACCACTTCCTGAAATGCAGGCCATAACGGTGGTATTTTCCTTTCCTGACCCCTCTATGTTCCGGTGAACTTTCTGACCAATATCAGCAACGCGTTTTATTCTGGTTGGATCGGAAGAAAAACTGGTCTCGTCTAAATTCCATATATGACCGGGCTTGTCTTGCAATTTCAAATCAGATATGCAAGTATTCAGGCAATCGTAAAAGCCAAATATGATGAATGGATCCCTTGTAGCTGACCTTATACATCTTTTCAATTGCTCAAGCTTTTTGACTTAGTCTATTATGCTTGCAAAATTTTTTAAACCACTCTTTGCCAGGCATTCCTTCCTTAAAGTGGGTAGTAAGGTGGTTTTATTGTACATAGGTTTGAACTATTGCTTGTATCTCCGGTTTAGAGAGAGCAAACCCCCATTTTGCCATAATTTTTATCTTATTACTTAAGTCTTTTTCAATTTCTTTGGTTAGAGAAGTTTTTCTTCCCTGTTTACCAAGTACACGAGTACGTCTTCTCGAAAGGGCCGACTTGTCAATTTTAAACTGTGTAGCTGAACATCTAAGAGATAAAGTGCCATTGTCTCCGGAGGCGTGTCAGGCAGAAGCTGACCGCCGTGCCGGATGCATTTAGAAATTCGGAGAAATACTTGGAAATTCCAAGTGTGGGCAAATCCGAATTTCTAATTGACTCGATGTAGGGAAATTCCACTTTTACTACGTAAAACAAAGGATTTGTTGTATATAAAAGCAGACGGAATTTCTCTCATCGGTCAGTCGAGCTTGCCTCTTCTACTGTAGACCTAGTCGGTGCTATTATTGTTCCAACTAAGTTATTGTTTTATTTCTTATTTCCTGATAACCATTTATATTTTATTATTGTATATTCAGACCTTTTCAGGTTAGAATATTACTTTGACTTATATTTGTTCATATACTGATTATTTGATATTTTATTTGATTATTTTGATTGTTTATTTTTCTTGTATTTTGTATCTAAGTTGTTCTTCCGTAAGTTAAGAACACTTAGAAATATTTATCTTACCTTTTTCTATTTTATAAATTTGATTTTGTACTTTGTGTCTAAGTAGTTCTTTCCGGTAAGTCAAAGAACTCTTAGAAATATTTCTCTGATATTTGACTTGTTAATTTTATTGTGTGCCTAAGTCATTCTTTTCCGGTAAGTCAAAAGAACACTTAGAAATATTTTCATAATCATATTTGCATTATTATTTCTGATACTTTTATCTAAGATATTATTGACTATTTTATTTTCTATTTTTCGTTAAGTTGTTTCTTCCGTAAGTCAAGAAACACTTAGCAATATTTTCACATCTTTTCTGTATTTGATTTTCTTGTTTCTATTATAAGTTGTTCTTCCGTAAGTTCAGAAACACTTATAAATATTTGTACATCTATTTTACCATATTCTCTTGTTTATTTTCTGCTCTAAGTTGTTTCTTCCGTAAGTCAAGAAACACTTAGACATATTTCCATATTTTATTTTCACATTTGCATATTTTTCACTTTCTTTTATATTTCTGTCCTAAGTTGTTTCTTCCGTAAGTCAAGAAACACTTAGGAGCATTTATCTTGTATTATATTTTTATACCGTTTGATTTATTTTGATTTACTAAGCTATTCCTTCCGTAAGTCAAGGAATACTTAGATTATTGTACCTGTTCTGTTTTCTATCTTTGATCCGTTATTTCGTAACCGTTCCTTGGAACCGTTACCTATAACCGATACTTGTCACGGTAACTGTTACTTTATACCAGTGGCGATTATTAACCCTTTTGATAGCGACAAACAAAGATGGTCAACACCCGTTCCAATTCCGGGGACAGGAAGAAGTCCGAAGAGCCGGCGATGGGTCCCACAGGCCCAAATGCCGTTATTTACGACGTGCTAGCTTGTTAACGAGTGAAGATAGACTAAACTCTAAATTCGTTACGGAATATCATAGCCGCATGTGCTACTCGTATTTTAGAAATCCGATACTTGCCGAGTCTTTAGGATCTCGTACAGCAGCGTAACAGGAAAAGTTCGTATATACAATTTAAAAGTTTTTTTTAAGCAAAATGCACAGTCAGATGCGATAGTTTTTTCTCATGTTTGTGTTTACGTTTATTTATTATTCCTAACATATTTCAATTGTATATATGTGGAAGTAATTTGTAACGTATGTTTTATAAGGTTATTGTTTTTTTTTGCATTAGGAAAAATTGAATGGCTTGTTTTTGACCGAAATTTCGGCTGTCTTATTTTTGCACCACTTGACCCTATATAATAAAAAATACCATTTCAGGCTACATCACAGATCGTTTTCGGACTAAAAAGTCCATCATCAGTGTAATATTACCAGGTATACATTAGTCAAGCCACTAAATTTGTGAGTAAGATCCCTTAAAAAGGTTAAAACTTTGTTTTATGTTACATTGTTGTTAAAAGTATGTTGTGATGATAAAATATTTATCAGGGGTTGTTGCTGACCCTCAGATTTTGTCTGAATGGGTTCTAGTTGCCATCTAGAGTTACCATCTAGAACAACCCTATTGAGAATCTTACGTTACTATGCAATATATCTGTTAAATACTTTAACATCACAACATACTTTTAACAACAATGTAACACAAAATAAAGTTTGTAACTTTTTACGGGTTTTTACCCACATATTATGTGGTGGCTTGACTCATGTATACCTGGTAATATTACACTGATAATCGACTTTTTTAGACCGAAAACGTTCTGTGATGTGGCCCGAAAGGTTATTTTTTATAATATACCTTTTATAAAGGATTTTTAAAACAAACTTATTGTTTCTTTCCGAATTCACCTCTTTCCGCACCGTGTAATGGGCACTTTGGGCACACCATAAGGTATTTTATTGTTAGCGGGTATCGCAAGCATAACACTCCAGTTGGGGATCTCGTGTCATCAGATACGAGATGTCATGGAGAATAACTATTTGACGGAGGAAAATTGAGACATTAATGTTTGATATTTAGAATTAATTAAATGACGATTAGTTTCTTTCTTATTTTCTGACAATACATCAAAATTTATATGAGAAGAAGATATTAGCCAAGGAGGGGAAGTTGTCATATTGTTAGTATAGATTTCGGGGACTTTAAGGTTTAATCAATTTATTATTCGTCTGCATCTTTCATAATAGGGAATGAGGGTGAGGAATGAGGGAATTTTCGTTCTAAATAGTCCAGGAGTAAATGGTTTGGTGACATTGTAAATAGTACCGTTTCACTGCACATGAGAGTATTAATTTCTGTCTTCCTAAATATAATGGTAGTTCACCGGGTTCAGCCTCAGGACTTATGATAAAAGTTGTTCTAAATACACCACATATTATTTTAAGAGCGTTATTTTGAACGGTGTCTAAAAATTTTAGAGTTGTTGTTGACGCAGAAGAGTAAGCATGGCATCCATGACCGATCTATGCTGATCAGAATTTTATATAATGTAAGTAGAGTTCTACCGTCTGCATCCAGTTCGTACCAGAAAGACATTTTAAAAGGTTTAGTCTTTTTTGACATGTTGCTGAAATATATTTGATGTGGTCCTTCCAAATTAGAGCTTGATCAAATATTAAACCTAGATGTGTAATTGTTATTACATATTTAAGTGTCTGACCCCCAATTTAACAAAGTAGGTATTTTCTTTTTGCTTTGGTCTCTTTGAGAATATGATGCAGCAAGTTTTAGATGAAGCAAATTGAAAACATCTCCTTTCAGAGTATGCTATAAACTTATCGAGTGCAGCTAGTAGTAATTTGTAGTAACTTGATCTTGTAGTAATCGAGTTGATCTTGTAATAATTTGTGTATTGTTTCCCTTTAAGAATATTGTATTTTATCCACGTACAATCTTGCTTAAATAGGTTTATTCATCGATTTGAGTATATCGTTAATAGCTATAAGGAAAAGCGTGGGGCTCGTTACCGAGACCAAGCTTTGAGGTGTGCCATTTTTTTAATATCTCATATTCGATAGAAGACTGTTTACTTTTAGCTTGAAATTTCTATTAAGGAGAAAATTTTTAATAAAGCAAGTATTTTCATTGATAGTCTCATGTTTCCAGTGTGGATATTATCTCGTGATGCTAAGTTATATCAAATGCTTTGTGCAAATAAAAATAAATTGCAAAACATTTTTGTTTGGTCCAGAAAACATTCGTATGATGTGTTTCTATATCTACTAATTTGTCGGTGGTCGATTTTAAGCGCCGAAATCCAGATTGTTCATTAGTTAGTTAGTTATTTTCTTCTAGACACCACAATAAACGTTTATTTATATTTTTTTCTAAAAGCTTACGCATTACATAACTTACAGATGAGGACGATAAGAATCTGCTTTTTTGGAGGCTTATTCGTTTTTTAATAATATTTCTACAGCTTGGTCAGGTAGTTATTTCAGAAAAAAAGCTGGGATATTATCGGGGCCAGGGGATGTGACTTTAGAAAGTAAAGAATCTACCATCTCTCTTAGTTCTTTCTTAGATACTTTCCTTTTGTTCTTTGATTCTATTATTTTTGTTTTCGTTGATAGGTTTTTAAGCTTTTGGGGGATGATTTCGGTTGCTTCATTCAGAAGAATTTAACGTCTTTCCTCCAACTGATAGATTTACTACCTTTTAATATTTCTTACCGTACAATCGTTTTGCAATCGTATTGAATTGCTTTAAACACGTAAAGCACAATAATTATTTTTTAGTTTTCATTTTTAGTATCACAAAGATAAATAATTCATATACATTTTTGTTTTTATTATTACACAAATTGGAATAGACAAGAAAACAAACTGTGCTGTTTTGGAAAATATTCTCGATTGGGCTGTTTGGTAATGATAAAAATTAGATAATTAAGGATTAAGGAACGGGTGTTCTTATTCTCCTAATTCTCATGGTGATAATCTAACAATTCTAACAATTATTACAGGTATCCTAATCTTTAATGCTGCCATTTAAAAAGGCCGACTAAATTTTATTATTTTACAAGAAAAGCGTGTGCAACTGTATAAAAATTATAAAAATAAACAAATAATTAGATTATTTTGGCAATATTAAGTTCTTTATGATTGTTTTTTTCAACACTAACTCTGAACAGTAAATAACTTTAGCACAGGAAACATTCATCACAATTTTTATTGTTGTATTTACATTATCAGGAGTATGCTCTTCTATCTAGAATTCATCTGAAAATAGTAGTTCTATTATTATTTATTTTGGCAAGCAAAATAAATTGGAGATTTTATATTGCTGCCATTGAATTCTTTCACGTGTTTTCAATGCGATAACAACACGATTTTTTTTATAAAATCCTCAAACAATAGTTTGAGCATAAATTTATATATTTTATGTTTATGAAAACTCTTAATCAGGCTGTGGAAACTATATTCCCACTTACACTGTTCCAAGTTACAATTTACACTGTTTTAAACGGTCTTTGGTAACATATTATATTTTCCCACAATATCTCATAGTCTAATCATAGAACATTGAGTTAAATGTCAGTCTGTCAAAGTAGAGACTAAAACACTTTATTTCAGGTGGCAGTCAGCATCAGCTGTTAAATCTCTCAATCTCTGTGGTACTGCGCACAAAATTTATTAAAAATGGATTCAAATAATCCGGCCAGTACAATGTTTTGTTGTGAAAAATAGGTAAATTATATTATATATTATATTTATTATAAATATTCAAGTTTATGCAATTACTATTTTTGTTGGGAATAAGCCACAGTTTAAGTATAAAATCAATTTAATTTTGACTTTTCGATTTTCACTTCAACTTCGGAAATTGTTCTCAAAATACAAAATTCAAGTTCATGTAACTTGTAACTATATATATATATATATATATATATATATATATATATATATATATATATATATATATATATATATAATGAACGGTGAGGGTATATAATGAATGGTGCACATAATGTAAAGGAGTATTTCACCTTCACCCCTATAGTTATAAACTTCAGACTCTGCAGACTATAGACTATTGGAAGTTGGAATATACTTGAAATGTCCGATTTCCGATTTGACATCATGTGTGGGTTTAGAAACTTTTCGTAACAAACTGAGAAGTTAACTGTTGAAATGTTATAATTACTAAGCGGTTAGCGATCAATAATTGGCAAAGGAAGTTGATTTTGATTATAAATTGTTGGAATAGTTGGTATACAGAAAATGGAAGATGCCCTAAAAGTGTATATACAAGATGTAACTGTGGATGATTAAAAAATTTAGCGTAGTCGGTCAAAAATAAAAGATTAATCTATATAAGAGAGTTTACCACGTGTACTTCAGTTATAGTTCACTATAATAGTTGAGGGTTCTCAGTCAAATATTGATGAATAAAAGGATATAAGCTAGTTCATTCTTTTTTTAAAGACGTTTCGTGTATTAATGCAAATACATCATCAGTTTATCTACAAATTATTTAAATAAACAAGCATCCAAAGATACAAAAAAAACTTAGGATATGGTGTACCTTACAAAAGGTATTCGGCATAATAAGAAGAAAGTGTAGAAAAATAGATAAATACAGAATAAATTCATGAATCATACAGATCAAAAAATAAAAAACGTTTAGTTTTAGTTATCAAAAACAGAACTAAGTCAGTTTTACAACTATAAATCGTTTTTCTATTAATTGTTTAATAAGGCAAAAAACATTATCCGTATAAGATCTTCCACACCTTAAGTTTTAGATTATTCTTTTTCTTCCATTTTTCTATATTGAATTAGATTTTGCAGAACTCTTCTATATAGCCGACTAAACGTTTTAGTTATTATTGTACAGATTTTGCTCTATAGTTGGAGCAGTGTAATTTATTATCTTTTTTATGGATTCAAATTTTGTGGGATTTCTTCCACTCTTCTCGTGTTTAAATTTTTGTATAACCCGTTTTTAATCAGTTCTGCTGGAATTCCCTATATGCCATTAAACTATGTTATGAACTATCTCCTTCTTCGATAAGTCTTTATCATCTTTATGACATCATTAGTATAAAGTGCCTTTGTTTTGCCATTTTGACTATATTTGGGCTATTCTTATTTTAGATATAACTCTGTCTAGGATAGGGTGAGGAACGGGTGGATTGAGTAGCTCTGAAATCACCTTACTGCAGACGGTCTCAAGCCCGGATAAAAGAAGGGTTGAGCGGAGGGTTAACTACTCACCATCGGAAAAAGAAACTAGTTATGAAAACTGCAACTTTGCCTCAAAACCGAACAGATAAACACAAAAAACGAAAAATGCAATGTAAAAGGACTATGAGTATAGGAACTTGGAATGTCCAGAGTTGGTACAGACCTGGAGCTGCTATAAATGCTGTGGAACAACTGGAAAACATATGCGTGGATATAACAGCAGTCCAAAAAAATTAGATGGCCAGACGATGGAAATATAAGTAAATCCACCATCTTCCTCAGCGGTAACAAAAACGGAAGAAATTAATTTGGAATTTGGGCTTTGTGATTGAAGACAGCCTAGTACAGAATATACTAAATTTCAAACCTATAAACAAAAGGATACGCTACATACGAATGAAGGGAGAACGATACAACATTTCGATTATCTCAGCACGTGCACCAACGTAAGAGAAGGATGAAGATATCAAGTATGGCTTCTACGATGCGTTAGAAAGAGAGATAGATACGATGCCCAAACAAGATATGCGCATACTCTGCGGGGACTTTAATGCTAAAATAGGCAAAGAGTCTAACCTATACCCCACAATAGGTAAACACAGCCTCCACAATATATCCAACGACAATGGCTTAAGACTGACCGAAACTGTAGCAGCTAATAAAGTCAACCATGTTTCTGCATAAAGACATAAGCAAACCTGGGTCTCAAACGACCATATTACGCGTAATCAAATTGACCACATCATTGTAGATGCCCGTCATGGAAACAATATTATAGACGTACGAAGCCTAAGAGGAATAGACACAGATAATTACTTAGTCAGAGCAAAAGTCAAATCCAGAATATCTAGCCACAAATACAATAAAACAACAATAAACCCACAATGAAACATGGACGAAATGCACAATACAGAGAAACAACAAAACTATAGAGAACAACTTGAATAAACTTTGAACTCTGAAAGAGAATACAATGATATAGAACAGCTATGGGACACGACTGCCGAAATAATAACCGGATGACAGCGGACAAGATCTTTGGAAGGAGTAGGCAGAAGAGGAGAAAAACATGGTATGACGAGGAATGTCAGAAACAGCTGGAAAAAAGACAAACAGTAAGGAAGACTTGGATACAACTGCAAACAGACCAAAGTAAAAAGGAATATGACGACTGCCGAAAAGAAACAAGAAAAATAATACGCACAAAGAAAAATAATTATGAACAACAAAAATATGAAGCTAAGGAAAGAGATAGGCCCAAACCAGGCTTCAGAGAATTCTAAAAACCAATTTCCTCTGAGAAAAAACGACATAGAACCAATTTCATTCATACACTGAGATGCAATCAAGGCCGTATGATAATCTATGGTAAAGAAGTAACTGAAGAATGGAAAGAGTATTTTAGTGACCTTCTAAACTACTCCTAAATACGGCATATAAAATCCTTTCAAACATCATTCTTAGTAGACTAATCCCTTATGCTAAAAATGTCCTAGGCGAATATCAAGCCGGTTTTAGGGCAAACAGATCAACAATAGATCAACTATTCACGCTGAGACAACTTCTAGAAATGGGATGGGAGTATAACAAACCCATACACAATCTTTTCATAGACTTTCGACAGACATATGATAGAGTAGAAAGAAACCAAGTCTGGAATGTCATGGCGGAGTTCTCAATACCAAAGAAACGTATTCGGATGACCAAAGTCTGTATGGAGGGTGGATATCTAAAGTACGTGTAAATAATATACTGTCTGGCAGCTTTGAAATTAACAGTGGACTCAAACAGGGTAATGCGTTTTACTACTTTTTAACCTTGTATTAGAGAAAGCCATGAGGTCGGCCGAAGTAAAAACAGAATTGCTATTGGTTCAAGGTCCCAAACTGTTACTTACATATGCAGATGACATAGATCTCGTTGGAGACCTCATCCTATCCACAAAAGACATCTTCAACAAGGTGGAAGGAGCAACAAGTGAAGTAGGGCTGAAGATTAATGAAGAGAAGACGAAATATATGTGTATAAATAAAACGACATGAAGAGACAGAATAGGACAAAATGTGACGGTCAACACCTTCAATTTCGAAAGAGTACTACGTTTTAAATACCTGGGAGCCGTAATCACAGCTGACAACGATGTTACTGAAGAAATAAAAGACAGAATCTAATCTGCAAACCGCTGTCTATTCGCACTGGATAAGCTCATAAAATCAAAAAATCTTACAAGAGGTTCAAAAATCAAAATCTATAAATCCATCGGCAGACCTGTAATAACATACGGATGCGAAACGTGGACCATGACCAAAACAAACGAAGAAAAGCTAAAACGCTTTGAACGAAAAATACTTAGAAAATTTTTTTGACCTCACGATGATATCACCACAAACCAGTATACGATCAGAACCAACATCGAATTAAAAGCACTCTACAATGACGCGATATTGTCCAAAAATTAAATCACAGCGACTAAGACGGGCAGGCCACGTGCACAGACTGCATAACGAGAGACTTGTAAAACTGGTATGGAAGGAGATTCCCACAGGCAAAAGACCACTCTGAAGTCCCAGAATGCGATGGAGAGATAACATTCAAGCAGATCTCCGGAAAATGAACATTCCATTTGACGCTAGGTTGATGGAAGACCGAACAAATTGGAAAAAAGTTGTACAGTCAGCCAAGACCCATCCAGGGTTGTAGTGCTACGTGATGATAATGATTATTTTAGACATATCCACTAACTCAAGAATAAAGTCAATAAAACGCAAGTTCTATCTCGAAAGATGAAAATATGGATATTTATTTCTACTTATATAGATAGGTAGCGTACGATACTAATGACAGGTCCCAATTATATTCGGCGATGATCGAATTAGGAATACCAAAAGGTTTGGTAGAATTAATTAAAATGACAATGATGAAAGTCGAATGTAAAGTGCGCGTACAAGGGGATGTTTCAAAACCATTTAAAACCAACAGAGGACTGCGCCAGGGAGATGCGCTATCGTGCACGCTGTTCAACCTAGCGTTAGAAAAAGTTATGAGAGATTCGGGAATAAACTTAAAAGGTACGATATATACCCGTAGTATACAAATAATGGCATAGGCTGATGATATCGTCATAATTGGAAGAACTCAAAATGAAGCAGTGAAGGCTTTCAAACGTATCAAAAATGCCGCAGAAAACATCGGACTTCTGATTTACATCCAGAAAACTAAATATATGCCAGCCATATCAAGAATTCAACAAAATAATTTAGAGGTGCAACACGAAACGATAGAAATGGTAGAAGAATTCTGCTACTTAGGATCACTGGTAGACTACAAAAATAACACATCCAACGAGATAAAAAAAAGAATATGCGTGGCTAACCGCTGTTATTTTGACCTGGTCCCTCAACGAAGAGCGAGAAGTATGTCAATAGCAACAAAGTGCAAACTTTATAAAACAATAATACGCCCAGTGCTCACATACGGATCGGAAACATGGGCAATGACGACCCGAGATGAAGAGTTACTACGAGTTTTTGAAAGAAAAGTATTGAGGACCATATATGGCGGAGTAAACGAACAGGGTCTGTGGAGAAGGCGATATAACTTTGAACTCTATAGACTTTTTGGTGATGTAGATATTGTGAAGACCATCAAAATAAACCTCCTAAGGTGGGTGAGCCACGTTATGCGGATGGATGAGAGTGATCCCACTAAAATAACTATGCTAAACAGGCCGGTCGGAAGAAGAAGAAGGGGGCGACCTTAACTCAGATATCTGGACGATGTACAGGAAGATCTGAGAGAGATTGGAGTGAGGGGCTGGAGAAGACAGACACTCGATAGGGTTGGATGGAAGAATGTTTTGAAGCAGGCCAAGGCTCACGAAGGGCTGTAGCTCCAACTGATGATGATATAGATAGGTACCTAGATAGAGTTTTTTACTTTATACCTATTTCAAGAAAATTGAAAAATATTTAATAGGTTTTTTCATCAAAAAATAGTGTCAGCGATTTTTTCAAACATATTTTATTTCTTGTTATTGTTATTTGTTATTGTTATTTCTTGTTATTGTCATTGGTATATTGTATTTAACAGATAAATATTTTTTATACATTTATAAATCAGTGACGCATTACGTATAATGTACTTAGGTCATTGATCAAAACTTTACAAAACACATGGCGGCTGATGAAAAGTCCTGGAAGAACATGTATAAGACATAAGACATGTTGGATATAGATAAATAAATTTAAATATTTTCTAGCAGTGCCATCTATTGGCTACTTTACTAGTTGAATAATGTATCACTTTCCTTTTTTAGTGCAGTAGTAAAAGTACAGTCATAGAGTAAACACGTGTTTCATTTTGTTCATCAAATCTCCATTTTTGTTCCAGAACTTTATAATTTCTCAATAGGTTTTGGGCCCAGACGATTAAGTGGAAGATTTCCGATTAGTTCAAATAGTGTAGTACGTGTTCATTCGGTAAAAAGTTAGTGGATTAACAGTATCGAAAATGGCTGTAAACTATCTTACAAGTGTACCGCGTTTAACCGGTAGAGACAACTACCAGGACTGGTCGTTTGCGGTTGAGAATGTCTTCATTCTAGAAGGATTGTCCAAGTGTATCCAGGGAACTGAAGAAGACACAACACTTGTTGCCAAAGCTAAAGCTAAGTTAATATTGACATTAGATCCATCCCTATATTTGCATGTAAAAGATGCTTGCACGGCGAAAGATGTATGGGATACGCTGAAAAAATTATTCGAAGATTCAGGTTTTTCGCGGAAAATAGGATTGCTTCGAACGCTGATATCTTTACGGTTGAAAAACTGCAATTCCATGGAATCATACGTTAATCAAGTGATCGAAACGGCTCAGAAATTGAATAGGACCAGCTTCAAGATTGATGACACGTGGGTGGGGTCATTACTTTTGGCGGGACTTCCAGAAAGGTATATGCCCATGATTCTAGCTATCGAACATTCAGGAATCGCTATTACCACCGACGTAATTAAATCGAAATTGCTTGATATGCAGATAGACGGCGCTAGCAGTGGAAAGCAGAAAGCTTTTGCTACAAAGTCGAGTGAAGTTAGCACTAATCATGTCAAGAACGTCAACAAGAAAGACAAGAGAAATATAACCTGTTTTCGTTGTAAACAGAAAGGTCATTTCATGAATAAATGCCCTAATGCTAATAATAATGCGTTTAGTGCAGTGTTTTTAAGTAGAAAATTTAAATCTACAGATTTTTATATCGATTCTGGATGCAGCACGCATCTTGCAGCTAGAAAAGATTGGTTGAGAAATATTCGAGATAGTAGTATGTCCAATATATCTGTGGCTAACAGTGAACTATTAACGGTAGAATGTGCTGGTGATATGATGATAACCACAATTGTTGATAATAAGAGATCTGAGGTAAGCATAAATAATATATCATATGTTTCTGATCTGACAACAAACCTTTTATCTGTTTCTCAACTGATAAAAAATGGAAATTATGTTATATTTAACAATGCAGGTTGCAAAATATACAATAAAAATGGATTGATTGCAACAGCTGATTTGATAGACAATGTATATCGTTTAAATTTTGAAGTGCCCAATAAGCAGAAAGCTTTTATGGCAACTACAATTAGTAGTGAAACATGGCACAGAAGATTTGGTCACATAAATTATAAAGACTTAAATCTAATGAAGAATGATTTAGTAGACGGTATAAATTGCAACAGTAATATAACAAACAATGATGTATGCAAAGTATGTTGTGAAGGAAAGCAGACTGGACCCCCATTTAGTTACAGAGGTAATAGAGCTAGTGTTTGCTTGGAGATTATCCATGCTGACCTGTGTGGACCGATGGAGATGACTTCATTAGGAGGTTCTAGATATTTCTTTATCCTTCAAGATGATTTTAGTAAGATGTCTTTTGTATATTTCCAAAAGGGTAAAGATGAAACTATTCAAAATTTTCAAAATTTTAAATCTTTAGTAGAAAAACAGAAGGATACTAAAATAAAGATTTTGAGAACCGATGGAGGTGGTGAATTTTGTAGTAATATTTTTGAAAATTTTCTAACAAGTAATGGAATTATTCATCAAAAGTCAAATCCTTATTCTTCACAACAAAATGGTGCTGTAGAACGATTAAACAGATCGATAGTGGAGAAAGCAAGGTGTCTTTTGTTTGACTCTGGCCTCGAAAAGATATTTTGGGCTGAAGCAGTCAACACTGCTGTTTATCTAAGAAACCGTTCAATTGTAACAGGTGTGACTAAAACTCCGATAGAAATTTGGACCAACAAAAAACCTGAAGTTGGTCATCTAAGAATATTTGGATCTGAGGTAATGATGCTGATACCTAAAGAAAAAAGGTATAAATTGGACAAAAAATCAAAGAAAACTGTGCTTGTTGGTTATAGTGACAACATTAAAGGTTACAGATTATATGATTCCGAAATAAAAGATATTGTTATAAGTAGGGATGTAGTAAAAAATGAAAAATCAGTTGATGTTTCAATCACAGTTGATGAAGAGTTGTCAGGATTATCAGATTCAGTGGGAGATAATCATGAATCATGTCAGGAACAAAATCATCATAATGAAAAGGACACATCGGTTGATGAAATTGCTGAAGACAACGATCCTGATTACTTATGTAACTTGCCAAACTTACCAGATGAAATCAGGAGATCAACCAGAATACCTAAGCCAAAAAGGTTTGATGATTTTGTGAGTTATTTGTGTTCGGATAGTGACTGTGATCCAGTTAGTGTCGAGGATGCCATGTTAAGACCAGATAGTAATCTATGGTTAGCGGCTATGACAGAAGAACTGCAGTCTTTCCAGGATAACGCAGCATGGGAAGTGGTTGATGTTCCCGAAGATGGTTGTGTAGTGAAGTGTAAGTGGGTATACAAACGAAAGGTTGACAACTTAGGTAAAGTGAAGTATCGTGCAAGACTGGTAGCAAAGGGTTACACTCAAAAGTTTGGAGTTGATTATAATGAAACCTTTTCTCCAGTCATAAGGCATTCTACATTAAGACTTTTATTTGCTTTGTCAGCAAATTTGAATTTGGATATTTTTCATGTTGATGTAGCTACGGCTTTTCTAAATGGTGATCTAAAGGAAAATGTTTTCATGACTATACCTGAAGGTTTAGAAGTCGAAAATAACAAAATTTTAAGGCTTAAGAAAGCCATATACGGTTTAAAACAGTCAGCTAGGTCTTGGTATGAAAAAGTCGATAACTTCTTAATTAATCTAGGTTATAAGAAATCTGATTATGAGCCATGTCTGTACACAAAGATGAAAAATAGTCTAAAAACCATTATCTCTGTTTATGTTAATGATTTTTTTATTTTTTCTAACGATTTAGATGAATCAGATAATTTAAAATTGAAATTAAATGAATGTTTCAAAATTAAAGATTTAGGAGATATTAAGAATTGTTTAGGTATGAGAGTAACTCGTAATAAAGAGAATGGTGTTATAACTCTAGATCAAAAATCCTATATTGAACAATTGTTAAAAAGGTTCAATATGGAGGATTCAAAAGAAGTTGCTACCCCAATGGAGATTAGTTTAAGTTTGAATAGAGAAGATAATGCATCTCCTCAAGTGCCTTATCAGAATTTAATAGGTGGTCTTATGTATCTGTCAGTTTTGACAAGACCAGACATTTCATATTCTGTAAGTTATCTCAGTCAATTTAATAATTATCATTCAGAAACGCATTGGAAGCATGTAAAACGAATATTAAAATACTAAAGGCTACAAAAGAGTATGGATTAAGTTTTTCAAAAAATGATAATTATTTGAAAGGTTATGTAGATGCGAGTTGGGGGAGTAATTCTCGTGACAGAAAATCTTATACTGGTTTCTATTTTCAGTTTTCTGGTGGACCTATTGTCTGGGAAAGCAGAAAACAGAATAGTGTTTCTCTGTCAAGCACGGAAGCTGAATATATAGCAGTATCGGAAGCTGCTAAAGAGGCTATTTTTTTAAAGAATTTGTTGTATGAAATGTTGGGTATTGATGAAATTGTTATACTATATAATGATAATATGGGAGCTCAGAAACTAGCAATAAATCCTATATTGAATAGAAGAACAAAACACATTGATATCCGATATCATTTTGTCAAAGAAGCTGTAAACAAAGGTTTGATAAACCTGGAGTATTTAGACACAGCTAACATGCCAGCTGATGTCTTGACAAAAAGCTTGAGTCCTGTAAAACACAACAAGTTTTTGAAAGAGATTGGTTTAGTTAATGTAGTGTCAGAAATATTTGTTAAATGATATTTTTTAAATTTGTTTATCTAGTGGGAGTGTTGGATATAGATAAATAAATTTAAATATTTTCTAGCAGTGCCATCTATTGGCTACTTTACTAGTTGAATAATGTATCACTTTCCTTTTTTAGTGCAGTAGTAAAATTACAGTCATAGAGTAAACACGTGTTTCATTTTGTTCATCAAATCTTCATTTTTGTTCCAGAACTTTATAATTTCTCAATAAGACATTATTCAAATCGACTAAAGACAATTACAAACAGTCTCGAAATTATTAATACACATAACTAACCCAAAAGTATGTAATAGCGTTTTAAAAACAAAACGGTTAATGTTAATATTCATGTACAGCTTATGCCAACTGGAACAGGTTCAATTAAACAACTCAAACGTTCACCGTGCACATCGCAGAAAGTACAATTAAATAAATTAGTGTCAGTGCTTGCGTGTCGCCAATAGAATAATTCCACATTTTAGATGAATAAATACAATATTCAACTTGCTGAAAAGTATTTTATCACTTTGTTGTATTCATATTTAGAAAGCTATAATAAATTAAACGGTCACGAATGTTGTTCGTGCAAAAATATTAATCCGGGTATAAAAATAGGTTTTACTTTAATTATGTAATAGGCTAAATATGTTTAAACCCCCTTAAGGCGTGTTTAGACACGCAATAAAACTTCGTATCGTAACACCGTCTCGCAACAAGTCTGAACCGCAATACGTAACAGCGTAAAACCGTAACATAGTAACATCCGCTGATTTTGCACCACTTGTTTGCAAGTTTGGACACATCTGCCTATATACTGGCGATTTATCTGTTTCATTTATTCAGCGGAAATAAGTGTTTGTATGGAGTGGACGGAAGAATCTACCATCGATTTTATAAATATTTACCAAAGGAAATAAATTTTTGGGATACAAAACATCCGAAATATTGTAATAAAATAGAAAGCATGATGCTTGGAAAGAACTTTCCGTAGAATTTCAAAAGACAGTAGATGAGTATTTAAAAAATTAATGTTATAGTACCTATGCAAGAGAAAGCCAAAATTCAAAACATACAGTGCAGGCAAAGGTAAGTTTGAATAAGTGAATTTTTATATATTTTTGATATATTTTTATTTACTTTTATTTATAGAGCTGTCAGATATCTGCGAAAGTAGTTGGTATGCATTTATAAGTATGCAGTTCCTTTGAGACTAAAATAAGGTTCGGAAAACATAAAGTACTGCAAGTGTTAAATTACGAATTATGCAAGACATATTGACACAAAAGTCGCGTTTCTTTAATGACTGTTTTGAAAATTTCAGCATGTCAGCATGTCAGCATTTCAGCAATGACATATCGCACTATGAGTGCAATACTATCGTAAGTCAAAAAAAATTATTTTCAGAGATAATTTGGGGAAAATGTTTCATTTATAGCAATTAATGTGAGTGCAAAACTATTCTAACTAAAAATTTAATTTTCATGGTATAATTCCCAAGTGAAGATATTATAATCTTCGAGTATAACGTTTATCATTATTGTGCAAGACTATCACATTAGAGATATGATCCATACGTGGCGATAAATTTGGATATCTTATATAAAAAAGTGATGGTGTTACACCCACAATATTTAAGAATAACAGAGTTTAGTTTCATATTAGCAGTGACAAATATTAGTTTATGTCTGTAAAAATGATGTCTAGAGGAAAACTGTTAGTCAGCATAGCTAGAAAAAGCACTATTAGTAATAAAGTAAGTAAAATTTATATTATTTTACAAAATAAAATTATATTTTTGTTTTGTTTTTGTTAAAAAAAGCTTTCCTAAACAGTATTTTAACAAACTAACATGCCTGTTTGATTGCTGCTTGCAAACAATGTAAATATAGTATAGTGTACAATAATTATTAATTGTTGTTCTTTTTTAGAACGAAGATATAGCACCAGTACACAAGTCAGATAACATTATTTGCTTGAATAATATTCAGGATGTTAGAGCGGCTTCACAATTTGTCAACCTGTTTTCTTATGTTACCGATGAGGTTAATGTCAGAAGCGTTACCAGTGCCTCTAGCATCCCATTAGTAGACACTGCAACTAGTGTACCATTAACTAACGATGACAGCACCCCTAAATCATTTAAGATATTGCAGCCAGTAAATGTAGAACATGGTGAGTACACTAGTGAAATGGACAATCAGCATACATATCAAGATCAGTTACTCAGTGACCGTAGCATCCCATTAGTAGACACTGTAAGTAGTATACCATTAACTAACGAGTACAGCTCACAGAAATCATTAGACATATTGCAACCAGTAAATGTAGAACATGATGAGTATACTAGTGAAATGTTCCATAAACAGCAAACATACCAAGATCAGTTACTAGAAGATAATATTGTAGACCATGACATCGCAGAACAGTCAAATGAAGATCCGTTTTATGCATCATCGGACGAAGACGAGACTTGGACACCTAACGAAAATCCAAATAGATTGGGAACGAAGAAAGCTGAAGAATTAGGTGGCGAAAAACGAAACTGCAGAAAAAGATTAAGAAAACCCGAAACATGGAAACGAAATATTAAAAAAAGCAAAGTAAATCAAGGTCATTCCTACATTTCTACATCTGGAAAGCTCGTAGAAAAGAAAATATTAAAATTAGGTTGTAATGAGAAGTGCAGTTTTAAATGTCATTCAAATATTGACAATGTAAAGCGGCAGTTAATTTTCCAGAAATATTGGGAGCTTGGTAACATAGATCGACAAAGACAATTTCTACTGAGACACATGGAATTAATTGAGACTAAATACAGGTATAATAAGACAAGCCGAGGTAAAAACTTCAAATATTTTTTTGAAATCGAAAGTACAGTAATACGAGTATGTAAAAAGTTCTTCCATGATAATCTCGGAATTATGTCATGATGTCAAGAACTGCTCAGAAGAAGGTGTCAAGTGAAGGTATTCTGGAACCTGAGAGAAGGGGAACCCATAACAAGTAAAAAAGGATTTTCAATGAAATTCAACAAGATATCAGAAATCACATTGAGTCTATACCCAGAGTTGAATCACATTATTTAAGGGCTCAGACAAAGAAAACATACTTTAAAGGAAACTTGAATTTAAGCACTTTGTATAAACTCTATGTGGAAATATGCAATAAATTGGGAAAACCCATTGCCAAATATTATCATTATGCAAAAATTTTTAACTATGAATACAATATAGGCTTGTTTAGTCCAAAAAAGACCAGTGCGGACTATGTGAAACATATAAAAATTCTTCGATAATCGAAAAAAACGGCATGCTACAAAACTATCAAAAGAGCATCTTCGTAACAAAACAATTGCAAGGGAAGAAAAAAACGAGATACTGCTCTAGCCAAAGAAAACCCGAATCTTATGCTGGGAATGTACGACATGCAGGCAATTTTACCTACCCCGTGCTCTCTGGTAAGTGACTTTTATTATAAAAGTAAACTTACAACTATGAACTTTACTATTTATAATATTCCAAGTCAAATCGGCTATTGTTATGTGTGGAATGAAATAATTGGAAAGCGAGGAGCTAACGAAATTGGCAGTTTCTTAATAAACTTTCTAAAGAACAATGACAGGTACACCGATATCATATTTTATTCAGATAACTGCTGCGGTCAAAACAAAAATAAATTTATAGCAGCAACATACCTTTATTTAGTCAGTACTTTGAAGAATTTAAATACCATCTCCCACAAATATTTAATTGATGGTCATACCCAGAATGAGGGTGACAGCATGCATTCAGCAATAGAGCGAGAAAAAAATAGAGTGTTAAAGGCAAATAACATTTATATAAGTGCACAGTGGATACCAATCATTGCTCTGGCCAAAAAAAAGAGGTACACCCTATTTAGTAAACGAAGTCCAACAAAATGATCTCTATGATATTAAAGCGTTAACAACTCAAATAGGACAACAATATACAAGGAATATTAATAATGAGAAGGTAATATGGAGTAATATTAAAGTGCTTCAGTGTAGAAAAGATTCCCTACATTCTATATTTTATAAAACAAGTTTTGAATCAGACACGTTTAAAGAAATCTTAATTAACCGATCCAAGAGACGAGTAGCTGCAGCATAAAAGATCTAGTTCTTGACAATGCCTATAATGAACCGCTGGGTATAAGTAAGAAGAAAAAAGATGGGTTACTATCTTTATGTAAGAAAAATTTAATCAAAAAAGAATACCACGACTTTTACGAATCAGTCCCAGTTTCTACCATTACTAGTAATGACTCAGATGTTGAATAACTAGTCAAGAAGAGACTTAGATTATAAGTGAAATCCAATTTGTACTTGTATGTTCTTACTATTATGTTAACTGTTTAATTTAATACATTATGTTTAATGATTATGACCTTTATCATTAAATTATGATCATATATGCCAATATATGTATTATTACTCCGGTGCAAATATATTATTATCAGTTTATTATATTATCACTTTAAAAACATTAACTGAAACAAGTCAATATAAATGTGTTGCACTAATTTACAATACCATTTTATCATTAATAGTGTTGATGTAAAAAAAAGTTAAAAAACTGAGCCGAACTAAAACATTAATTTTATTCACATTTACTTTTTTTGAGTTGCGATAGTATTGCACTCATAGTGCGATATACAGAGCAGAAAATGTGGAACTTTTTCTTAAAAAAATATGTAGATGGACCTGCCATTATAATTAATTCAGCCTTCACAGGTTCAAGCAACATCGGTTTACGAAATAGGTACCCTAAAAATGGCAGAGGCAATTCCACATACATTTTCGACAGTTGTGCGTTAAAATATGTAATCAAGCAACACTCTTTTTGGTGTTCTTTTTAAATGTATTCCCGAAAACTGGTTTCATTAATAAATCAGTTAAGGCAAGTGCATCGTTCCCAATAAGAAATAATACTTAATTTTCAGTTGTATGTCATCTAAAGCTTCCGGTACAGGAAAATTTATTACTCAGTACTTAGTTTGTAAAGAGAGCAGTTTTTAAAGATTTAGAATTCTTTCTTGGTTTCCAGCATTAACATAAAAAGAGTTGTAATTAACTTTCACTAAGGCAAAAAGAACTACACTGAATGTTGATTTAAGATTAAAAAACTCGCTTTCCGTGATTATTGGTGCTTGTAAAATAACATGTTTCCCATCAAGGACACCCAGACAATGTGGAAATTGGACCATATTTTTATTTTCTAAATTAACTTTTTACTAAATATTTACATTAAATAAAAGTTAGATGACACTGAGGTCATGACGATGATGACAATGATGACGACCTCAGCTACATGATGAAGAAACTACAAGAAGATATCTAGGCCAAGGCTGGCCTAGATAATAACATCGGGAAAACAGATTACCTATCTACAAGTACAAGATTACCTATCTACAATATATATATATATATATATATTGAGATATATATCTACATATATATATACAGACCAATTGCTGAGACTACAAATATATATATATATATATATATATATATATATATATATATATATATATATATATATATATATATATATAGCGAGTGTTTGCAACTTTAATTTTGTCGCTTCTCGCATCCCAATCGCCATAATTTCTTATCGGCCCAGTCTCCTTCTTGAAGACCTCTATTTTCCATTTCTATATGAATATTGGATATCCATTTCTTTCTTGGCCTTCCCCTTTTATTTCTCTGTGTAGGTCTCCAGTTCCAAACCTTTCGTGGTATCCTTTCTTCGTTCATCCGTCTCAGGTGTCCATACCATTTTAATTGTTTTTCGGCTATCGTATCCATTATTGTGTTCTTTACTTTCATTCTCTCTCTTATGTTTTCATTTCTTATGTGGTCAAACAAAGTTAACCCGGAACATCTTCTCCAGTACATCATTTCCGTTGAGAGGAGTTTTTGTGACATATTATTGTTAAAGACCCACACTTCTGACCCATACGTCAGCACCGGCTGAATCATAGCCTGATATATATTTTTCTTTGTTTTCTTAGTTAAAGTTTTATTCCACAGGATCGGATGTAGTGTTTTTATCATGTTTTTTCCTTTTCCTATTTTTCTTGTTATATCTTTGTCGTCTCTCCCGTCTTCACTTAGTGTAACTCCGAGATATTCGTATTGATCAACGTTTTTAATTAATCCGCTTTCTGTTTCCATGTCTTGACCGATGCCTCCTATATTCATGTATTGTGTCTTTTCGGTATTAACCTCTAATCCCCATTTTTTGAATTCGTCTATTAGTTTGTTTATCATGTACGTCATATCTTGTAGGTCCTCGGCAAGAACTACCTGGTCGTCTGCGAAGAGCATTGTGTATATAGGAGTGTCATTTACCCATATGCCCATTGGGCTGCATTTTCTCATCCAATGTTTTAAAGCATTACCAAGATATATTTTAAATAGGGTTGGGGAGAGGCAAGAGCCCTGTTTGACACCCTTTGTTTGGGTGAAACCCTTGGAAATTTGGTTTCCAACCTTAATATAAGCTTGGTTATCTTGATATAGCTTTTTCACGGCATTTATATATACTGCATTTATACCAGCGTTTTCCAATGTTGTCCATAGTCTCTGCAGTGGTACGGAGTCAAACGCTTTTCACATCCACTTTATTGTTATTTATATTACTTAAATAACCTAACATATTAGTTTACAAAAACTGTTCCAACTTAAAAAATGGCTGACCAAGTTTTGCAATAACAGTGTTTTTATATAAAATTAAATGAGTATTAAATATTTGAAACAATGAAAAAATTGTGGATAATTTGGGGATCGGGCTTTAAAAGTTTTGACTATAAAAGAAAAATGAGTGTTTTATGCATATATTAATCAAATATCACCAGGAATGGCAAACACGAGACCATAGCTTAATAATGTCATCATCATTGGCTCCACAACCCATGGTGGGTCTTGGCCTGCTCAAGTCCCCATTCTCTCCTATTCTTCGCCTTGGCTTTCCAGTTTCGTACTCCCAACATTCTCAAGTCTTCCTCCACCTGATCCTTAAATCGTGCTCTGGGTCTGCCTCTCCTTCTCACTAGATCTATTCTTTGATTATAAATATGTTTTGGCTTAGCTTCAGCTTATTATTGTAGTGTACCGTTTTACCTTTAACCCATTGTCAACAAAAGTCAACAAAAATATAATGTAAGTAAATATGCTTTATTATTAAAGAATTGCGTTTCTTAAGAAGTATGTTGGATGTGTACACAAGCAATATATAATTTGCAAATTATGTCTGTCTGTCCCTGAGCCGTGGTTACATCATATATCCACTGTTGTTGGTCCGATTGGAGCGTGTTATACGTTATATGAAAGGGGGGGGATAAAGATTATATTATATTAAGATAAAAAACAAACAAACAAGGCGACTACCAAAAAGGCATTACGCCTTATCTTCATAATTAATGAATGCATAGTGATATACGAGATATCACATGACAGTATGGATGATATTAAACACACTATTGTGTATAAAGGTAAATTGCTTTATTGACCTGAAGAAGGTCTCTAAAGTACAAAATAAATAACTGATCGAATTCTAACATGCGACATAGCAAATGAAAGGAGAAAATATAACAAATATATGATAAATAAACAAATAAACTAATAGACTGGCAAAGTTTTAGATTAATTCTTGAAGAAAGAATTGAATAAGCAGTACCAATAAAAAACCTTGAACAATTAGATGGGGAAGTAGAATTTTTTGGTCAATTTATACAAAAATCAGCATGGAAAGCACCTTCTACTCTAAGATTAAAAGTAAAAGAAAACAATTATCTTAAAAAAACTAAAAAGTTGAGTAAAGAGAAAAGAAAACTAAAAAGGAAATGGCAACAAACCAGGCGTATAAAGATAAAATAAATTTGAACACTTCTAGTTAAAATCTTAAAATGAGAGAAAATCAAAAAATAAGTCGATAAGTTCTTAAATGAGAGAGTTGCCAGATGATAGCAGCACTGATTACTCTCTATGGAAACAACAAAAAGACTAAAAAGACTAGTAGATAACACATTCTCCATTTATTAAACTAAAAGACGGTAGTTGGACTAAGAACAATAAGCGAATATTGCTGCATTTAGATTGAGATATGTCCTATAGAAAAAAGATTCAAACGAAGAAAACTATTTGAGTTAGTGTAAAGTGTTAATTAGTGTAAATGCAGAGTATAGTGCTGTGTTGTATGTTAGCTATAGTGTTTGGTTCTTAGATAAAATAAGGTTATATTTGGTTAACTGTGAACGGTGACCATATTTCGGTGGTATACACATAGCTTAGGTGTATAAAAAAAATCTTATTCTTAATTATGTAAAATATTTCGTCTCTTATTCATTACTCATTCGTGTTCATATTTCTTGGCATATACAATTAAGGATAGAGCGTATACTTTTTTCTACTTCTCGGAGGAAGTCTTTCTTATTTCTTATTTCTAGCTTGTTCATCTCCGTGCGTTTATTGTATGCTTAAAGTTTAATATTTATTTTACCTACGAGAAGAATATAATCTGATCCACATATTGCTTCCAATATGATCTAAAAATCCATTTGGACTGATGATCAGCGAATATTAGTTAAAATGTAATCGATTTGGTTTCTCTATCTCCAGGATTTTTACATGTATTGAGTCCGTGTATGTGGTGCTTGAATTAAAAAGTAGTATTTTCTTTCGTTTCTTGCCTGTGCCAAATTTTGCAAGTACATTGTTTGTCATAATTTTGTGAGGTGTTGCCAATTTGTTGTGCTTGAAAACTATTCTATCCTTCATATCTTGAAATTCGATGACTGATTTTTGTAGCCTAGGTATAACTAGACTACACATGGCTACACTAATAAAATTCTATGTATAGACGAGTAGGTGAATTTCTACATGATGCTTGATCATTAACCTTAACCGTATGAGGGGTATAGTGGAGTTCCTGGAGCATTCAAAACCGTAAAACCTCGGATTAGAGTTACAGTGAATGAATTAATATGATCGATGTGGGATATTGTTTTTAAAGCTATAAATTGCAATGTTTACCCAAAATTTTTGTGTGCATTTAATTTTTTTATTGTTTAAACAAATTATTATAAAAAATTAATGTTTGACATTATATTTTCACTATAAACAGTATTTTTTTTATTTATATGTTAAATCTTACCTGAGTAGAGATTTAGGAATATTTTTCAAAGATATCTGTGTATAAAAATATCAGTAGGGGGCTCGAACAGGTTGGAAAACGTAAAGGGGGGAGCGAAGCGACAGCTACTATGTACGACCAAGATCTTTTTTATCTCCACTTCATATTACTTTGGCTGTGATGTTTCATAGGAAATTTGGCTCTAAAAAAGTAATAAATATATGTCATTCTTTAGGCTTCTGTGCTTCGTACAAAGAGGCTACATTATACGAAGCTTCAGCAACTTTTACAGCTCCACCAGAAATAAAACCTGGCACTTTTGTTCAATTTGTGCATGATAATGCTGATTTCAATATCAACACTATTGATGGTAAGGGAACGTTCCATTATATGGGAAGCATTGAAATAGTTACTCCAAGAGATGGTATACAACTTCGATGGCCTATCAAGCGTCTGAAGACACTACCACCAGAATCTGAATTTATCAAGCACGGAAATATCCCTCTGCAAATATATCCAGCTTCTACAGGTTTAGGATTTTCAAAGATAGTAGTTAAGTTATCTGAAATTAAACCCGATATCAAAAAATTTACTACAAATGGGCAATTAAATATTTTGTGGACGTATTTAAAGTTCAAAAATAATAACAAATTTCTCGGATGGAACGGATTTATGAATTTATTAACTAATGCACGTGATTTTGATGTGTCATCGATAATTTTTATGCCTTTTATTAATGCAGCTCCAAGCGATTATAACACAATTTACACAACTATGAAAAGTTCCGTAGAAAATGCTAAAAAATTAAATATGAGAACATGCATCTTAACATTCGATCAACCTCTATACATGAAAGCACGGGATATTGCTTCTGCTGTGCATTTATCTGATGAAGTATTAGTTGTTGTGAGGATAGGCTCTTTTCATACTCTTATGTCTTACATGGGATCTATTGGTTATATTATGGCTGGAAGTGGAATAAAAGAAGCATATATGCTGAACATACAATTGATCACATAGCATCTGGACATGCGTATGCTAGAGCTGTACGTGCTCATACTTTATTACAGCAAGCGTTATCACAATTAATTTTTAAAAATCTTATAAAAAACAATACAGGTTTTGCAAATGTACTGAATGATGAAGATAACTCTATGATTTTTGAAATGTTCAACTACACTGAAATAACTGAAAACCACGGATTTCAAACGCTTACTAAAATTTTTGAAAATAAGCTACTTGAGCATGAAAATAAAAATAAAACTTCAAAACTATGGATTACTTATTTTCGAATGGTTACAATATTGAAGGACTTCATTGCTGCGGACCGTATGGGAGATTGGAATTTACATTTGTATAGTATTGAGCTAATGATTCCATTATTTCATGCATCAGGGCATTTTCCCTATGCGAAGGCTTCACAAATTTATCTACAAGATATGAAAGAATTACAGCATAAAATGGACCCGACGGAGTTTCAAAAATTTCGGCAGGATATTTCACATCTAGGCGTTCGGATAATTACTTTTCTGGCATTGCAAGTGATCAGACTATTGAGCAAACTTTAATGAAAGGGATGAGTGTCGAAGGAGGTCCTTTTAAACGTGGTGCCACTGAAAGTGTTGTGTATAAATGGATCAGAGGAGTTATTTACAGTAAAGATATTATTTAAGCTATAGAAAAATTTTGTGACATATCTTTCAACAAAAGTCATCAACATATTGATTCAACAGATGCTAGAATAGAACGGGATAATACAGATGTCAAATTATTAGTGGATTTCTTCAAGCAGCACAGCCCTTTTCCTGATACAGATGCTATTATGTCTATTGCTACTGGAATTACTGGAGATAAAAAGATAAATTGTTACGATGCTTTTGAAGCAGGTTTAAAGGCAATGGAAAAAACAGAGGGACAAAATTTACGTGAATTAAAATTATCAAGGAAAAATATTCAGTCTATTCAGGTAAGATTTAACATATAAATAAAAAAATACTGTTTAAAGTAAAAATATAATGTCAAACATTAATTTTTTATAATAATTTGTTTAAACAATAAAAAAATTAAATGCACACAAAAATTTTGGGTAAACATTGCAATTTATAGTTTTAAAAACAATATCCCACATCGATCATATTAATTCATTCACTGTAACTCTAATCCGAGGTGAAAACCCCAGGCGCTCCACTAGTAGCTGATTTTTGAATTCTCGAATTCTCGACCCGGTCTCAAGATAGCGCCAGTCGTTACCTGGACCGCGTGACAACATCCCTGACATGCTTTTAAATATCATCACGTTTGACTTTCTTGGGAATAATAATGCAGTAAATTTGTCCGTCCTTCTGCATTGCAGTATTACGACTATTCTTCTGTTAAAGCTCTGCTTCTGGTAGGCTACTAAGAAGCCAATCCAGGATACTTTCCTATACGCCTTAATTTGGTACTGGCTGTCTCTGATGCATTTCTCCAGGAATGCTTATCGATCTTCCGGTTTATGGTATAATATAGGAATGATAAATTGGGTATTGGTGGTATAAAGTACTTGAATCTGCTTTCTTCTGGATAAGGCAGAGTAAGTCACAAACAGTAGCTAGCCTAGGGTAGAGTACTACTAGCCACCCTAAATTAGAGAAATACGGAGACTGTGAGGGTCAATTTACATAATTTGCAACAATAACGTCCCATACATTTAGCTAGCACCTTGTTTGATGAAAGATTATATAGTAAAATAATTTTTTGTAAATTAGTAATTAAATGTTTAGTTAAAATACGCACTTTTATGAAAACTCCTCTTAACCAATCCGACATTATCGAAAAGATCTTTGTTTTTTAATTTTTTGATATAAAATCGCCATAAAATTCTCAGTGCAACTGGATGAGAAATGGATGTAATTTATTTTTTTAAAGAACTACTGTACATTTCCATAGTTTATATTTTGCTACCGTTATATCGCTCACTTGAATTTGGGCATTCCGTAAGCGATAACAACACATGTGTTTCATTTTATGGATGAACGACGGTTTTTGCTTTTTCTTTTCCCCATCGAGCAAAAAGACAAAAGAGGGAATCTAATCCTTATGAAAAGGAGACCAAAAAAGTGGCCTCTGATGGAGGACATATCCGGAAATGCGAATGCGCCAAATTTAAATTTTCCGACACTCATCAACAGTAGCTATATAATATTTTTCAGAATGTGTCTTAGACGAGAAAGTTTTAATTAATTATTAACGATAATAGTCTAAAATGCGACACAATTGTTAAAAAACTTCAATATAAATAAGATTTCATGTGACATTTGGGACAAACAATAACATAACCCAACTAAATTTGATGTCAAACAAGGAGAGAGACTCTCTTTCCTTGTTTAATGTGGCCTCTAAAGATCGCACTTCCTGTCTAACAATATTTTTGCCCCCACTACCTTTACATTCCCTCTTTTGTCTTTTTGCTCGATGCTTTTCCCTCATTATCCAAGTTATCAATAAGATTAAATCGATCCATAACATATACAGAAAAAAATTATAGGATTTCTCAACTTTGTATATATTTGGGACAGTCGCCCATACGAGTCAAAATCATCCAACTTTATGGTCCATGTTCTATCCTATATCCTATTTATTATAATATATTATTTTATCTATTATAATATTATAATAGAAAACGTTAAAAGTTTAACAAACCAGAATTTTAACCTAAATCTTGAATGAAAATTAACTACAATTTTAATTGCAATTTGAGTTTATGAAATAAACTTTAGTTGTACGATTACCGAAAACCTTGAATTGACTTATCTCATCAATTCTAAATGGGTTATTTGGTTTCGAATATTTGGCAGACAACTTAGGATTCCTGCGGAATGCGTTCACTAGCCAAAAACCGGGCTGAAATGAGAATTGCGTATTTTTTTAATACACGAAAACTACCTGTGGACTCGTTGAGATTCCAGAAGTGATTCATATTTTTATTTGGCTCTATATTAATAGCCAATTTAATTAGAGTCACGTAATAGACGTGATGTTTTGCCTACATTTATGATCCATTGATCAACTAGTGATACTTCCATGGTTAAAGAAAACGTTGGTTTGTTTATTGCGTTCATATTAATGAAATTAGTTTATCTAATATATTCTTACCAGATAATAGATTGCACTGATATTTTTTATTTCCTGGACTTAAGGCCATTAGGTATATGGAATTATTTCTTCATTCGAATTATTAATCTCTATACAGTGTTGTTTCCTAAATCTTGTTCCTTTCACAATTTTATTCAGAATGTTACTAGTATATTGTCTGTTTATTCCATCTCATATTTTTTTCTAATGGTATATGCAAATTTCTTTTTAAGTTTAACTATTTTCTCTATACCTAATGTTTTTCTCTTTTGTAATTCTCTAATTCACTTATTTGTTTCTTGATCTGTATGTTTAATATTCAACATTTGCCTTTACATTAATCTGTCCTCCTTTGCAAATTTATTATTGTTTATTTTTGTAATTATCCAGATTTGTGGACCATAAGTAAGAGCAGGGTATATAGACTAATTAACTATTCCCGTCTTAAGATATTGTGTCTATTATTTTTCAATTTGAATTTACTTAAGTAACTCAATTTTATATCCCATTTTTACTGTCTAATGTTCCTCGGTAAGTTGTTGAACTATTTTGTAGGTATTTATGTCTGGGCCATAAAGATAGAAATAACGATAAAAGTGGTAGCCATAGAAACACTATCTAATGAGATCTCTTGTGTCTCTCTATTTTTACTGAAAATACAACAACAAATAAGCCTACACAGCTTAATTAGTAAATCTTTTATAAAGGAATCAGCTTTAACTTTTTTCTAAAGTTTTTGTTCTATAATTGTTATAGTATGTCCCTTTATAATGTTCTTTAAATATCTGTAGATATTCTCTAGATATTCGGGATGTTATTGCACCAGAAATTTTACTTGTTAATAATTCATTATTTTTTTGTAACTTTGCAAGATCTGATTCTTGACTTACAATTTACTCTATTTATGGCTAGTCTGGTCATTGTAAACTCACAGACTTTAGTCCAAAAACCTATGATTCTGTACCTTTATCGATTTTTTAGCGTTTAGTATTTTAGGAGTAATCTGATTTACGAGAAACTCCCTTACTGCACGCTTTCTTTATTAGTATACGTAGTAAGTCCTTTAGAAGGACTTACTACTTATTGTTGAATTTGAATTTAAGATTTATGGCATTCATTGGCAGGCTTTAAATCATGTTAGCCTTTAATTCCTTCCTCGGTCATAATTGTTCAATAATATGACCTACATTTGAGGATCACGTTCCTCGCTTAAGCAGGATCTCTTTGTATGAACATTTGTAGCAGTAGAAGGTTCAGGAACATCTTTAGGCTAGCACTTAGCGTTGTTCATATGGCAACTATGATGTTAAGACATATAGCTTTCGGACGTCAAACGGCATTTTCTTGAAAGATCCTTGGCTACCTACTACTGACTACTACTACTACTGCTACCTACTTCATACAGGTCTTATACATAATGATAAAGCCATAAGTAATTTTGAGACTTAGCCCCAGTTTATAAATGGACCCTTTTGTCTTTCCCCAAGACAATATTGTTCTTTGTATTATTTTTTCAGATGCCGATTTTATGTGAGCCAATATTCTAGAGTTATTCCCAGATATTTAACAAATATTTGAAAATGGAATCTGGATCCCCTTTATGCTTTGGAATTCATAGCCGCCTAGAACTATTTTCTTTGTAAACCATTATAGATTTCTGGGGATTTGTGGCCAAACTACTCTATTCCATACTACCTTAGTTCAGGTTAAATATTAGTGAGAGCTTTACCAGCCTTTCATTCGAAGACATCTAAATAAAGCAGAGGAATAAATGGTGTAGGGGTGGAAAAAGAAGATATTGAGAAACTATTTTTGGTGAAAAAATCACAGCAGATAATTGGCAAAGAAGAACTAATAATAAATTAAAGATGCTTTACAAGGTGCCAAGTATAACAAGATTCACGAAAGTATAAAGATTCAGGTGGGCACGGAACGGAAGATATTGAGAGCTGTTTTCGGTCGAAAAATTAGAGCAGATGGTTGTCAAAGAAGAACTAAACACGAATTAAAAATGCTTTACAAGAAGCCAAGTGTAACAAAGGAGGCCAGTTTGGACAAGGAGACGAGGAAGACCAAGGAAAATATGGTATGATAAGTTACAGGAAGATATATAATCTATGCGAACCAGGGACTGGTGAGCAAAAGCAAAAGATAGAGGACAGTGGAGGACTTTAACACACCAATGTCGAAAAAGTGGTAAATGGTCAAAAGTTGTACGTACTATGTAATGATTGAATTATTAACTATTAATGTAATAATTTAATGATATTTATATATCCAATACATAGGTGTATGAAGAAAACCGGTTTATTGGTTAAAAAACATTTGTGAATGGACTGAGATATCAAATACAGGACAATTAATCCATATGGTACAAGATCGAGAAGCTATATTAACAGCAATGACGAATATTGCAACAAGGCGAAATTTTACTGCAATTTTTATTTAAACGAGGATAAATATAAACGATAAAGACGAGTCGATGACATTTACCATAGAAGTTGTATAGATCTTTACCTTTCCTGGAAGTTTTAGTCCCAAAGAAGGATAGTGGATATTTGACTTTAGTGTATAGAAAATCAACACACACCAATATCTCCCTAAATTACAAATCAAACTGCAACATAATTATTAAAAAGGTAATCATTAAACCATTATATTATAGAGGCAATGACTTGATCTAATGGAAATTCTTTTTTAGATGAGCAAAATGTGTTTTAGTAAAAGATAGTTATTTTTGTCGTTTAATATAAGGTATTCTACATAATACAGAAAATTAAACAGCATAGAACAAGATCCACAGAACATTTACAATATTCGATTAGAATAGACTGCATTAGATTAAATGAGGTCATTAAGGCAATACAGTCACACCACACTTCGACTTATAGAGATCTTTTTTACATACCATAATGTAGTTGAAATCTAGGATGAGAATACTTCTGATGAAGTTGATTAGCTTCCTTAGCAAGTGACTTGTTTCCTATGTCACAGTGCGCTAGACTGACCTCATTAATTTTAGTTGTTTGCAGACCAGTGCTACGCAGTAGAAAAGTATATGTTCTGCTGTTTCTTTTTTGTTGTTGAGGAACGACAGTTCTTATTATCTGATTTGCCCATTTTTTGAGATAATATCTTAGAGGGCAGTGACCAGCGAGAAGGCCGGTGACCATTTGAATACCTTTTTTACCCATTTGTCCTTAATAATATATCTCAATAATGTATCTCGTGTCCTTAAATAATGGTAAAAGGGAGAAATTTAAAAAATACTTACCCCCTACGGGATCAGATTCGTCGACTTTTATCATCGTGATATTTCTAAAACAAAAACAAACACTATTAATCAAAAACTCAATATTACTATTAATGGAAATTACTAAAAAGTATGCTTTACAACTATCCAAAAAAACAGACAGTTATGAAAATAATGATTAAAATTAAAAAATAACACAAAAACATAAGGTAACATCAATAAACTACGACGTAGAAAACAGGGAGGGGGAAGTATACTTATTACGATGGTATACGATAGGTAGGAAGGGGAGCATGAGTGCACATCCGACATCGTTTGGTGTATTTCAATTTGTCGCTATTGTCTGTATAAATATAATGTTTTACTAGTTCTGATACATTCGTAAATACAATTTTATAATTAATTTTAAAAAATCCAGAAATAACATAACATTGAATTTTTTAAAACATTACTGAAAAAGGGGTTCGAGAGTAACTTAACATTATTATGTAGAATAATTAAAAAAAAAGTAAAAAAAAATATCAATAACTTGTAAATGGCATCCAAGTCATACGAAAGCTAAATATAGTGCAATAATTATAGACGTTAATATTTGTATAATAAATTGTTAGATTCTATCTAGGTTTCCAAGTTGTAGGTTTCCAAGTAGTAATATCCTTAAGGCTGTTTTAGCAGTTCAAGCACACTGCGATTAAACGCATTAAACATGTACGAACTATGTTCGTCAAAATAAAAAAACTGTTGCAGCGCTACATCTTTCTATGATTCTAAGAATTAGAATAGTTAGGTGTTATGTGTTTCTCATATTCTTATATGGTATCGAAAGATGGACACTAAATAAGGAATTCCTTAAAAATATAGAGGCATTTGAAATGTGAGTCTACAGACGCGTTCTCAGAGTGTTCTGGACGGACACTCAGGCCATGATAAACAGACTGAATATTTAACCTGAAATTATACTTACCATAAGAAAGAGAAAACGTGAGTTAAGTATAATGTAAGAAAAGCTAATTAGATAAAGAAGCGTGGGACGTAGAATAATTTCTTGGCTGCGAAATTTTCGTGAATGGTTCGGAATTAAATCGGTCGATCTAATCCGTGAAGCAGTTTCGAAAAGGCAAATTCCCATGTTGATCAGCACCCTCCATAGGAGACCCTGAATTCAAGAAGAAGAAGAAGAAGCAGATAATGTCATTAATAATCAATTTGAATCGAAATTAACGCAATGGTGCCCCTTGATTTATGCTTGAACGTTGGACATTAAAAGTTACAAAAAATTATATTGTTTTGTTACATTGAAAACAAAACAAGCTAATTGTTTTCATTTAAGAAAGAAAAGAAAAAAACTCATTTCGGCGAATGTTTAAGAGAAATCACTTAATTATCTTAACGTGGAAACAATAGTTGTATATCAAGGATGAATACCTGGAATATTTGACAGAAAACTTAAAAAATACTGGCTTCTAAAATACAAAATAATAAGTTGGAAAATTTGATATATTACAGACAAGACTGTTAAAAAGATTTAAATTATCTTGAATATTAATGCTTACTGGTCATAAGTATGAATTGATTGTTCATAAATAAATAAAATAAAAAGTATTTATAAAATATTTTTACAGCTCAAGCTACATAGTTAAAAACGGTACAATATGTATATGACGATGATAATAAAATATTAGATCGATGAAATAAACGCACTTATAGATCTAATTCTGGAACGATTTGATCAAACACCTCCACCTTATAAAAGTTTCTTTTGGCACAAGTTGCTAACCTTAAACTTGAAATGTTAAACATTTGTTTACATAGCTTGTGCACAGTATGCCCTAAAGAATGCCACACGACATTTTTTCTAGGAAATGTAGTGTTAAATTGAATATTAAAAAATAAAAACAACCAAATACCAAGGTACCAAACACTTGTATACTAATTTTATTGAATTTTAATTGTTGTATCGGCCTCTACAATCGAATTTAAAGGATATAACCTTCATAATGGGGAGGTAATCATTTTTTTTTCATTTTAACCTTTACAAAAGAAAAGTTTATTCTAAGCTATTCTAACCATTATTCTAAGGTTTAAAATATCACCGTTGATACAGTTTACTTCCTTATCACAAGCTTGGCTTATATTAGCTGACCATTTGTGTTATCTAATCATCAGTACTAAAGACGTAAGGTAGAAGTATGTTAAGTACTCTGTGTAGTTATATGACTTAAAAAGCTTTGAATATGACTGAATATTATAATAAATATTTGCTACCTAACCTTGAGTTTTAACCTTGTTTAGGCTTACGCCTCTTCAAGGAACGGGGAACTCCTTTTTTTTTTGACGGAGTTGGGGTGGTTACGAGATAAGACGTCAACTGATCGAAACGCGGCCTAAGAAGCAGAGAACTGCTAAGGAAGAAGGGGGAAAAGAAGGTGGCTTATTTTGTGATCGATAAGAATCGTGAACGCACAAGAAGAAGTGGGATTGCCTAGCATGCAGTGAGGTACTTCAGGGTTACCAGCCATACAATAGGAACGGCTCTTTATCAGCGTTTTTGGTGCGCAGTTTATCTGCGATAGTAGATGGGGAAAGATTCTAAAATATCAAAATACTCCTCAGGAAGTTCAGGTCCAGCGTTATGTAGAAGTTTACCTGGAGGGAATGAAACTTTTTTTGCGGGATGCCTGGTGAGTATTTGCCCTCTATGTGAACAAGGTGTCTTTAGTGTTTGTTTTGATCGGTTGTTCGAGTCAGCTATGGTTCTTAAGACATACTTCCTACTGAGGGTTAGGATTTTGTCCTTAATAGGCGTGATGTTAGCTATTTCATATATGTGGGCCGATGGACACAGCTAGTCTTTTCTCATGCAGAAACGTAGTATTCTACGCTCTGTGGCGGTGATGGCATTGAGTTCGTGGTTCCTCAGGGAGAGGTAAACGCATGCCTTGTATTCGATAATCGGTCTGATAAAAGTCTTGTAGGTGTGCAACAATGTGTTAGTGGACGTTCCTCCTAGTTTACCAGCCAACACCTTCAGGAGGTTGAGCCTCTTTCTCATCCTGTCAAGGGATTCTTGGACATCAGCCTTCCAGTTGAGAGTTCTCGTAAAACGAACTCCCAAGTAGAGAACTGAGTTCCTGAAAATAAGGTCCTCTCCCAAAAGTGTCACCCGGCCCTGAAGGCCGCGTCCGTATGGGGGTCTGAATAGGATTGCTTGTGTTTTGGAGGGGTTTAAAGTAACCCTCCATTTGTTGCACCACCTCACGACTCTGTCAAGATAATCTTGCGATTTCTCGAATACAGACCGTCGCTCGCCTTCCCTGTAGGAGCCTGAGGTAAGAATGGCTGTATCATCAGCAAATAGGAGGAGAGACTCTGATCCTTGCTGTGGGCGGGGGATGTCGCTATTGTATACTGTGTATAATATTGGAGCAAGTATTGAGCTTTGGGGCACTCCTGCTTGAGGAGTGAATGGAGTGGAGAGGTGCTCTCCTATTTTGATCGAAAGCCTTCTGAACATCGAGGAATATGCCTACGACGTGCTTCCTTTCGTTAATGGATTGAAAAATGAAGGTTGTTGCTTCAACCAATGCATTTTGTGTGGAGTGTTCAGCCCTGAATCCGAATTGGTAGTTTGGAATGAGGAAGTGAGCGTCTAGGAATTCTACGAGTCTCTCCTTGAGGATCCTCTCGTAGACTTTACCTAGGGTGCTCAGTAACGAAACTGGTCTATACGATTCAGGGTTGGTGAGGGTTTTCCCTTTTTTAGGGACCATGACAGTGCTGGCCACTTTCAAAGGAATAGGAAAGTAGCTCAGCGCAAGAGATGCATTGATTATATTAGTGAGCAACGGGATAATATTCTGTGGAAGATTTTTGAGGCATCTTCTGTGGATGCCATCTGGGCCAGGAGACGTGTTTTTTCCTATTTTACACATCTGACTGACGGTTTCCTCAGTCACTGGCGCCATCATCGGATGAGGATGTGGTCCGTCAAGTGGCTGAGGGTAGTAGAATATATCTTCCACTCTCCGTTCGGTGGCTCTTTTGGATCTTTGACTGAAGTTTGGATTATTGGGTGAAACGAGGGTGACCTGAAGTGTGTTTTTGAATGTTTCGGCCTTGTCTTGTGGATTATTTAGGATGACGTTATTGATTTTGAGATGAGATCGTGGCTGACTTTTTTATCTTGTTAGGACTTTGAGTTTGTTCCAGAATGCAGAGTCATCCCGGTAGTCAAGGTCTGAGGTGACTCGCATCCACTGTCTTTGTTTCTGCTTGTTCACCTCGAGTCTTATGACCGCCGAGAGCCTATTGTATTCTGTTTTGATAAGGGGGTCTCTGAATCTTTTATACTCTCTGAGTAATCTAGAAATATTTGCTGGGTTGTGAAAATCAGAAATCTTAATTTTTTAAGTATTATGTTGCGTAGCAATAATGTTGACTATTGACGCAGAAGACAGGATACTATCTTAAGATGTTATCGGGCATGTTGTCAACAAGACCGATCACGAATATCGATGTTAAATAGAAATTGATGGCTCTATAAGACCGATTTTCCACTACCGGGTCTTGCAAATAAATGGCTTGCAGAACATGGAAGACCAATTAGAATGCGAACAATTCATTTACGCATTCTCAGTTTTGGCCTTTTTTCATTAACACTTTGATTTCAAGCTTGACGATTTACATATACAAATCAACGGAATAGTAGTCGATAACGGCTTTTTTGCAATATGGGTTTTCATCTATTCCATGCGAAGAACAAATTGATATTAAAAATAAAAGGCGTCCTTTGCTTAAAATGTCAGACTTATAAATATTAGTGTGAGGGGTAAGGGGAGTAATAGATTATTTACTTATCGGGAGTGAAATAAAAACCAAACTTTTCTTTTGGCCTTGCCTCCTAATTTCAATAAATAGGGGCAAACATCAACATTCGTGGTGTAAATCTAGTTACGATAATTTAAAGGAATTAGTTAGGGCCTAACAAAAACATATATTTCGGAAGTTCATACATACAGCTAGATTAAATTAGATTTATTTGCAAAACAAAATATCTAGTTTTATTAGATAATGCCCAACGTGAAAATGCTATTAATTAGAATGAAATTGTAAAAAATAATCACACAGTTTTACGTCGTTTAATTGATATTGTAATTTTTTAAGCTGTCAAAAATTATCAATTAGCCGACACGAATCGGAGCATTCGTCGAAATCAAGGTAATTATAGAGAACTAATAAAAACGTTTAGGAAATATGATTTGGAATTTTCTAATTTACTTTATGATTCGAAGACATTTAGCGGTGTGTCTAAAACAATCCAGAATGAATTGCAAGACTAGCAACGTTTGGACTCGCTTGATATTTCCGAACCCCCCAAAAAGACAAAGGTATGACACAGACACATATCTTTGAAAAACGAGTGTATTTTGAAATTTTGGATACTATTATTATACAAATAGATACTCGTTTTTCGAATTTTGATAATTTGCAAATTTTTGACCTCTAGACGATTCAAAATTTAAAAGGTACGCCAAAGAATTTCCAACATATCTATTAGACAAGTTAATTAAAAATTATCCATCATTCTTTATTAAAATAAAATTATAAAATGAATTAAAAGTTTTATATGCTGATCCAAATATTTTCGGAAGGTGGTTACAAGCTATGTATACTTTTGTGACGTCCTCTCGTAGGAGTCACTATCCGGGTAGCTTTTGGACAGTCAGAGACAGAGTTCAAAATAAAAATAAAACTTTATTGTCTTCCTTAAATTAAATTGACAAAAATCTTATGTACATATTTACAATTTAGTTTAGTCTTCTCAGTACCTGGCCTATTTATTCAAATTAAGTTTGACCTTGTCGTATGAAGTTAGTCTTATCGGCAATCGAGTGTGTTTTTGGAATTTTACGTGAACGATGTGTCGATTTAATAACAGCGGACGATAGGTACAAAGAAAAGAAAGGAACTCAACACGTCCTTAAGTGATTCGGGTTAATAGGACACTCCTCGACAGTCTCAACACGACTGCTTCGGAGTACGGGTAATGAAGAGCTCAACACGCTCTTCGGTTCGGGTACGGCGGTATGGGACGAAACAACTTGTGAACTCAACACGTCCACAAGCCGGGGTAGGGAAGAAGAGAACCTTCAGTCAACACCTGACGATTCTGTCTCTATGAGGAAATGTTGCGGTTTATATAGCGAAGTTTTGCCCTTTCTACTGTGGATACACTCCTACTTCATGGGTTGGTTCGCGCGCACGCTGGTTTAACCGTGATGGCTTGGACTCATCGTTACACTTTTCTATAGGTACTGCAATTCATTCCAACAAACTGTTACCGAAATTAATAAATTAAAGACCTGTTTACACGGGTATACTTGTGAGGAGAGTAGAGTATCGAGTAGAGTCGACTCTACTCGCTACTCTACCAAAAATGGCTTGATACCGCTTACACGAGGAGAGTTACAAGTATAGTACTGATGCTAGTATATTGTGGAGTAGGTGTTTGTTTAGTGCAAAATGAATTCAAGAAAGAGAAGATTGATTCAAAATTGTTTAGCTACAGTTGCAAATGTATTTGTAACTGTCGCTGAAGCTATCGATGATGAGGTAAACAAGCAAAGAAAGGAGTAGATGAGAGAGTGGCTTAAAAGAAGGAATACACACGGTGCCTCAGCTCTTCTGCTAAGAGAACTAGCCTTAGAGGATGAGTTGTAATATAAGATGTGTCTACGGATGACCCCAGGGAAATTCGAAGAACTTCTGAATATGGTGCATGACAAAATCGAACGACAAGACACGTTTATGAGGGATGCAATAAAACCAAGAGTGAAGCTTGAGATTATGTTGAATATTTTAGCTACAGTTTCAAGACCTGCAATTTCAAAGTTGGTCCCCGAGGTGCGTAATGACTTCTCCACAGCTTGCCTCATACTTTTATTTCTATAGTGTACACTACTCTACCAGAATTGGCCGCGTTCCATGCGTAGAGTGCGCAGGCGAGTGGACATTTTGGCTGTACTGGTGGTAATGAAGAAATGCAAGCTGGAATACTTCGGTCATATTATGAGACACCCTGAAAAATATGATCTTTTACATCTGATCATTCAGGGAAAGATCCAAGGTAATCGTGGTCCTGGTAGAAGAAGAACATCATGGCTGAAAAATCTAAGGCAATGGTATGTAAAATCAACTACATCGTTATTTAGAGCTGCTGTCAATAAAGTCACGATAGCGAATATGGTAGCCAACATGATATCCAACGATCGATAGCGGTCATGGAACTAGAAGAGGAAGAAGGTGGTAGTAGAGTAGATTTACTTTGCCACATGTTGCTAGTCACTCTACTCTACCACCTACTATGTATTGTACTTGCTATTCTACTGTGCTGAGCGTTTTTACGGGTAGAATTACTCTACTCTACCAAGTACTGGCATCATTACTCTACAAGTGTTAACGGGTCTTTACTGTCGTTAATTCTCTCATTACCACCAACTTCTGCCTCAGATAAACGGGATTCCTCTTGTCTCAAAAGAATCAAATCGTATTGTCGAACCACCATGAAAAAAAAAGAGAATGCCAAGTACGTCTCAAATGTCAATAGAAAAAAGCTTTTAAATCTCTCCAAAACTCTAATAAATTTTATGAAGACGTTATTCGATAACTCATTTTGCTACTTCCAAACAACGTGGACTAGAGTTAATTTATAAACATGTTTAGGTTCTAAATTTATAGAAAAAAACAAAACAAAAACAAAAAATCTACTATGGTAATTGAAGCGTTTTGATTAGACGGTATACCAATCTGAGTAGACAAAAAAACCTTGCCCACTTTGTCTCTAAATAAGTTGATCTAATCATATTGAAATTTTGATCGGTTGTTTATTTTGCTACTGTATAATTGTATAAAATATACTAATTTATAATGGGTGTTCAGATTTGTCTGTCACTTAGTATATAGTGTTCACTTGTATATTGTAGAGTAAGGACGTATTCCGCCGAGTGCGATAGCAAAAAGTGACCACCGATAAGAACAATTAAAATCTAATTATTATAAATTCTAGTTATTAAAATAAACAGTAAAGTGGCAGTGGCGTACCAAATTCTGTTTTCTACAATGACCAATTCACATACACGGAACACAAACAATCAGTGTCTATTGTAGTATCAGCAGAAATTGCAGGTAAGCAATAGGTCCACTATTAACAAACATTTAAGAACATGTACCCAATTCCTCAACAATATTCTCCACTAGAATACACATCCGAACATGCACCAAACCACATATACTGGCAACCCGCAAATACTCCTATATCAAACATTCCACAAAATCAATTCGCTCTTCCATCACAACCACAACAATTTCCCCCACAACCCCAACCAATTTACTACAACTCAACCAACCGATCTACTGTAGGGCAGACCTCAAACACAAAGCTAAAACTTGCAATTAGTCATTCAGAAAACACGGATATGGAGTCTAGTGAAGACGACGATCAAGAAACCCAAAATAAAAACTCATGGCAAGTAGTCAAAAAACGTAAATTTTCAAAACAAAATAATGATCCTAATTCTCCAAGCTCACCACCAACAAAAATACAAAATCGATACAGTGCTTTATCTAACGCTGAGAGCTCTGAACAGACTGAAACAGAAAAACAACAGAAAATACCAAAACCACCTCCAATATTCGTATATGGCGTCAAAAACTTTAAAGATATGGTCGATAACTTTGCACAAATTGTGGAGGAAGAAACCTACTATACCAGAACTCTACCAAACGACACTGTCAAGATTACAACATATACAATAGATACATACCGTAAACTGATAAGACATTTACGAGAAGAAGAAATCATTCACCACACTTATCAAATAAAGGAAGAGCGTGCCTATAGAGTGGTAATAAGACATATTCATCACTCTATACCCACAGCAGATATAATAAAGGAACTAGAAAAAGCCGGCCATAAAGTTCGCAATGTAACTAACATTCGACACAGACAAACAAAGGAAGCATTATCTTTGTTCTTCATAGACCTTGAACCCAACAGTAACACCAAAGACCTATTCAACCTAGAATTCTTATGTCACACCAAAATAGCAGTCGAGGCACCAAATAAGAGAAACTCAATCATTCAATGCATGCGATGTCAAGCATATGGTCATAGTAAAACATATTGCACTAAACCGCATTACTGAGTTAAATGTGGAGGACAACACAATACAAAAGATTGTAAAAAACCTAGAAGCACTCCAGCTAAGTGTGCACTATTCAAAGAAGGTCACCCTGCTAACTATAAAGGCTGTGTAGTCTACAGGGAACTAGTAGAAAGCAGACATTTGCAGAAAAAAGGAAACCAACAGCCTCAAAGACCAACATTCAACAGTCCACATGTATATACTGAAACAAATCAGCTAAATACTCCACAAAACCATCAAAGAACATATGCAAACGTGACAGCAAATCAAACAAATCACGATTCAGAACCTTAAACTAATATAGAACAACAACTATTAACATTCCTAAACGAGTTCAAAAACATGTTCTCGCAACTCATGAGTCAAAACAGTATGATATTAAACTTACTAACACAAGTCATTAACCAAAGAAATTCTTAAACATACTTAGAGTTGCCACATGGAACGCTAACGGCCTGCTAAACCATAAGCAAGAAGTAATTACTTTTTTAAACTTAAATAAAATTGACATTCTGCTTATTTCAGAAACTCACTTTACCGATCTGACTACGTTCAATATTCCGCTCTATACCACATACAGCACACCTCATCCTGATGGTACAGCTCATGGTGGCTCGGCGGTAATCATCCGCAGCTGCATATCACATCATGTATTGCCGAATTATGCAACAGAAAAAATACAAGCAACAATCGTTCAAGTAAATTCAACACCATGGCACTTTAACATATCTGCAATGTATAGCCCACCTCGTCACACAATCTCCACAGATGAATACAAAGCCTTCTTCCAATTACTTGGCAGCAAATTCGTTGCCGGGGGAGACTGGAATGCGAAACACATACACTGGGGCTCAAGACTCATAACAACAAAAGATCGTAATCTTCTAAAAGCAATGACCGACAACAACTATGACTGCCACACCAACGGAATCCCTACGTACTGGCCAAGTGATCCAAGAAAACTTCCAGATCTGCTGGACTACTACATAAGCAAGGGAGTGTCCAGAACCAACTGTCTAATAGAATCCAGCTATGATCTCTCATCGGATCATACACCGGTTATTATGAGCCTGAGTACCACAGTTATAAACAGCCCACCACCTCCTCGACTCACGTCAAAAAACACCGACTGGGCAGATTTTCAATCCTACCTAGAAGAAAACACCCATCTTAATCAGCGGATCAAGTCTACACATGACATAGATACAGCAGCTCAATACTTCACCACACTTGTGCAAAAAGCGGCATGGCAATCTACACCACGAACTGAACGCAAACCAACACATACCACAAATGTTCCCCTGCACATTCGCCAACTCATTGCTGAAAAACGTCGTGCGAGGAGAACTTGGCAAAGATCTAGAAATAACATAGACCTACATATATTCAATAGACTACGAAGGCAACTTGGAGTAGCCATCAAAGCTGCAAACAACGAAACCTTCGAACATTACATAACAAATCTTACAGCAAATGACCAGACGTTATGGAAGGCCACTAAGAAGCTAAAGAAACCATACACAACCATTCCTCCTATCCGTAAACCAAATGGCGAATGGGCCTGTTCCAACAAAGAAAAAGCTGACGTTTTTGCTGAACATCTTACAAACGTATTTCAAACAGAGCCAGCAGACCCTGATGAAGAAGTGGAAGAACTAATTAGCGCAGCATGTCAAATGTCCCTCAGAATTAAAAGTTTTACTCCTATAGAAGTTAGGAAAGAAATAAACAAACTCAATTCACGAAAGGCCCCAGGTTATGATTTAATCTCGGCACAAGTACTAAAACAACTTCCTCGTAAGGCCATAACTTTGCTAACAGTTATATTTAACCGCATGCTAAGCTTATCATACTTTCCAAAAATATGGAAATTTGCTGAAGTCATTATGATCCTCAAGCCAGGAAAAGAGCCCAATGAAGTAACATCTTATCGACCTATCAGCCTGCTCCCAACCGTAAGCAAAGTTTTTGAAAGATTGCTACTTCAAAGAATATACGCAGATCATGAATTCCTTACATTACTTCCAAAACATCAGTTTGGTTTTCGAGAAAATCACTCCACTACCCAACAAGTTCATCGAATGATAAATGAAATATCAAAAAGTCTTGAAGAAAAGAAATACTGCAACGCTGTATTTCTAGACATCTCACAAGCGTTTGACAAAGTTTGGCACAGAGGTCTGCTTTACAAAGTAAAAATAGCACTATCCAGTAACTATTTCCTCCTACTTAAATCCTACATATCAAATAGATATTTCTCTGTAAAATTCAAAGACCAACAATCCAACCTCTGTCCTTTCAACTCCGGAGTCCCGCAGGGTAGTGTTCTAGGGCCGCTGCTTTTCTCACTCTACACACCCGATATACCAGAGACCAATAGTACTACAATCGCTTTTTTTGCTGACGACGTAGCAATACTAGCCGTAAATGAAGATCCCATACAAGCCTCACAAAACCTGCAACATCATCTGAACATACTCAGTGATTGGTATACAAAATGGAGAACAAAAGTAAATAAAACAAAATCAACTCAAATAACATTTACCAACCGTCACAATATATGCCCACCTGTAAGGATGGAAAATATAAGAATACCAACAGTAACAGACGCTAAATACCTTGGCCTCCATCTTGACCAACGACTCACTTGGAAGAAACATATCCAGACCAAAAGAAGGCAGCTCGACTTAAAATTTCGACAAATGTATTGGCTTCTTGGACGTAAATCAAAACTTAACATCCAAAACAAAATTCTTCTATACAAAGCCAAACCCATCTGGTTCTACGGACTACACCTATGGGGCTGTGCAAAACCAACGTCGCTGAATATTATCCAAAGATTCCAGTCTAAAGTACTAAGATCGATAGTGGATGCGCCATGGTACGTAAGTAACCAAACACTCCATAATGACTTAAAGGTTCCTTTTATCAGAGAAGAAATTCGTCGAGCCACAGAGTCACAAAATGAACGTACCATTCACCACGAAAATGAGCTAGTAAGGGAACTATACAACAATGGACCAGCCACAAGAAGATTACATAGAACCTGGCCTCAAGACCTTCTTCAGAACTAAACCAAAGTAGAATAAGGTGACACATCATTGGATGTCTCCCCTTCACGCGCAAAACCTGTAATCACATTTACTTAATACTCTTTTTTTTATGTAGATTGTAAATAAACATAATTATAATAAAAAAAAAAAACTTAGTATATTTTCTTCTAAACAGAAGTCTGTACCTCTTAGACAATTTGTAACTATGTAATATTTCTATATTGTAATTGAGTGGATACATGTAAAATTTTTACTAAATCGTATATTTTGGAAATTCCTGGTTGATTAAACGATACTTATTACTTATTACAATATTGTTTATTTATCTTGAACCAGATAATTTTTTACAAATGTATTAGAATAGACACAAACAGTAAAAACAAAGATATAGGAAAAGTGAATGCTTAGATCTTATACATTTAGTTTTTCTTTATTTTAATAAGTGGCCTAATTAACAAAATAACACCATGGACGAAATTCAACAAAACCATACAAACCACGTCTCAGAACAAACATTATTTAATACGCACTCCTCTTATACATGTATTTATTCTATTGATTAACTTAAGACCCTTCAGACTGTAATAATTTTAAGGGGAATGTTTTGTTCTCAAATTTTCTTAAGTATATTAAATTACTTCTTAATCCTTCCGATCTTAAGAATGTCTACAATGGCGCCCACAACTAATATTCTTAGAAATACACTAAAAAAACACTTTCAAAAATAAACATTTTAAATTTAATTTCCAGAATGTGTTTTTTTTGTGGAACCTTTGTCAAAAGGCATGATTGTAGTAATAGTTTTTAATCAATATATTCGGGTCACTACAACGAAATTGAAAAAGAATTTACCTTAAGTATAATATTTTTTCAATTTGCTTTTTTGGGATTATTTAATATAGAAACTTATTAAGTGCCTCCAAAATCTTGACTTTCTCCATTCATTTCTGTCTAAATAACAATGAATTGCCAGTTTTTTACATTAATTTTTTATTTTGATGTCATAAAAATGAAAATAAAACTGTATGGTGAAAAAAACTTGCTTTTGCACACAATATGCCACCTTCTTCCCTAAGACGCATAATTCATATTTAATAGGAAATTGGAATCATAGCGCAAAGGCCAGTAGAGTCAGAGAATCCTGCCATGTAGAAAGATATTTTCTGAATATACGTGGCAAAACATAACCCTATCTTACACCATCCCTTATTGGTATTTCGTCTGTAAATTCCTTCATCTACTTTAACTGCAGAGGTTTTATTGTAGTACAGGTTTTATTAAAGACTCATGTCGTGGCTTTTCAAAGATATTTATACCGAGAAACCCGCTCAATGACCTGTCCATTAAAAACTAATTGTCCTCAACAGTTGGTGTTATCTTTTTTGAAACGACTACTAACCATAGATACTTTATAAAATAGTCTCTGAAGGTCTCCCAAATTGCTGGCTATTATAGCTGTGTCGTCAGCATATCTGATATTGTTGACAAGAACTCCATTTATGACTGTTTCAGTTGACTCAACTTCCAATGCTTCACGGAAAATAGGTATATTTAGAGTACAAATTTAATAGCATTAGCAAGAGATTTCATCCTTGTCGTACAACCTTCTGGATACTTATTTGCTTTGACGGAGCCTTCAATTTTTATTCTACTATAAATTATTTAAATATATATCTATATCTTTGGTTTATTTTAAGAAATAGCTATTACATATTAAATAGAACGTTACTGAAGATAAAACAAAACAATTATGTGCAAATATTAATACATAGGTCTTTCCCAAAAATACCCTACTTTCATTCATAACTTGGCAATGCTTTCTCCATCATCCAGCTCGTGGGAACCTTCAAAGTATTCCCCATAAATCATTGAAGCATTTCTGAAATTCAGTTTGTTATTGAGCCTCGGTGCTACCGTTTTATATGTTTGAATCGTCTTTGTGTTTTAAAAGTTTGGTCTTTAGCAAAATTTTTAGTTTTAGAAACAAAAAAATGTCGCAGGTTTAATATAACGTGGAGCTGTGTAACGTTAGTGAACCAAAAACTGTAAATCAAAATTCCACAAACTTTACGTGATAAAGAAACCAGTTGTCTCTCGCCATATATTACTTCTAATTATTTTTGTACCTATAGTAAGGTATTATCCAGCTATCTTAAAATCTATGTTTCATATTAACAACTGCGTCTCTCTAGATATCTCAAGGTGTCTTTCGATTTCTACATCAGGGGATATTTTCCTGTTTATTATATCACCCAAATATGTATACATATTTGGGTAGTTGTATCCACTGTTTTTAGCTATTTATTTTAGATATTTATTCTACTTACAATATATTTCTTAGAGAGGTGTTTTTTGATGTTGGTCAGTCAATGCTCTTTACAGCAGTCGTTTAAGTTTCCAATCAGCGTTTAAAGTCCTATATATGAGTCTGCAACAAGAGCTCTTATAATAGTTACGTTCTCAACATTTATTTTTATTACTTCTTACATTTCTTTCAAGTAAATGTTTTCCAGTTAGTTCCCATTAGGAACTATAGGTAAATCAAGGACAACTACCGATTCCAAGCTTATCACAAACGTGCTAGGTGTAAAAGACTATAAAATAAAGATACTATTTTTGTAACAAGCAAAATAGCAGCTCAATGTCAAAAGGATTTTGGAGATGCAATTCGTTCCATTAAATACAAAACAAGTATGTGCACTTTAAAAGTTGAAATAAAACTGCAAGAAATGCTATTTAAAAGAAGATTCAAGTTTAAAAAAGCAAATTAAGCAAATTCTCCTTGATAAATAGATTGGGAAAATTCATCCAACAACCGAAAACTATAATTAATACATTAACTGTTTTTCAAAAGAAATATTCCTGGAGCTTGTCAGCTCAATATGTTTCACTAATGATATAGTCCCATTATTAAACCACTATCAAAAGTTGTATCATTAAGACCCTTTTAGTGATGAGAAATATTACTTGTTGTCATTCAGTCTACCGAAAAACCTAAATATGAAACAAAATAGAAAAACTGCTTCTAAACTATTAAAGAGTCTTTGCGAAAATCCCTCTGGAAGAAATATAAGTGTCTTGAACGTCTCAAAAAACCAAGTAGCCTCTTTACTTTCTAAAAATAGCAGAGCACCTGGAAGAAAAAGCAAAGAAAACTCAAAATGGTATAGTGTATATACGGTTTGTACGCATGTACGGAATGTAACTAGTCAGTTGAGCGAACCTTTAAATGATGCTAAGCTAGATCCACCATCCAATTTGTGAAAAATAACAACGTTCCTGGTATTGACGACGTGCGTACAGGGCAAACCAATAATTTGTGACCATAGATGTTACAGTGGTTTGTCCAGGTAATAAACAGTTGTGATGCCTTGCTTAAATCTGGCAAAAATCCCAAAGACTCCAAAAGCTGTTGCCCTGTATCTTTGCTCTTTCACCTGTTAAAAGTACTTAAACTCATGATCCTCAATAGAATTTTATCGAGAATAGATGAAAAACATTAAAGGACAAAGGTTTTGGGCTGAGGTGATGTTCCAAATATTATCTAACACATTAAAGAATTGTATGAAGGACACCGGGTATTCGGGGTCAGTATTTGTATAGTTATTGCCGCTTACAATTCTTTAAATAACAGGAAACTATTTTAAAAATTATATGCCATTACACGGTACAGTAAATTTACTTGTCTTATTCGCGTCTTTCTCTGCTAAACAGAAGATTTTTCATCTCTCTTAATGAAAATAATAGCAGATGTTGAACACAGAAGAATCATCTCGCTAAAGGTAATTTAATAGCAGTTACACTGTACAAGATCTACAGCAATGTTCAACTAGTACCAGTAGATACTAGGACCTCCATCCATAAAGACAACACAGATATTATTAAGCAAACAGAAACTTTTGACCAAGTTTTTGCGTCAAACCAAATCTTGGAACATCTCAAGTTTTCTCCTTCCACCTTTACAACAGAGACGCCTTCAAAAAACTGAACATTAAATGGTGTGGACAAGACCTTAAACACTGCGTGTTCCCTAAATACACTGGGGTTACCCCAAATACAAAGAGAATTGTGGATGCGCACATTCTTTCACACTTAGAGCATCGGCGTTTGTATTCCGAGTTTCGATTGCAGAATATGCTGTCCCAGTATGGTATGCATCAGTATGTAATAGACATGTAGATATAGCTGTCAACAAGTCAGCAAAAATCAGTAGTAAATATCTGAGACACATTCATTACCATATCGATGATAGTGCATTACATGATATCAGAAAATAAGCTGCTAGAGATATGAAACGACAGAAAAAAATTGGAGACTTTTGTCCTTGATCACTGGTCCACAGAACGAAGATTTAAATCAACGAAAAGATCTTTGGCCAAATAAATCCACTGACAAGATTCACCAGTAAGAACTGGTCATAGCAAATAAAACGAGCCTATTCCTCTAAAATTACAGCCTCGAAATGAATTCTCACCTAGTAGCGATATTTTCTATCATGTGTGGAGAACTTTCAATGTGAGGAAGAGGGGACTATTATTTGTTGACTGAATGTAAATTTAAAGTGCCACAAGATCAGGCTCATCTATTTATTTACCCTTTATTGGAGAAAACTTGCACAGCAGAAAGATTCCAAGGAAAATCAAAAGAAAAGGCAATAAAACTAAGACCTAATATGATGTACAGAATTTAATGTTGGGTAGTTAAAAAAAGAGGAAGGAATGCAGATGACGGAAATGAGAATGCTAGATGGATTATTAAAGTACCAAAAAAAGTATAAAATTAAGATTTGACATATTAGGAATGGGATTAATGGATGCCACAATGGGGGGCATTAGGACACGTTCAACGTTGAAATGAAAAGATGTCTTTGAATTCGAATTGTATTTGTAGTGATACCAATATAGAAACTTATGATGAAATGTAATTATGAAAGCCGACCTCGCATAGGAATAAAGGTAAAGAAAATGATGATCGTGATAATGATCACGCAATTGACCACTTCTATTTTTTTTTGTTATTAAAAGAAAAGTTTATTTTAATCAGTTACAGCACAAGACGCTTGTGCTAGAGGAACAATTTAGTATTTTTTCCATCTAGAAGGTTAATTATTGCACTATAAATTAAATCTGAATCTGGAGTTTTATTATTTCTTAGTTTTATAATTACATGTTGCAACTCTGATATATATATATATATATATATATATATATATATATATATATATATATATATATATATATATATATATATATATATATATATATATATATATATATATATATATATATATATATATATATATATATATATATATATATATATATATATATATATATATATATATATATATATATATATATATATATATATATATATATATATATATATATATATATATATATATATATATATATATATATATATATATATATATATATATATATATATATATATATATATATATATATATATGTTGAACAATTATTCCGGGAAAATATCCGTTGGTCATTTTTTAATTGCAGACGTTTCGCCAAGGTCTCACTTGGCATCTTCTGTGCGTTGTCTTCGGTCTCGTAGTCGGTAACTGAATGAGCTGCGCTCAGTCCTCACTTCTTTTATATCGTGCGCTGTTCGAGCGGATCGTCGCTGATTGGCCGTATTCGTTACGCCGCTAGGCCCCGCCCCCTGGGGAGCGAAGCTCAGGCAGTCAGTTTGATGTTGGCGTCTCGAGATTATGGACTTCCAAGCTTGGGGCAGATTTAAGGAGTCGTCACGTTTGTTAAGAAGACCTTCTTTTTCAATTTCTATAGATTCTCTGATGGTTCTTGTTTTGAAGTGTTCAATGTTGGCTATTTGTTTGCAACTTTCGAAGTTTATTTTATGGCCTGTGTTATGCTCGTGTTGAAATAGAGCAGATGTTAGCTGTCTGTTGCGAATTGCTAGTTTGTGTTCCTCTAATCTTGCGGAAATTCTCCTGTTGGTTTGTCCGATGTAGGTTTGGTGACAGGTTCCACATGCAATTTTGTAAACACCCTGATTTTCCAGTTTGGTTGCATCTTTGGGGTTTCTTAAGATCGATCGAACTGTTTGCTTCGGTTTGTAGATTGTCGATATGTTCTTTTTTCGGAGAATGCGCCCTATCTTGTCGGTGGTTCCTTTCACGTATGGTAGAATAGCTCTTGGTTGATTTTTGTTGTCTTCTTGTGTGTTTTGTGTGGTCTTCCGTTGTTTCTTTATTGCTTTGTAGATGGTGTTTGAGCTGTATCCATTTTGTTTCAGTATTGTTTTTATGTTCTTGAGCTCTGCATTTCTATGTGTAGTACAGGTCAGGCTATTTGATCTTGATATCAGAGTGTCAGCTACTCCTTGTATTTGGGAAGGATGGTGGTGCGAGTTGGCTTGTAGATATCTATCGGTGTGAGTTGGTTTTCTATATACTGTGTGTTCAAATTTACCACTCGGTGTTTTTATTGCGAGAACATCTAAAAATGGAAGTTGGTTGTTATCTTCAATCTCCAGGGTGAATTGGATTTTTGGGTGTTGATTATTTAGATGATTAAGAAATTGTTCAAGTTCTACTCTTCCATGGGTCCAGATCACAAATACGTCATCTACGTATCTTAGCCACAGTTTCGGTTTTTTATCGTATGTTTTGATGGCTTTTTCTTCAAAGTAAATCATGAACATATTGGCCACCGCCGGTGATAATGATGAACCCATTGCTGCTCCATCTGTTTGTCGGTACATTTGTCCATCGTACATGAAGTATGCATTGTTGAGGCAGTGGTGAGCTAGTTCTATGATATGGTCAGGAAGGTCTTCGTATTCCGATATTAACTGGAGTGCTTCGTTTACTGGTACGTTGGTGTATAATGACTTGACATCGAAACTAGCTATAATGTCATTGTTGTTGAGTGTAGTTGAAGTCAATATTTGTGTGAAGTGGTGTGAGTTTTTAACGTATGAGGATGCCTTTTCCGTGATGGGTTGGAGTATCTGCGCTATGTACCGTTCAAGTTTTTGTAGGGGTGAATTGAATGCGCTAACGATGGGTCGCATAGGTACACCTGGCTTGTGGATTTTTGGAAGACCGTAGAATTTTGGGCATCTACTGGATTTTTCTCTTGGTATGAGTGCCCTTTTTGTTGTTTCGTCGATAGGAGATTTGTTGATTTTAGTTTTTGTAGTTTTCTCCAAGTATGTGGTGGGGTCCCTCGATACCGCTTTATATGTTTCATCTTTTAGGAGGTCTTGCATTTTTGATTTGTATTCCCCGATGTTCATGACGACAGTTGTGTTTCCTTTGTCGGCCGGTAGTATGATGATGGATTGATTTTTATTGAGGTGTTTGAGGGCTTGATGCTCCTTGTGCGTAAGATTAGGCCTCGGTGGTTTCGCTTTTCTGAGGATGCTGGCAACCCGGTGTCTTATTTCCTCTGCATCTTGCTCGTTTAATGTTGTTAAGCTTGATTCAACATTGGCTATGATTTCCTCTTTGGGTATTACTTTTGGTGCGATGGCATAGTTGAACCCTTTCTCCAGAACGCTCTTTTCGGGTTCAGAAAGAGGATAGTCTGACATGTTATGTACAGTATGTTTGTTGCATGTTGGCTGTGGAAATTTCGTTGTTTTTGGTTTGAGCTTTTCTATCTTTCCCTCTAGCTTTTTTGTTGAAATTTGTTTATCTGTTTCAATGCGCCAGTATAAACTACAAAAACTAAAATCAACAAATCTCCTATCGACGAAACAACAAAAAGGGCACTCATACCAAGAGAAAAATCCAGTAGATGCCCAAAATTCTACGGTCTTCCAAAAATCCACAAGCCAGGTGTACCTATGCGACCCATCGTTAGCGCATTCAATTCACCCCTACAAAAACTTGAACGGTACATAGCGCAGATACTCCAACCCATCACGGAAAAGGCATCCTCATACGTTAAAAACTCACACCACTTCACACAAATATTGACTTCAACTACACTCAACAACAATGACATTATAGCTAGTTTCGATGTCAAGTCATTATACACCAACGTACCAGTAAACGAAGCACTCCAGTTAATATCGGAATACGAAGACCTTCCTGACCATATCATAGAACTAGCTCACCACTGCCTCAACAATGCATACTTCATGTACGATGGACAAATGTACCGACAAACAGATGGAGCAGCAATGGGTTCATCATTATCACCGGCGGTGGCCAATATGTTCATGATTTACTTTGAAGAAAAAGCCATCAAAACATACGATAAAAAACCGAAACTGTGGCTAAGATACGTAGATGACGTATTTGTGATCTGGACCCATGGAAGAGTAGAACTTGAACAATTTCTTAATCATCTAAATAATCAACACCCAAAAATCCAATTCACCCTGGAGATTGAAGATAACAACCAACTTCCATTTTTAGATGTTCTCGCAATAAAAACACCGAGTGGTAAATTTGAACACACAGTATATAGAAAACCAACTCACACCGATAGATATCTACAAGCCAACTCGCACCACCATCCTTCCCAAATACAAGGAGTAGCTGACACTCTGATATCAAGATCAAATAGCCTGACCTGTACTACACATAGAAATGCAGAGCTCAAGAACATAAAAACAATACTGAAACAAAATGGATACAGCTCAAACACCATCTACAAAGCAATAAAGAAACAACGGAAGACCACACAAAACACACAAGAAGACAACAAAAATCAACCAAGAGCTATTCTACCATACGTGAAAGGAACCACCGACAAGATAGGGCGCATTCTCCGAAAAAAGAACATATCGACAATCTACAAACCGAAGCAAACAGTTCGATCGATCTTAAGAAACCCCAAAGATGCAACCAAACTGGAAAATCAGGGTGTTTACAAAATTGCATGTGGAACCTGTCACCAAACCTACATCGGACAAACCAACAGGAGAATTTCCGCAAGATTAGAGGAACACAAACTAGCAATTCGCAACAGACAGCTAACATCTGCTCTATTTCAACACGAGCATAACACAGGCCATAAAATAAACTTCGAAAGTTGCAAACAAATAGCCAACATTGAACACTTCAAAACAAGAACCATCAGAGAATCTATAGAAATTGAAAAAGAAGGTCTTCTTAACAAACGTGACGACTCCTTAAATCTGCCCCAAGCTTGGAAGTCCATAATCTCGAGACGCCAACATCAAACTGACTGCCTGAGCTTCGCTCCCCAGGGGGCGGGGCCTAGCGGCGTAACGAATACGGCCAATCAGCGACGATCCGCTCGAACAGCGCACGATATAAAAGAAGTGAGGACTGAGCGCAGCTCATTCAGTAGACGGTGAGACTCGCTACCGAACAGTCGCATAGAGAATCACAGTCTATTTTCCGCTCCTTTGCTCTGGTCCGAGTGACTGACAGCAAACACTTTACCCAACCCAATCCAGTCGGCGGTCAACTGAACGGTTGACGTTGACTGAATTTAATTGTATAACGAAAAATCAGGATATCTCTGATTTAGTCTTTTTTAAGACTAATACAGAAGATAAAACTGTATTTACAAACAAACTAACTAAAATTATTTCAGGTACAATTCCGATAAGGAAGGAATATCCAATACATAGGAATCTCTTTAGATCAAGAAAATTCAGGCCCACCTCAAGGAGAGGTGGACCCACCCAGGACAAGGAACAGTTACAGAGGAACGATTCCGAAGATTCAATAAACCAAATAAAAGAAGTCACGGATGAGATGGCATCAAACCACATAGAGATAATGGAAGAAGAACCTTTCCAGCAAGTAAAATGTCCAAGAAGAAACTCAAATGAGGGAATATCCGGAGCCAGACAACGTCCAACTGCAAGTAGCAGTACAGGAACAGTTACTACGAAAAATCGCTACCAGATTTTAACAACAATAAACACCGAGGAAACAACTACCACTACGACAACAAAGAAGGAACGAGTACCTCCACTGGTTATTTCTGGAAAAATAACAAGTTACTCCACCCTAATAAAAGAAATGACAGAATTATTAGGGCATAAAAACTTCCAGATTTCACCAGCAGGAAAAATAGGAACAAGAGTATACCTGAAGACTACAGAAGACTACGAAAAATTGAAGCAGGACTTCATCTCAACATCGGTTGAATTCCACACATACACGAAAAAATCAGAGGTCACTAAGAAATTAGTGATGAAAGCTGCCCCTGGAATGGACCTTGATGAAGTTGAGGCAGAACTTCGAGAGCAAGGAATCGTTGGTAAGGTGACGGAACTAAAAACAAGAAAACCAGGAGCTACAAGCAGCTCATACCTCCTACAAGTAGACAAGGCTCAAGACCTCAAAGAAGTTAAGAAAATTAATGGAGTCCAAAACATCAGAGTTAGGTGGGATGCCTACTCAAAACCAGCACGTGCTACTCAGTGCTTCAACTGCCAGGAGTTCGGACACTCAGCTAGGAACTGCTTCAAGGCTCCAAGGTGCATGAAATGCGCCAACAATCACCAAACGAGACATTGTCCTCTACCAAAAGGACAATTGAATAAAGTGAAGTGTTGTAACTGCCTGGAGGCACATACTTCAAACTACCCGATGTGTAGCAAACACATCGAATATTTGGACAAACAAGCAGCAAGGAGGGCCAGAAACCAGCCTCAACAGAAGACTACACCAGCACCACCACACCCATCAACATTTAGGACGACCACAAGTGGACTATCATACGCACAGGCCAGCAAAGGACAGCAGCAGCAGCAACCAACCATCAAAAGCACATGGGCGGAGATTAACCAAATAGTCAACGTCGAGAAGATGGTAGCACTACTCCAGGATATGAAAAGGGATCTAATTCAGGCAAAAACTTTTGCAGAAAAAGCAATGGTTTTCATGAAATATGAAGAAATCTACAATGAACCTTAGGCATCTCAAGATTCTACAGTTCAACATAGCTTCACTACGGCTAAGAATCAGCGAACTTCGGGAGGCAGTCATAAGACATAACCCAGATGTCATATGCCTGTCTGAAACAAGATACATGACGAACACCCAACTTCCAAGGATTACCAACTACGATGGATTTGGAAGAAGAGACGAACCAAACGACAGAGGAGTAGCCATCTATGTCAAGAACAACATAGAATGGAACCAAGTTTTGATGGAAACACGCCATTTTGAAAGTATAGGTATCAAAGTAGGTATAACTAATATCTTTTCAATTTACAGGAAACATTCAGAAGACCTAGCCTTAGAAGAATTAGATGCCCTTCTCAACTCAGCTCCAACCGTGGTCGTAGCAGGAGATTTCAACGCCAAACACACAGCATGGGGATGTATGACGGATACCGCTCCAGGAACAACACTCCTAAGATACTGCGAAGACAGAAATATGATGTTATTCGCTCCAGACGAACCAACAAGGATCAGCCCTATAGGAAGACACAACAACTCAACACTGGACCTTTTCGTCACCAAAGATGTAATTATGGAAGACGTCAGAGCCTACTTCGAATGCAGTTCGGACCACAAACCAGTTATGGGAAGGATGACATCAAGAGTCGACTTGCCAAGAATAGAACCAGTGGAAAGATGGAGATGGAAAGACGCTAACTGGCCAAACTACAGAAGACAGCTCAACCAAATGGAAATGAAGAGGGAGTTCCAATCAGCAGAGGAAATAGAAGAAAAAATAGAAGAAATCACAAGAAGAATTCAACGTGCCATGGAAGCCAACATTCCAAAATCCATGACGAACAACAGAGGACTGGTCATTCCAAGAGAACTACAGGACATGATCAAGGACAGAAACAAGGCCAGAAGAGCATTCCAAAGGACAAGAAGACAGGAATTCAAGGAATACGGAGACATCCTATCCGAAGAAATAAGAGTAAGACTGAGAAGTCTTACTGAAAACCAGTGGCACAACAACATCAGAAGAGCTGAAGAAAATCATGGAAACGTATGGAAAATGCTGAAGGCAAGAAGAAGAGGTAAACAAAAGATGCCACAAATCATGGACAACGAGGGAACATACTACGACACCCAAGGAAAAGTTGATGCAATATCAAGAAAGATGGCAGCCACACACAGACAAAACCAGAACATGTCGGATGCAAGAACAAGGAGGCAAGTCGAACAGGAATACAACAGGATCAAAAGAAGGAACGAGTTCCAAATAGATGATGAAGACCATACCAGCCCAGCAGAAGTTGCCAAAATCATCAAGAAGCTGAAAGGAAGCAGAGCACCAGGACACGAAGGAATCCATAATATCACCCTCAAGGAACTTCCAAAGAAGATCATAGTACAACTGTACTATATCTTCAAATACTGCTTGGAAAAAGGATACTTTCCGAACAACTGGAAACACGCCAAAATCATACCTCTTCTGAAGCCAAGGAAGGATGGAAGAAGACCAGAAAGCTACAGACCAATATCTCTCCTGGAGTCGATGGGAAAAATATTGGAGAAGATCATCTACAAGAGACTGGTGAAACACTCGGAAAGAAGAAGAATCATCCAAGAAGACCAGTTCGGATTCAGAAAAGGAAGAAACTGCGAACTTCAACTAGCAAGGATAATCAGCGACACGAAGATAAAATTCAACAGGAAACAGAAAACAGGATTAGCCATACTGGATATAGAAAAAGCATACGACACGGTTTGGAAGAAGGCACTAATCTTCAAGATGGACAAGGCTAGACTTCCACACTACCTCATCAACATCTGCGATATGTATCTATCTAATAGAACATTTCAAGTCTCAGCGGACCAAAAGATGTCGATGATCCAAGAAATCCAGGAAGGAATGCCTCAGGGCAGTATTTTATCTCCAATATTGTATAACATTTTTGTTTCAGACCTTCCAACAGATCCCAGGACCTCAACAGCCCTGTATGCAGACGACACAGCAGTGTATGCATCCGGAAAAGATGAAAGACGTATCATAGATGACATGGAATACCACTTGGAAAAAATCACGAACTACACAGAGAAGTGGAAAATCAAGATCAACGCAGAAAAGACGCAGTTCATCGTATTCACCCAGGAAAAACAACCACCACGGAACGAGATCACAGTAGGAGGCAACAGAATCCAGGAATCAGAGACGGTGAAATACTTAGGAGTCCACCTCGACAGAAGACTCAACTTCCGGGTGCATACACAAAAAACAAAGGTAAAAGCTAATGCAGCTAAAAAACTAATTCTGCCTTTCATTTTTAGGTCCAGTCCATTATCGAAGGCAAAGAAGATGCAACTCTACCAAGCATATGTTAGGTCGGTGATTCTGTATGCTATTCCAGTATGGAGCTCCATTGCGGAGTCACACTGGAAAAAGTTAGAATCTACAGAAACGTCATGCTACCGAATCATCGACGGAGCAGCATGGGAGGATAGAGTTACAAACGAGACAATAAGGAACAGACTAGGATACACGCCACTGAGGGAAGTGGCTGAGAATAGAACCAGGTGGTTCTTCAACCAGGCCACTAGAAGAACACGTCAGACCAGGGACATCCTCGAGAAGAACAGGGTCCAGAGGATGTTTAGATCCACCCATAGGCTGATCGACCATCTGATCAGGGTCTGATTCCAGGGATGCAGGGAAGTAGGTACGTTTGCCGATACCAGTACCTACAGAAGCAGACGAGGACACCACCCAGGAAGATCCAGGAACCGAGAGGATGAAGAAACAAGAAGCTAGCGGTGCAACGGCGGTACGCTGAGAAGAAAGAAGGCAAAAATTCTTTAAGTTTTTGAAATGTACATATTAGTTAAGGCAATAAACGTTTTTATTTTTATTTTTATTTTATTTTTATTTTTATTATATGCAGCTCATTCAGTTACCGACTACGAGACCGAAGACAACGCACAGAAGATGCCAAGTGAGACCTTGGCGAAACGTCTGCAATTAAAAAATGACCAACGGATATTTTCCCGGAATAATTGTTCAACATATTACTCCATCCGTGAAACACTTCAAACTAACATTATTCACCTCTACGGGGAGGAGACATTTAATGCCACCAAAACTTATGAGAGTTTAAGGAAAAAGAGATGTCAATTACTATGCAACCTCACCTTCCTACTACAATGCCGAGACTTGGACCTTCAACCTACATTTACAAAACTTTCTCATCATACAAACACGAGAAAGACTAAAGCTATTTTAAAACAAGCCAGCATTGCTCTACTTAGAGCAGAAATAAAGAAAACACGATTCAACATAAGCGTGGTTGAGAACCGCCTGTACAAACTACATCTACAGTTGAGCGAAACCATTCATGCACTTCTATGGAACCAACTTGAATTACTTACATACTGGCGCATTGAAACAGATAAACAAATTTCAACAAAAAAGCTAGAGGGAAAGATAGAAAAGCTCAAACCAAAAACAACGAAATTTCCACAGCCAACATGCAACAAACATACTGTACATAACATGTCAGACTATCCTCTTTCTGAACCCGAAAAGAGCGTTCTGGAGAAAGGGTTCAACTATGCCATCGCACCAAAAGTAATACCCAAAGAGGAAATCATAGCCAATGTTGAATCAAGCTTAACAACATTAAACGAGCAAGATGCAGAGGAAATAAGACACCGGGTTGCCAGCATCCTCAGAAAAGCGAAACCACCGAGGCCTAATCTTACGCACAAGGAGCATCAAGCCCTCAAACACCTCAATAAAAATCAATCCATCATCATACTACGCCGACAAAGGAAACACAACTGTCGTCATGAACATCGGGGAATACAAATCAAAAATGCAAGACCTCCTAAAAGATGAAACATATAAAGCGGTATCGAGGGACCCCACCACATACTTGGAGAAAACTACAAAAACTAAAATCAACAAATCTCCTATCGACGAAACAACAAAAAGGGCACTCATACCAAGAGAAAAATCCAGTAGATGCCCAAAATTCTACGGTCTTCCAAAAATCCACAAGCCAGGTGTACCTATGCGACCCATCGTTAGCGCATTCAATTCACCCCTACAAAAACTTGAACGGTACATAGCGCAGATACTCCAACCCATCACGGAAAAGGCATCCTCATACGTTAAAAACTCACACCACTTCACACAAATATTGACTTCAACTACACTCAACAACAATGACATTATAGCTAGTTTCGATGTCAAGTCATTATACACCAACGTACCAGTAAACGAAGCACTCCAGTTAATATCGGAATACGAAGACCTTCCTGACCATATCATAGAACTAGCTCACCACTGCCTCAACAATGCATACTTCATGTACGATGGACAAATGTACCGACAAACAGATGGAGCAGCAATGGGTTCATCATTATCACCGGCGGTGGCCAATATGTTCATGATTTACTTTGAAGAAAAAGCCATCAAAACATACGATAAAAAACCGAAACTGTGGCTAAGATACGTAGATGACGTATTTGTGATCTGGACCCATGGAAGAGTAGAACTTGAACAATTTCTTAATCATCTAAATAATCAACACCCAAAAATCCAATTCACCCTGGAGATTGAAGATAACAACCAACTTCCATTTTTAGATGTTCTCGCAATAAAAACACCGAGTGGTAAATTTGAACACACAGTATATAGAAAACCAACTCACACCGATAGATATCTACAAGCCAACTCGCACCACCATCCTTCCCAAATACAAGGAGTAGCTGACACTCTGATATCAAGATCAAATAGCCTGACCTGTACTACACATAGAAATGCAGAGCTCAAGAACATAAAAACAATACTGAAACAAAATGGATACAGCTCAAACACCATCTACAAAGCAATAAAGAAACAACGGAAGACCACACAAAACACACAAGAAGACAACAAAAATCAACCAAGAGCTATTCTACCATACGTGAAAGGAACCACCGACAAGATAGGGCGCATTCTCCGAAAAAAGAACATATCGACAATCTACAAACCGAAGCAAACAGTTCGATCGATCTTAAGAAACCCCAAAGATGCAACCAAACTGGAAAATCAGGGTGTTTACAAAATTGCATGTGGAACCTGTCACCAAACCTACATCGGACAAACCAACAGGAGAATTTCCGCAAGATTAGAGGAACACAAACTAGCAATTCGCAACAGACAGCTAACATCTGCTCTATTTCAACACGAGCATAACACAGGCCATAAAATAAACTTCGAAAGTTGCAAACAAATAGCCAACATTGAACACTTCAAAACAAGAACCATCAGAGAATCTATAGAAATTGAAAAAGAAGGTCTTCTTAACAAACGTGACGACTCCTTAAATCTGCCCCAAGCTTGGAAGTCCATAATCTCGAGACGCCAACATCAAACTGACTGCCTGAGCTTCGCTCCCCAGGGGGCGGGGCCTAGCGGCGTAACGAATACGGCCAATCAGCGACGATCCGCTCGAACAGCGCACGATATAAAAGAAGTGAGGACTGAGCGCAGCTCATTCAGTTACCGACTACGAGACCGAAGACAACGCACAGAAGATGCCAAGTGAGACCTTGGCGAAACGTCTGCAATTAAAAAATGACCAACGGATATTTTCCCGGAATAATTGTTCAACATATTACTCCATCCGTGAAACACTTCAAACTAACATATATATATATATATATATATATATTGCTGATCTCTCATTTGATGAACATGACTACTGAGGAACCTGCCTATATCATTACGGAATATCCTTTTAATTTACTTTTTCCAATCCTTCAACTTTTCATCTAAATCACTGGTAACTTTACAATTGTTCTTATGATTGTGAAATGAACGTGGCATACACTTGGGCCACTCTTTAAGTCTCAGTTAGCATTCTCGAAACACACTCTAAACAAGCTTTCAATTCTTCAAGTTCGCTTTCTAGCTCGAACAGTTCCGACGATTTTTCAGTCACAGTCTCATACATTTAATATTTTCCGCTGTTATTGAGCTGTAAGGTTGACCAGAATGCTATGGATTGCTGATCTATTGGGTTGAACCATTCTTTGTATGTATCTTACTCAAACACTGATCTCCAAAACACTTTTGCATCATCAAAATGTTTCTACATTTTGTTTTTTTAAGCGTACTCTCCTCCGGTAGGGATCTTTGTATTGAATACCACCGAGACGCAAGACTCCATATCTTGTACTCCATATCTACTGCAGGTCGATTTAAGACATCAGCATATTTTAGTCCAAGTAGCAGATTAACTTAGATTTTATACTACTACGTTAACCTTTTATTTCCTGATCAGGGTTTGAACCATAGATTCACTAGATCAATTACAGTGAAGTGAATGACGTTTCGACCGCTTGGCTTTCTGACCGACGTTTAAACTTAATGGAAAGTTTGTCTTAAGTTGGCCATTCAGAATTGTCTGTATTTTTTAATTTGTTAATTTTCATAGATTAGAATAAAGATAGCTTAAGGATTTATTTATTTATCTATCTATCTATCTATCTATATATATATATATATATATATATATATATATATATATATATATATATATAATATATATATATATCTAGCTTTAAAGATTTATTTTGAATGTAAAGAATTTTAAATTCGTCATTAAAAGAATAATTATAATCTAGAAGGTGAAGTGCGTACGTAGAATCTTTTTCTGTTATTGAAATCCCTTTGAAATGTTCTGCTATACGTTTGTTAAAAGTTCTACCAGTTTGACCGATACCAGTATATAGGTTATTCCACGAATATACGACTGTTTGGGATTATTGCGACAACGAATATTTTACTGTGCAAGTAGAAGTATGAAAGTAAATTGGTCTAATTATTATTCCAATAAAAAGCATCTACTGTTAGTATTACATCTGAACTAAAATCATTTCAGTTAATAGATGTACAAATAGACGCAATAAATAACGAAAATACCAAAAATTTTTTCGCAAACGCTCATTTTTATGAAAATGTGTTCATCAGACATTTGGGTTGGATTTCGGTGAAATGTAAACAAAGTGCATTTGAAATGTAAACATTTGTAAATAAATGCAAACAGGCGCGCCGGGTTTCTTTGATATTATATTTTATTACTTTATTAGGTAAGAGAACTGTAATAAAAATAAATATACTATTTTTATTATAAATGAAAAGAAATTGGCAGAAGGATGGTTCAGAAATCAGAAATAGAATCTATATAATAGTTCACTTTGTTAGTTTTAAATATTTGTTTGGTTTGAGTGGATGTACTCTTAAGTTCCGAAAGTTTTTTTATAACGGGTATAGTATACCGGCTATTGATAGTTAAAGTACCGAGTCGTTACAGACATTAAAAAGTAACGAAAATTTACATACAGTTTCATATATCGCCGACTGATTTTAGTTTTAAAAACCGTCCGTATAGAGCTTTCCGGTGAAGAGAGGTGTCCGTTAAGATAGAGTTTAGTGTAGTGTATTTGTTTATTGAAGCCAAAAATGCCGAGACGTGTTTTAGATGTAGACAAGTTTATAATTAATGTACTTTCTTATTTTACTGCTGAGAAAACCAACGGGGGCCCTTTGCGACCTGTTGAGTCCGTACATAAACGTGTGTGTGATGCACTCTGTATTAGTGAAACAAAACTGAAGTCGATTTTGCAAAAGAAAAAAAAAGTGGACAAAGTGAACAAAATGTCGCACAATATAAATCTCGCCGACAACCAAAGACTATAGATCTTCCCGAAGGTTGCAAATTTGAAATCCGTGAGACAATATATAAAATGCGCGAAAAGAAAGAACATGTTTCTTTAGATTCAGTGCTACAAAAATTAAAAGACAGAAATATATTTGAAATTTCCAGAAAAGTCTTTGGAGAGTTTTAAGACAGATTGTCTTTAAGTTCAAAAAGGAAGACAATAGAAAGGCTTTGTGTGAAAGAGCTAGTGTCGTTCACAAAAGAATAGAATTTTTAAGAAATTACAACAAATTTAAAGAAGAATGTTCTTCCTTCGTTTATTTAGACGAAACATGGATTTTTGCTAAAGGCGGTATCAAACGAATGTGGCAGGACGAGAGTATAAAATCCATAAAACACATCGATAACGAGGGAAAGAGATATATTATAGTACATGCAGATGGAAAATATGGTTTTATTGAGGGAGCAGATCTTGTGTTTTCATCAAAATCAAAATCAGCCGATTATCATGACAATATGAATACGGAGATGTTTGTTACATGGTTGAAAGAAAAACTGTTACCAAGTTTACATGAACCATCCGTTATAGTACTGGATAATGCTGCGTATCATTCGGAAATTTTAAATAAGCCACCAACAAACACCTGGACTGTAGATAAAATAAAAGAATGGTTAACGAATAAAACTATTACATATCCTCACCAGTGGCGGCTCGTGACATCTGCTATAGGGTGTGCTGCATGAACCACGGTCAATATAAAATAATAGAAATAGAATAACATACGAAAACAAAAACAATAAAATTAGCTTTAATACTAATTAATAGTAACTAATAACGACATGCTATAAAAATCTGATTAACTTACATTTATTGCATTTTTCTAAATTGGAAATTAATACGCCGGTCCTTTTTTGTCGCAAACTTTTCGATTACTTTATCGTTAAAGTTCGGTATTGAAGCGATGAACTTTTTTTCTATCGAGAGTGTGGAAAGGGCTGTTAATCTGTCTTCGCACATTGAATTTCTTAAAAATGTTTTGATCCGTTTTAAAGTTGAAAAACTACGTTCAGCTTCTGCTGTGGTCATTGGCGTAGTCACCAGAATTTGTATCAACTTTTTGGTTTCTGTTAATGTGTCCTCTAAATTATTAGAAATTATAAATTTTAGTAAAGGCACTGCACCTTTTAATGTTCTACACTCGATATTGGAATACAAAACTGACAGTTCTGTTCGCAAACGGTTTTTATCAAAGAAGTTATAAGCTGTACAAGTTAAATCCAATTCATTTTCAGGAAACTTATTATTATATTTTTCGAAATGTTCTGAAGATAAAAGTGTTGCGGCAACTAGATGATTTGTATATGCAAACCGTTCTTTTGCATTGTTTATAATAACATCACAAACTTCTAGACAGGCAATACGGTGATCCTGTTGGCTGTTATTTGGGCGTTTCCTTTTTTGGACACTAGGCGCCGCATTTAAATTTGAAGCTTGATGTATGATAGGGTCTATTTTATTTCGGACATTGTTAATACTTTGCTCAAAAACATGTATAGCTTTCTGTGCTTCGGTTGGGTCCATGTTCTTTTTTTGAAGATTATTGTACAAAACGTCAACATGTGGCATAATATAATGAAAAACAGTCAGCCAGAAAGTAAAATTTTGATCTTCCAGAATACGTCTAAGTCCTCTTGCTTCCTTGGAAGTAATAGCATTTGACTCTTCTTCTAGTTGCTCCATACACTCAATAATAAAGTCTCTATATTCGTAAACGACATTTACTGTACGAATATTGAAATTCCAGCGTGTAGGGATTGAACGAGGAATATTTTTTCCAACTATTTGATTTAAGACAGCTATTCTTTGAGGTGAATGACTAAAAAATCCAGGTATATCATGTAAATCTCCAAAAAATACGCGTACTTGGGAATTAATAGAACATGCTCTTGACATTATTAGATTCAATTGATGGGCGTAACAGTGCACAAAATGAGCAGTTTCATATTTTCTCTTAATTATTGTTTGCACTCCGCCATGTATCCCACTCATAACAGCTGCTCCGTCATAACTTTGTGCAATGAGCTTATTTTTGTTATTCTTTAATATTGGGTTTAAAACATTCAAAATTGTGTTAGCTAAGGTTTCAGCATCATGTTTTTCTGGAAGCAAAAAAGTCCAAAACCTTTCAACTGGAGCACCGTTTTTTACATAACGAAAAACAATGACCATTTGAAATTTCATAGAAACATCCGTTGTCTCATCAGCTATCACTGCTAAAAATGGGGCTTCATTGATTTCGTTTAAAATCTCCTCAGCGTATACTTCTAGCATGCAATCCAAAATATCATTTTGTATTGTTTTTGAGGTACCTTTGAAAATTGTCGCATTTGTAAGGTGTTCACTAAGTGTTTTATCAAGTTCAGCAGAAAAATTCACTAAACCACGAAAAATTCCAGGGTTATCTGATGTTTCAGATTCATCGTGTCCTCGTAAGGCGAGCTCAAAAGCCCCACAGAATTTTATACAGTCAATTATTTTTGACAAAACATACCTGTTTTTCGTCACCTCTTCATTGTGTTTTTGTATATTTATCCAATAAGCAGAGTCAAGTTGGGCCTGTATATTAAGTTTCCCAAATAATGCAAATCGCATTTCATTGTTCATATGAGTTTGCGTGTTTTCATGCTTCTTTATTTTTTCACTTAAATGCACTAGATCCCGCACTCCTGTCTCGCGCCACAATTTTTCCTCTTTATCTGCGCCGAATAATGCACACGGAAAACAGAAAAAAGCATTTTTTTCGGAACATCCACAAATCCACTGATTTCGTAGATACATGTCTTTATTAAATTTACGCGTATATGTTTTTCCACGGCTTTTACCGGACACTTCAATATTAAGATCAGGCATAGGACGGCCACGTTCTTTTATAATCAACTGTTGTTGATAGTGAAGTTTTTGAAATTTATTTACACCTAATTTAAATTGAAACTCCATTGTTTTAAACACGCTCGAACAAAACAAATTAAACAAAATTGTAACCTAAGAATTTCTAAACACGGCACAGATGCAACGGTCACGAATAACTGTCGTGAATTGCAGCTCGCAAACACATTTCCGAGGCCGTTAATCAGCCGATTGCCGAAGCACATCGGCTAAGATCGCCGTTTGCCTAATAAATGCATTTTACCGCTGCCAGTGTTTCGGTTGTTATCGACGCGGCTTCACTGGAGCAGCAAATACGTAAAAAGATTGCTTCACTGGAGCACCAAATACGTAAAAAAATTATACGGTTTCACTAGAGGAGTAAATACGTAAAAAAAATAATATTAATCATCGTTGTTGGTGAATTATTATTAACAGTTTATGTTTAATATGATAATATGGCAGATTTGAAATAAAACTATATTAATTATTCTTTAATAATTAAGATTTGCTATGGTTGTTTGGTAGTTCTGCAGCTCAGCAGCACATAAAGAAAAGCCGCCACTGATCCTCACTGTTTTAAGCCTCAATTACTAACGTTAGCTAAAAGTCATGCACAAGCAAACATATATATAGTAATTACTATTTATAACTGGGAATAAGCCACAATTAAAGATAAAAAATACGTTTATTGACGTTTCAATTTCCAATTCGGAAATCGTTCTCAAAATACAAACAGTAAATTAAACAATTTTTGTTTTTTGTTACATAGTGAAAAAATTCTTCTAATAATTTAATTTTATCTGACTCATTTATATTGACAATTCAGACATACATTATGCACTTTAAAGTAGACGACTTTAAAATGATATTGTCAATATTGTTGAGTTAATAAGTGAACATCAATCTTATATTAAAAATAGAGAATTTGATAGATCTCAAATATGTAAACACGCATGGGATAATGAACATAGGGTTCAATGGAATAATTCAAATATAGTCCTAAAAGAAACGGATGGTAAAAAAAGAAAAATCAAAGAAGCGGCTCTAATTATGCTAAATGAGGCCAATTGTGTCGCAAATTCCTCGGCAGAATGTAGTAGGATCTGGTTACCAATATTGAAAGAGGAAGTTATTAATAAGAAAATACCAGTATTAGTAAGTCAGTAACATATAGAGGATACATCATTTATGTTTTTTAAATAACGTAACATATAAAATCAGAATTTTGATGTTTATTGAAGGTAAACTAAATTCACGAACAAATACTTACAATGTCGGGATAGTATTATGAGGTTTTTTTCCTGGTTTTTCCCTCATAATTTACTATGGAATCACTAACAGGAGAATTTTACTGTCATCATGTCATGTGTTTGTCTTTTTAAAGACGAATTACATGCTATGATTTTTTCTGACGGATATTCTCAAGTTAAAGTTGATTTCATGTAATCGAATGAACTATCTTATAGTAAAGTCGTCCCAGGAGCGCAACTCAACAATATTGACAATATCATTTTAAAGTCGTCTACTTTAAAGTGCATAATGTATGTCTGAATTGTCAATATAAATGAGTCAGATAAAATTAAATTATTAGAAGAATTTTTTCACTATGTAACAAAAAACAAAATTTGTTTAATTTACTGTTTGTATTTTGAGAACGATTTCCGAATTGGAAATTGAAACGTCAATAAACGTATTTTTTATCTTTAATTGTGGCTTATTCCCAGTTATAAATAGTAATTAATTTACAATGCCACAAGAAAATAGCTTCAGAACAATATATATATAGTAGACGAAATTATACATAGCTTTGGACATCGTGTGTTAAGACTACCGCCCTATCATTGCCAATTCAATCCAATTGAATATATTTGGGGGATTTGCAAAACATATTATGATAACCATATTGGATACAAGGGTTACAGTGACGAGGTAGTCTTGGAAACATAGCAACAAGCATTGGATATTGCCACTCCTGAAATTTGAGAAAAAAGTGTAAAAAAATGTGAAGACTTAATTAAAGAATGGTGGATCCGTGAAGGTCGCATCGAAGCAGTTAATCCTATTATAATTTACCATCCAAATGAGGATAGCGACGACAGTGATTATGGCTGTGAATCTGATGGTTGATAATAGTTTTAGGAGATTAGGTGAATAAGAGAACAAGTAAGTTTTTTTGTTTTTTTAATACTAATTGAATATTCGACTAAATAAAGTACACTATTTAATCACTTAAGTATTTAATCACTTCGTTTAAATCACTTAATTAAAACACCAACTTGTTTAAAATACTAAACTTAATGATAGTAATTATATAATTTAAATTCTGAATTACAACTATTATATAAACCATCAACTCTATATTTATATCATGACTTCATATTTAAATCTAAGGATTATATATGTCGTAACAGTATTTTAAAAATGGGGAGAATTTACTATTGTACAATGCAGCACATTGGACCATTTAAGTCGACACCTTAAAGCGAATTTAAAACAGTCGTATATTCGTGGAATGGAGTATACAGCAAGTTCTTAAAGATTTACTAATTTCGTTTATACTCCACAGAACTGCTGGACCGTTGAACAAATATCTGATACTTTTGGAGCAGAACTAGAATTAATTAATTTGTGATTTATTCCCAATCTTTTACATAAATTAGCAGCTTAGAAATGGAGTCAATAATTTTGGTAATAAAAGCTTGAAAAAATCTTTCTTGATACAACATTCATCGACTAAGATCGTTTAATGGAGCATCTAAAATTCGATGCCGGATCTGCAGTGGCGTATAAATAAAGGTTGTTATACTATATCATTTAAAAATACCATCTCAAACAAATAAAACAAGAGAGAAAAAGTCCAAAGAGTAAAAGATACCGCGACTTCACTCTCTCCGATAGCAGTTTTATTTTTAGTTATAAAAACACCCAGGCCGACTTTGATTACCGCTTTTTATTTCTTTATACGAGGGATTTACCATTTTTACCAATAATACTCCATGGAAATAAAAACAGAAACGTAATTTGGTAAACTGTGTTGTAACAATTACAAAGATGAAAACCATTGCAGAATGGAAGATTCCATAAAATTTTCTACTTTGGAATTGCCGCGAACTGGTTTGTGCTCAATATTATTTTATTAAATAACACAATATTTAAAGAATATTTTTAAAATTGTAGGCACTAAGTTCTCAGAAATGATCATAATATTTCATCGTTACTATTGTCTTTCAATAGCGTGTGAAAAATTTCATTGTTGAATTTCAAAAAATGTTAAGTAAAGTTATTGTTATTGAAGAAACATCTATTTATATATATATATATATATATATATATATATATATATATATATATATAATGTTGTATTGTTCTGTAATGTTGTATATCATTACAGATAACCAACTTGACTGATATATCTATTAACAACTAACCTACTTTAATAATAATTTTCATTAACAAAAAAAGATAACATTCTCTTGCTTTTCTTAGATACATCTCAATAAGATATTATTACAATAATACATGAACAATTTACTAATTAAAAATAAAAGAATTTCAATTAGAAATTCTAAACTAATATCTCCCCAGACTGAGATCTAACTTCATCGGTTTTACCAATGAACCTTAACGACATTCATATCAAAAGAACTACTTGTAATTGTTTCGGCGCTTGCGTTCTATGAAAACAGAAGCTCACATTCAAACTTTACAACAATTAAAAATTTAGTTATTGCCGACAATTCAAAGAATTACTTCCTTTAAATGTAGTTACATTGGGTTTTTCGATTGTCCTTGGGTAAACCTTTGCGTTTTAAGTTCAAAGCTACCATACATTTCCAACGTTCACAAATAAACTTTTTTGCACACAGTAACAAAAAAAACACCACTATGTTGTTACTAGCTAAAGTTTTTTAACATCATAACTAGACATTTCTAAAATTTCACGGTAAGGTAAATGTTTTTTATTAGATAATATATAGTAGCTTATTATAATTTATTCTCTTTCAGCCCTGAAGAAGCCAAATTCTCTTTGGCGAAAACGTTAGGTGAAATAATTGATACACATTAGAGTTTTTTTTTGCAGATTTCCCCAATATTTAAGAGTTTACTATTTAACTTATCTGCAAAGATTAAATTTCTTTTCTATATATATATATATATATATATATATATATATATATATATATATATATATATATGCTGTCACTATTTTTCCGGGTTTGACTCCGCGTTGTAAAGTGCTGGTTTTCTTGAAAACCATTGTTTTGGCGACGTTTCGGCAAGGTCTCACTTGCCATTCTCAAGCCTGGTGGATCTACTTCTCGTCGTTACTCGATTAGTACTGTAATCAGTACAGTACTAATCGAGTAACGACGAGAAGTAGATCCACCAGGCTTGAGAATGGCAAGTGAGACCTTGCCGAAACGTCGCCAAAACAATGGTTTTCAAGAAAACCAGCACTTTACAACGCGGAGTCAAACCCGGAAAAATAGTGACAGCACATATAGCTCCCGCGGAAACCTGAAAACAAACATATATATATATATATATATATATATATATATATATATATATATATATATATATATATATATATTATATATATATATATATATATATATATATATGTATATATATATATATATATATATATATATATATATATATATATGATAATGAACTTCCAGATTCAACAGTTGATACCAGATGATCTGAGATCTTTTAAATACCAGTCGATAGTACTGTTAATGAAGACGAAGCCGTAAAAAGCACGAAGCCAAAGCGTGGCCGGGTCAGCTAGTTATTTCTATAACAATTTGTTTACTACTTTTTATAGGTATGAATTTTATCGTGTCTAATTTTCAAGCAGTTGCAATAACAGTAAATAGCACCAGCAGCTTGAGCTGTCACATACTGAATATATCAATGACTTACTTGTAAAACCTATCTTGTATGTCTGATAAAATTATTAAAACATGATCTGCACGTTCATTGTTGCTGTTTTCTTCTTCTTCGCGTGTAATTCTTATGCTTTTCAGCGTTGGATTGTTTATTTCAATCTTCTTCTTCAGCCTTCATTGGACATAGGCCTCCTCCAATTGCTTCCACGTTTTCCTATTTTTTGCAATTCTCTTCTGCTGCTTTTCAGCTACAGCTATTATATCGTCTATCCATCTCGTTTTGGGTCTTCCCACGCTTCTTTTTGTTTCTTGAGGTCTCCAGAATGTCCCTTTATAAGACCATCTGTTGGGGTCTTGTCTTGCTACATGTGCTACCCATTGCCATCTCAATGTCGCTATTTTTCCCATTATATCGGTTATTTTAGTTCTTCGACGTATTTCGGTGTTAGGAATTTTGTCTCTGAGGTTTATATTTAACATGGCCCTCTCCATGGTCTGTTGAGTTACTCTTAATTGTTCTGCCATTTTTCTGGTGATTACCATAGTTTCCAATGCATAAGTTGCAACTGATAGTATATAAGTATCATAGGTTTTTCGTTTTAAGTGTATTGGGATTTTTCTGTCTTTTAAAATGAAGCTCAACTTACCAAAAGCAGCCCATGACAATTGTGTCCTTTTAATTTCTAGGGTTTGATTTTCCTTTTCGTTTTTAATTGCATGTCCTAGATATATACAGGGTGGTCCTTAAGTAATTGTACAAAAAGAAACCGTAGATTCTACACTTTAAAATATTAAGATTTAAGTCAAGTTGCTATAATAAAATGTTAATATTAAGAAAGATACAGGGTGTTAAAGTGGAAATTTAAAATTTTATTTTTTGCTATAACTTTCATGTTTGTCAACATTTATGCATAAAAATTTACAACTGGGTAGTATTAAATATCAGAAATTTTAATTTGATGTATACTTTGATGTATCTGATAGAGGGCGCCACATATGCCACATACGTGGCATATATTTGCACTTAACTTTTTTGCTCCTCAAGTTATGGGTATTTTTATTAAAAAATATTAAAGATACATTATTTTAACAAAGAAAAGGTATACTTGTTAATAACTTCAAAACTCAATAGTTTTCGTTATAATCGCATTTTACAAATCAACTACATAATTCTGATTTATCTCAATTACTCCAGACAACGAAAAAAAATTAAAGAAAAACATCAATACTTCTGAATTTTGGTATAAAATACCCTTAATAAGGTTAATAGTTAACGAATTATTAAGTAAAATAAATATATCAACAGGATAAAATAACAGGATTTGATAAATAACAGCATAATTGGATTTTCCATCAAACATTTTACATTTTGGATTAAATTAAAGGCATAATCAAAACATTTTATTTACAAACCAAATTAAGAAATAGTTAAACTAAATAACGTTGAACTTTTTGTCGAAGTAAGTGTTCAATATGTCCACCATTTTCTTTAATTCATTTGTCAATACATTCCATAAAATATCGTCTCATATTAAATATCATTATTGGTTCTAAAGAAACTGCTGCAGTATTTATTATAAGTGTTATACGTATAATAATAAGTAATGTTTTGAAATTTTTATGAATTAAATAATTATATTAATATCTCACCACAAAAATATGACTACCACGAACAATCCAACGTTCAGGAAAGTTGTTTTTAAACACTGTCTCACTCCACTTTCTCTGTAACGTAATGGTGTACCATCTTGTAGAAACCACATACTTCGCCTTAAGTTTGATGACAATTCTTTGAATAAATCAATAAAATAATTTTATAAAAAATGTAAATAAATCTCGATATTCAAATTGCAAAGTAATTCGCATATCCGTAAAAAATAGTTACCAATAATTCTAAACCATAGGACATGCATTTTAAATATGAATTTTGAATGATATTTTATAGATATGCGAATTACCTTGCAATTTGGATGGTTAGATTTATTTAGATTTTTATAAAATGATTTTATTGATTTATTGGAAGAATTGTCATCAAACATAAGGCTAAATATTTGGTTTATGCAAGATGGTACACCAATACATTACAGAGAAGGGGGAGTGACAGTATTTAAAAAAAAACTTTCCTGAACGTTAGATTGTTCGTGATAGTCATATTCCCTGATTATGTGGTAAGATATTAATATAATTATTTAATTCATAAAAATTCCAAAAGAATACCTATTGTTATACTTATAATAATTACTGCAGCTGTTTCTTTAGAACCAATGATGCTATTTAATATGAGACAATATTTTATAGAATGTATTAACAAATGAATTAAAGAAAATGGTGGACATATCGAACACTTACTTTGACAAAAAGTTTAATGTTATTTAGTTTAGCAATTTCTTAATTTGGTTTGTAAATAAAATATTTTGATTATGACTTTAATAATACAAAACGTAAAATGTTTGATGTAAAATCCAATTATTCTGTTATTTTATCGAATTCTATTATTAATTATCCTGCTGATATATTTATTTTATTTAATATTTCGTTAACTATTACCTTTATTAAAGGAATTTTATAACAAAATTTAGAAATATTGATGTTTTTATCTATTTTTCTTTCATTGCCTGGAGTAATTGCGTTAAATCAGAATTATGCAGTTGATTTGTAAAATGCGATTATCTCGAAAATTGTTGAGTTTTGAAGTTATTAACAAGTATACCTTTTCTTTGTTAAAATAATGTATCTTTAAATTTTTTTATCAAAAATACCGCTAACTTGAAGAACAAAAAAGTTAAGTGCAAATGTATGCCACGTATGTGGTATATGTGGCGCCCTCTATTGGCTATATCGAAGTATGCATCAAATTATAATTCCTTATATTAAATAGTACCCAGTTGTCAATTTGTATACATAAAGTATACAAGTTGTATACAGTGTATACAAGTGCCTACAGCATTAATTTTAGTTAATGGATATCTGTACTTAGTGGTACTATGTCGTCTGCGAAACGTAAATGGTTAATATATACTCCATCTATTTTTAATCCCTTTTCGGCCCAATTTAGTTTTTGAAGACATTTTTTAATGCCAAAGCAAATAACTTGAGTGAGATGGTGTCGCCATGTCTCACACCTTTGTCAAGGTCTATTTGCATAGTTTCCATATCGTCATCTATTTTAACGTGAAAAGTAGCATTATCGTATATATTCTTCAGGAGGACAGCATATCTTGAATCTACTCTGGCGTCGTCCAATGCCGTTAAGAAAGCCCATTTCTCGATACTGTCGAATGTTTTGTGATAATCGAGCAATGTTCCAGTTCCAGATGTAGTAGTATGTTGTACTCTATTGTTTTGTCAATAACTGTCCAGATTGTTTGCAAGTGATCGATAGTGCTAAAACCCTTACAAAAGCGTCCCCTTTTTTATGGAGTAGAATGACTTTCGCATTTTTCCATGCTTTTGGTATTTGTCCTTCCAATAGGAATTTATTCAGTAATGCTCTCATTCCCTCTTCTAATGCAGTGCCTCCCATTTTTAACATCTCTGAAGTAATTTTATCTTCTTACGGTGTTTTCCCATACAGTTATCTCTGTTCGTTTTTCTTCTTTTCTCTCTCTGTTCTAGAGTCCCGGATTTTAGTTTAGCTTCTTTTTGTTTTCTTATTCTACAACAAAGTTTCTTAGTAGCTGTTTGTATGTCTTTAGTTATTTGCTCAGCTAGTTCATCTATATTCTTGTGTTCAAAGGTATTTGCTACTAGTTTCCGTGCTAATTCCTTTATAATTAATATTTATTTCAATATTTATTTCTTATCCATTCCTTCCAGTTTGAATTTTAAGTAAGCCGCGGTAATGATAATATCTATCTCTGCCCTCAGATGAATAACATTATTGGTAACGGTGTGGGTAATACAAGAATAAATAGACAAAGCAGAACACAGCAAATATATTTATGTAAATAATTTGACTTATTAAATGAAAAGGGGAAATATGAGTCGCTGGTTAAAATTTGCATTTATATGGCAACTACGCATTACGTAATTTCTGTCAAAACTTAAAAAACACTCCTTGTATCATAATGGAGAATATAATGATGTAGGCAGAAACGTAGTGCAGGTAAATTTAAAACAAAGTCCTTTGCCGATTTTCCACAAAGTGGTGATACATTTCAAAGAACAGACACCGCGTGGGTCGTGGGCATCTTTGATGTCGACAAGGAAGAATAGTCTCTGACTCTGAATGTTTCGCCTGAGTAAATATTAATGAATACACTGATTACGTCTGCGTGCAAATAATTATTGAGTTGTAGATTTAATTGACTGATCTAGGAGTAAATGAGATATATCGCAAAATTTACTTTCGAACATGCATCTAAAAATTTGAGGTATATTTCAGAATGTCTTGAAAATTGATAAGTAAATAAGTATATGTTTATAATAACAAAACTTCTAAGTAAGCAAGTAATTCTAAGTAAGTAATTTTAACCACATGTTTTATTTAATAGTCAAAGTTTCAACCACATTTTTCTTTATTTAGCGGGATTACATACTTTTTAGGTTCACTGAAGACCGAACTGTTCTGAACAATTGTAATGCATTTGGATTTTTAATTTTTATATTTTATTAAATCAATATATACCAATTTGACAAGTTTTTACTCCATTGTAAAGTTTTTTAACTGTGGACTTTTTAACGTATGTCTTACTGTTTGGTCTATGATCACACTACGGTCCCTGTATAGCTTGTAGTTGTATTTAAGCATACTCTCAGGAACATATTGACCTTCTTGAGGATCTTCTCTACTGAGTCATGTCACTAAGATGTTGGATTGTTTCTTGGGCTTGAAATAACTATTGGCATTTGTCGTTTTGGACCTGAGGATCTTTGACGATATATTTCAGGTAATTTTTTATTTGTTCAGCATTTGTTTCAGCATTCTGTTTCAGGGAACATTTCTGCTAATGCCAACCAATAGTTCGACACCGTTTTGTCGACATAGTCTTGACTGACTTCATTGGTATGTCGCCCATGTAGAGATTTACCCATCCAAACACGCATTTTTTTCTCCAAGGAAAGAAGCATAAATATGCTTTATGCGAAATACTGATTCTCTTAATTTAAGTGGTGACCATCTACTGCAAAAATCGTGTCATGTAATATAGATATTTCAGCTTACTTCTTTTTGTAATTGCTCACTTAATATTTCCTCCTAAATACTATGGTAATGTTGTTCTTTCAACTACACTACGAGGAGGATGTTTGTGCTTCGTGAGGTGTGTTCATACTTTTCGCTCAAGATTTTCCAAATTCGTTTAGGTCCGCTTAACACTTAACAATACCAAATGAATAGCTAAGCGTGGAACATGCGTAGGTGTTTATTGCTTTAAACAAATTTTTAGTGTTAAGATGTTATGGTAAATTTTCCGCGCTTGATTTACTCCTTTATACTTATCAGTTTCACCCATAGTTTCAAAATGCAAACTGATATCATTTGAGAAGGTTTTTAGCTTTTAGCATCTGATCTACATGGTTTCGAATGGAAATCATTAATTTCCATAGATGAAAGCACAAAAAAACGAAACAACAAATGTCGAATAATGCCAAACATATACTAGAGAGAAAATAACAAAAAGACCAGAGAGAAAACAAACACCAGAGAGAAATCATACAAAAAACAACATAACAGTTCACTAAGAAGACAGTTCGTAGCTCGAAAAAACTCGTGGACAACCGCAACGAAAGCCTGAGCATGTCAACTGTTTGAAATTACTTACCTAATGAATAAAATTATATGGAACAACGTTAAACCACTGCATGTCTAGCGAGCTTGTTTATAATAAAAAAAATACACGAACTAACTTTTTTTAACTAATTTTTTTTATCATAAATATTTTACAATGTATTTTAGTTTTCCAGGTTTTCAGGTTACTTACTCTATACAATATCAACATTTAGTATTTACATTATTTTTCACTTCTGTTATTATTTTTTATTTAACTTTACCTTACACCAAATGCCAAATATCCTCCGCATACAACTACGACTATACAAAGTCTAAATAATTCCAACTTACAATTTTTTTATAGATGCATTTAATACATATCGTAAATGCATAATTCCAGAGATACGACTTGCGTAAAGCAGGAAGAACAGATCGTATTATTTTTGTCAACAAAAATTCCAAAATATGTATACTGGAAAACCGTAAAGTCTGAGCCGTTAATAAACAAGTTATCATTCCCTCTATTGAGGAAATCAGATATTTCAAATTCCTATTACCACAGTGGCGTGGTTGTGATTAAATAAATAGTAATTCAAATTTATTTAAACTTTTTCCACACGGTTTTAATTATTTCATATTTTTATCATTATGAATTAGTTTTCGTACTTACAGTATCCTGAGTTTCTTCGAATTTTGGGGTTTTGTTAGGCTACATGAACTTGACCGATTTTATTTATCGATTTTTAATAATTAGGTTTTTCAGTAAATTAGATATTAGGTACCACTATTTTTATCTTGACTTATCTGGACAAGTTCCTTAACTACCATTAGTACAATGTCAAATATTTTAGAAATGTCCTGTATATTAGTGTATTTCAAATGGTGATTAGAATTGTAGATAGATTTTGTACAAGATAGTTATTATATATCAAAAAAAATTTTTTTTAAGTTTTTCATCTATTTTTAAAAACTTTGACAGACTGACCATATTATGACATGGATAATACTCGGTTATATGTAAACACAATCTCAAAACTGGTTCACATAAAGAGCAAGCTAACTTCTTAAAACCTGTAAACCCTGTAAATTAAAATTTACTGATATACTTATCTAGTCTTATTTGCTTAATTATATCAAGATAAATTAATTGAAATTAATTTATCTTGATATAATTAAGTTGATGTAATTGATAATGTTGACTTGATATAATTAATTATAATAATAAATTGAAGAAGAAATAAAAAGAAGAAGAAAGTTAGCTTGGGCAGCATTCGGTAAACTGAACTATATACTCAGAAATCAACAAATTCAATTACATCTTAGATCTAAAGTTTTTGATGCATGCATTATTCCGATATTAACTTATGCGGCACAAACATGGACAATCACAAAAAAGAATATAAATATACTTAGAGTCACTCAACACGCGATGGAAAGAGCACTGCTAGGTATATCACTTAAGGACAAGAAAACAAACACATGGATAAGACAGAAAACCAAAGTCACCGATGTGGTTCAAAAAGCATTAAAGCTGAAATGGGAATACGCTGGACATGTAGCTAGGAGCGATCTAAACAAATGGCACATCAATTTTAACCTGGAGACCATACCAACACAAAAGACCCAGAGGCAGACCTCCTATGAGATGGACAGATGATCTGAAAAGGACTGCCGGGAAAAATTGGCTACAAGTAGCGTACAATAAAAACCAATGGAAAGGAAGACTTGAAGAGGCTTATGTTCAGATGTGGACGTGAATGGCTAGACGAAGAAGAAGAAGAAGAAGAAATTAATTGAAGTATTAAAGTAGACACCGTCGATAATTCTACTATCGAAATTCTCTTTCACGTTTAATTGCTAATTAAAAATCCCTAACTCTACCACTCCATCGGAATCTTTAAACAAGTTCATTATACAAACCGAATTAATTATTATGTTTGTATTTGAAATATTGATTGGTTGAATAATCTCATTTTTTGTTTGTTTTAAATCGATATCGACCTTTGCAGGGTTATATATCGGAAGCAAATATAAGTACTTTATCTAGGTTAATAAGTTTGCCTTCTACGAAATATGAATGAAACAAAAATACTGTCCCAACCGTTCAAATATGTTCTCAGAGATTTTCCGACCAAGAAATACCTGGACGTCGCGTCGCCGTCTTACAGTAGCAACTTCATTAAACAATTTTTTAACTTATGATTCATTTAAATCCAAATCTGTCTATATAAAAGGCTAGGACGAAAAGTCACGCTGTTTGTCTGGTAGGGTAACTACGCTACCTAGAAGAGAAATCTGAACTACCAACTGACATAAATAAACTTATTTTATAGATTTAATGCAAAATACTTATTTGTCAAATAAAGTACTGAAGAAGAAGTTATCTGGAAGATAAATTGTGTTTATTGTAGTTTTTAATATGTTGTAGGTTATAGCGAAATCAAAAATATAATCTAAATATTTGTTGTTTATTGTGGGAGAGACATGGATCCGATATTGGAAGATTGAATGAAATTGAGTAGTATGATGTTTAATGTTTATAAACTTAGTGCCAGAATATAATATTTGAAGCAAAATCGACCATTTCAATTTTTGTAATGATAGAGACTTTTTAAGAGGTTTAGATTAAGTAAACCAACAGTGATCTGTATTCTAAGAATATATTGTAAATAGTTGTTAATAAAAGATTAAAACAGTAGGTATTCTACCTCTTTTTGTTCACTAATTCAGGCATTTAATTATTTCATAATCTTAATTATTAAAAAAAGTTTAAATGGAGATAATAGAAATGGGTTGTTACTTGGAGATTCTCATTATACAATGAAGCCATTTTTAAGGAGTCCACTAAACAATCCATAAAGAAAATTTCTATAATGAATACCATATTAAAATCAGTAATGTAGCAGAACTTTTTATGTATGAAAGAAAAGGTTTAGGTACCATTTTATCCAATGAAAGTGGCTATAAAATTAAAAAAATTTAATCTGTTTTAATCTACAGCAACATTCCCATTATTTTTCATTAAAAAAAACTTTAAAATTTTGAAAATAACGGCTTACCTTTTAAACGGGTTTTATTACTTATTACTTGAAAATGAGGGAAACCCGCGCGTGATATTTAGGGAAATGAGGAGAATGCTGTAAAAAAAATTTTATAGAGATATAGTAGATTAATAGTAGAATAAATTAATTGAAAAAAACCCTCTATTTGCTGAAATATATATATATATATATATATATATATATATATATATATATATATTGTTATATATTATATTGTTATGATTCATTTTATCAATCACAGATAGAATAAAAATTTTAATTTGTTATAGAACGCGGGCACATAAATTTGCAACGCCCTGTACATCGATTTGTAAATATTTGTTATAAGTTAGTTTTAAGCAGTAGGTTTATCCATAATTAGTTTTACTCTGAATGACTGAAAAACATTAGTAAATACTTAAAAGTGAATAGACAATTGTTTCCCGGTATTTGTAGCTATAATATTTTAAAAGCCTTTGTTTTTGTTTCTCTGGAAAGACCAAAAGCCGCCAGGTAGTTGTAGTATTTAGAAAGTATGAGATTAAAACCGTTATCAATTTCAAAGAAAGTTGTTTAGAAGCGATGCTTGGGTTTTTCTGATATAAAATAAGAGGCAGGGTATAGGAATTTTCTGATTGGTTTAGCGAGTTTGGAATGGGAAAAAGAGAGTGAATGTTTTGAAAGTTTGGAGTAAAAAGATTATTGTGTGATGGTCATCGGAGAGAAGCAGTTGAAGTTTTGTGTAGTCAGTTTAGAAGCAAGTGCCAGTAGTTTATTAATTAGAAGTGAGTGGCTGAAAGGTGGAACGAGAGATAGATCAAAGCTGAGAAGTCGAATACCTCCTGGATTCTATAAAGTCCAAGTGAGAGATTGTTAGTATATGAAAGAGAGGAGAGAATTTTGGAGTTTGTTGAACGAGTACTGGTAAAAGAGGTCTGCTCGTGTTTTTGGAAAAAGAGTTGCTGGTATGCTGATAGATTGACACTTAGAACGGAGAAGGCTTTGATTGGCAGTTGCTTGTTCAACAGTAAAACATGTCATAAACAAAGTTTTACCATTTTTACCCTAAATTTTAAAATGTATTTTGTCCACGATTTTATAGTTTTTTTTATTTTAATATCTGTTATAAATGTTGAGTGTCAATTCTTTTACAAATAATCTCAACGACTATGTCTTGAAAAAGGAATAAAACCATTCCGAAAGTTAGACAAAAAATCAAAAAAAAGATTTTTTGAACATCCCGGCCAATATTCTGACAGCATCCCTAATAAACTATCTTGTTTGTTTATATCGACAGTCAATAATATCCAGTATTCCTTATATATATATATATATATATATATATATATATATATATATATATATATATATATTTTTATATATATATATATATTTATATATATATATATATATATATTTATATATATATATATATTTATATATATATATTTATATATATATATATATATATATATATATATATATATATATATATTATTCACTCACTCATAAAAAAATCAAAATCTCAACAAAAACAATAAATATCATATTTTTTGAGCGTTTAAGTATACGATTTCTTCTTCTTCTTCTTTATGTGCCTATCCGTTAAGAATGTTGGCGATCATCATGGCAATCTTTATCTTATCTGCAGCAGCGCGGAAAAGCTGCACAGATGTTGTATTGAACCAGATTCTGAGGTTCTTTAATCATGATGTTCTTCTTCTTCCTGGACCTCACTTTCCAAATATTTTTTCCTTGCAGGATGGCTTGAAGGAGAGCATATCTGGATTCATTATACGATTTAGCTTTTCGGAATATTGTTGTGTAACACAAATACTACTGATAACGCTAAATTTCGAAGGTGAGCCTTTGGTTAATAAAAGTAATCACGAATAAGGCTACAACGAAAACAACTCTTTTGAAAGTTTGTGGGTCCTAAAATATTGGCTATGAATTCGATAAAAATTATAATACAAAACACGAGCTCTTTCAACAAATGAATTGCCAAACTAGAATTACGCTGGTTTTTGTATTGCTGGATTTTATAAGAGGACTTAACTCAAAAGTTCAGAGATTTTTCAAAAGTGACTTATTTTAGCGAAATTTTATTAGAGCGACTGTAGAAGATAATTGATTGGTTCCCCCGTCGCATGATGACAGGCAAACTCACTAGTATTCTAAAAATCAACTTGTACTGCCTCTCCGCTCTATGCAGAGTGAGAACTAGATATGTATTCTTTGGAAGTCGAAGAATTCTCAAAAACCACGACAGTAAATCCTTTAATTATCTTTTATTATACAGTGTGGATCTGGCATGACACAGTAAACGCACAATATCAATTACGTTACGATTGCCTTACTTGTTGACGAGTTATAAGGCAACCGTCAATTATGGGTATAGAGGCTATTGACAGCCACACAATCTATGGGTTTGATTCATTGATGAACATTCCTTAGATTTAGGGTTGCCATTTACGCCATCCACGTCATACCGAAGGTGTTCTTTACCGCCGTGCCTACCGCTGTGGTCTTCATATATACCAGAATATCATGAGAGGAAATGTGTAGTCATCGAGGCAATAACACTAAGAGGTCCACTTTTGATGTCAAGAATCCAAAAACTTTTTAACATATGTCTGCATAACGAGAACATACAATTCTCCTTCATAAAAAAAGGAGATACATTAGATTGAAAACCCATTACCTTACTCAACCACATATACAAGCTCTTTATCTATCTATCAAATATAATAGACCTCTGGTTCTTATTTTTATTGAATTCCACACAGTGAAGACAGTTGCTGTCTTACAGCACTATCAGAATGAAGAATAGACCACATGCAAATATTATTCGAAATATATACGAAAATGCAACAAGAACTGTAAACCTTCGTTATATAACTAAGAAGATAAAAATTGACAGAGAAGGGTGTGGCAGCGACATATTTGTTCTCAAAACTATTTATAACAGTCATGGAGTACGCATTTAAATCATTAGATTAAGACTCAAAGGATATTAGCACGATGGACAGAAACTCCGATCCATTCCGATTCCTAAATCATCTCCGATATGTCGACGACATTGTACTCATAACAGACGACTTAGAAGAAGCCAGAGTTATGCTACAATAAGTACAGTAACACATAATATCCTTTTAAAGATAAACCATGCTAAAATAAAAATGCTGACATATATCGTCCCCAATGAGCTAATAGAAATCGGGAAACCGCCCATACGAATTGTGGAAAAATATGTGTGAGCCAAGAAATAAGATAAACGCGAGGCAACCAAAAATGTGAGCTACTCAGAAGAATAAATTTAGGTTGGGCTGCATTCGAAAAAATAAGAGACGTGTTTAAAACAAATGTCCCAATCTATTAAAAAAGGAACGATTTTAACCAGTGCGTTTCATCAGTCCTCACATACGAAGCAGAAATCTTAACGCTCACAAAATCATCAGAATCATCATCAAAAGTTATTGACTACTTTCGCATGTTAGTTATAGGTATGCCAAAAATTAAATTTTTAGGTTTCAAAACCGATTAATTTACGAAATAAGTTTAACGTGCGATTTATTAGAAACAATTGATATTTTTATAATTTTGGGATTTAAGACTTATTGTTAAGTGTTCTTACAGTGTTAAGTTTTGTTCTTACTTCCTACACTAATAAGTACTTAATAAGATAGCTTAAAGTTATTTAATATTTGCTCACATAAAAATCGAAAAAGAATATTTATAGAACTTAAAAATAAAACCACCTGTCCTTGTTACGTTGAAGTGATTAATACCTTCGGTTTTTAAACTTTGCTCGCAACTACTAACATCAATATGTTTTGGTGCACGAAATATGTGCCAAAACAATATTTTTTCTAGCATTTTAGAATGTTAGCTTTCGTACATAATCCCAAAATATGTGAGATATATAAAAAGCAATAAACTTCTAAAATATATAAACTTTCTTTTTATTGTAATTTGTGCCAAGAAAATTGAAATTTCGAGAATACTACAAGGACAAATACATATCATAGTAGTGGCAACACAGATTTAACCCCTTAAGAAACTATCCCGAGATAACTCGTCTTGCAGTCGTTTTATGAAATTGAATCGTTATTTTATTCACTATGAATTCTAGCCAGGCTAGTGATGATTCAGATAGTAGTTTTGAGCTAGATGTATTCAGGACATCACAAATTAATGGTAAAAGTGAAATGTTATCAGTTACTCAGATTCCAATGAACATGATAACAGTGCAACCGGTTTACTTCAAGCACTCCGGCAGTGGGTTAGAGTGGATATAGACCGGCCAGGCCGGGCTCCACGAGGTTTTTATATTACTGGGAAATCGGAGTGTCATTTCAATACAGAATATTGAAAATAATGTCGAGTTTTTCAATGTTCTTCGATGATGAACTAGTGAAGAAACAAATCGTTTTGCTACTAAGAAAAGGCTATCGGGCTTTCGCAGAGTTATAAAGAGAACAAATAGACACGGGTAGGGATGAAATGTGAGTATTTTTTGCAATTAGAGTACTGCAAAGCTTGGTAAAGAGACCAGTGCATTGGCTTTATTGGTCCAAAAAAACAATAATTGAAACGCCTTTTTTCCGTAAGATTATGAATTATAAAAGGTTTTTCAAAATAAAGTAATACCTGCATTTCTCAAATAATAAATTTTTCGAAAGAAATACTCACCCAAGTCTGAAACTGTATAAAATCTGGGAAGTTTATGAATACCTAAATACTAATAAAAGAAGCCGAGGACGACCACCGACTAGATGGACCGATGATATAAAACGTGTAGCGGGAAACTGGCTACAAGCGGCCCAATGTAGAGAACACTGGAAAGAACTAATGGAGGCCTATGTCCAGCAGTGGACGCGATTAGCTGATTGATGTATGCTAAGTACAAATCTTTGTATGATTTGAAAGAGGATGTAACAATTGACTAGAGCTTACTTCTCTACAAAGGCAGACTCGGACGGATTCAATACATTTCAAACAAAAGATTATGATTTGGCGTAAAGAACGATATGCTGTGTGAATCCTCCTCCGGATATATTTAGCATAACATAATTTATATGGGAAATGATACAAAGTTTGACTAACAATACAAAGATCTTCCAGTATCAACACGTATTGTTATGACGCTAATGACACCTCTACTGTCGAAAGATCACCGTTTGACTACAGACAACTGTTATACATCCCCTGAACTAACTGACCTTTTATTGGCAGTTTGCACAGATAGTTTGCACAATAGTACGGACTATTAAAATGCAAAGAAAGGGTCTACCACCGGAAATGAAGAACAAACTTAAGAAAAATGAAGTTATCGTGTTTCAAAAAGGAAAGGCAATAGTAATGAACTGGAAGGATAAACGGGAGGTTTGTATGCTGTCAACGCTGCATAATGCTGAAATTGTTGCTGAAGAAAGGAGATAAAAAGGATTGTTCAACGCTACAACAATACTATGGGTGGTGTCGACAGAGTCGACCAACATCTTGATGATTACCCTATAACCAGGAAGCTTGGAAAGAGGTATTACAAAAAAATATTCTTCCACCTTCTCGAACATGCTGAGTGAAATGCTTTTGTGCTGTACAAGAAAAGCAGAGGGCTAGGAAAGTGTCCAGTAATACAAAGGATGTATCCGGAAAATAGTTGAGGCGCGAATATTAAGGAAGGATAAAATGGTTACCAAAGAAAGGAGATAAAAAAACCTAGGATTGTTCAACGCTACAATACTATGGGTGGCGTCGACAGAGTCGACCAACATTTTGATGATTACCCTATAACCAAGAAGCATGAAAAGAGGTATTATAAAAAAATTGTCTTTCACCTTCTGAACATCCTGAGTGAAATGTTTTTGTGCTGTAAAAGAAAAGCAGATGGCTAGGAACGCATCTAGAATTTGGAATGGGTTTGATAACGCAACTGATTGATGTTTGCTACAAAGATAGAGGTGGGTCAAGAGAAACACCTTCAGTGCTTCGAAATCCACTTAGACTTACCGGTCGACATTTTCCAGAAGTTGTTCCTATCCAGTAAGGCAAAGGATGTATCCGGAAAGAAGTTGAGGTGCAAATCAAGGTACTACTGTCCTTATTGCGGTGTGGGTCTTTGTGTGTCGCCCTGCTTCAATACGTATGATACGGTAACTAACTTTTAGTTTCTCTTAGTATTACTTATGCCTCGGTGCCTGTTAGTCACTACGTGCACCTCGAGGAAACATATGAGAATCTTAAGCTGTTACTAATCAAACCAAAGTATAGCGAATATTGCTGGCAACTTTGTGGATACCTCAAAATGTTTTTGGCTCAACAACCTGAATTCATGTTTTTTGCTTTAAATACATGTGCCACAAATTTCTTGCACTTTCTAGAGCCAAACTTAAAGAAGAAATTGTTGTAGACCCTCAAATTCAAACCATAAAATCGAACAGATTGTTCCAGAATACAATGACATAGGATGAATCTGAAACATGGATTTCTTTCGTAGAAGTCATAGACGATTTCTTTAGAAACAAGAAGTCTCCAAACTACAACGAAATTGTAGCTAACATGGTTGAAAATTATAAAAAACTTGGATAAAGGAGATGTTGAGACGTTATCAAGAATGATGTGATATAAGAATGATGGCTGATTTGTGCTGGACCTTGAAGAGGGAATCGCTCACAAAATCCACAAAAAGAAAACTACAAAAACACAAAACCCAAAACTGTCCGGCCTGCCCTCTATTTTGTAATGTTGTTTATCAACATATTCGAATTTTGTTGATTATTTGTTACATTGGACGGTACGTTAGTAATTTATAAAATGATAATAATAAATATTAAAAGGATATCATAGTAATTACAATATATCAGAGAAATATGAGTTGTTAATTAGCCTAATTCGGTGTTATCCACACATATACGATAAATTCATTAAACATTTTAAAGACCAGGGAACCAAGGCACCAAGGAGCATACCTTCGTCTATTTCATAATCATAATAATATAGTAACACGCAAAACTGATAAATATTATAATAAACAATGGTATAAATTAATAAACACACACAGTTTGTTAATGATTCTTATAATTTATAGGTTATATTGAATATCGGTTAATGTAACTCATTCTTGGTCACCAACTCTACTCATACGCAAAAATTCCTTTCCGTTGATTTATAAATTGACATAATATTTACAGTCCGTTTGTTACGTCTGCAGTGCGTCTACTACTACGTCAAAATATAAATCCAGCTTTAAGCTTTAGCCTATATTCCTATATTCATCACATATTTCGGTCACCCTGTTTTATAAGTATTTTCATCACTTTTTCACCAAATAACAAAAAACAAAATTTGTTTGATTTATTAATTTTTGTACTCCGAATGCTAATGTTCCGAAGTGGAAATCGAAACGCCAAGAATAAACTTATTTTAAACTTAAATTGTGGCTTATTTTTAACAAAAATAGTAATTTAATTAAGACAAAGAATAGTTATGTGAAATATTTGGTCTGCACTTTTGTATGGGGCAAAAGTGTGGACACTAAAAGTATCAAATATGAACAGAATTGAGGCATTCTTCTTCTAAATGTGTCTATCTTCTAGAGATCTTGGCGATCACATTGACTCATTTTATTCTGGCCACAGCAGCTCGTTGACGTTAGACCAGTTCACTTTCTAAGATTAGCCAGCCAGGATGTAGGTCTACGTCCAGGGCCTCTCTTACCCTCAACCTTACCAATCTCCTGTTCTTTACGATATTAATAATTTCTTTGTCTTTTCTTAGCCTCTGGAGAATAGTTATGTTATTTATGTGGTGTATATATAAGACCCTCAACATAGGTCTAATCGTTTTATGGTATCTATATTAACGCTCTAGCTTCCTACTCCATAGAGGAGCACACTAAAGACGTAACATCTAAGAATTCTTATACGTGTATTGATACTTAAAGATAAGTTGCAAAGAATAATCCTAAGGCTATTGAATGAAAGAGTTTTTTTTTTAAAGATTTTTTCAATACAGGTTTTTATTTCATAGCTGTGATCCCAAGTATCCTTATTATTGCAGCCCAAATAGCATTTTTTCCACTCTTTCTAACGGTGTATCGCCTATTGTAATTTGGGCATTTATGTTGGTGTTCTTACTAACGATCATTATTTTTGTTTTCTTGCAATTTAGTTTTAGACGGTATTTGTTACATGTTTCTACAACGTTATCCATCATCCTTTGGAACCCCTGAACACTATCTATCAGCAATACTGTATCGTCTTCATATCTAATATTGTTTATAAGTTGGCCATTTCCAGGAATCTCATCTTTTGATTCATCCAAGACCTCTCTAAAGATGTTTTTAGAGTACCTATAAGTTAGATAATGTCGGTGACAATATGCAACGCTGTCTAACTCTCTTTTGGATTGTGAAGATCTCGGGCAGTTCATTTTCTAACTGCACTGCTGCTTTTTGTTGGAGATATAAGTTTGAGTTCAGTCTTATATCCTTACCGTCGAGTCCTTATGTTTTTAGGATATCGATTAGTTTCCCATGTAGGATTTTATCAAATGCCTTCTCGAAATCAATAAAACATGCATACACATCACAGTTGATATCCCTGGCTCTCTGTAATAGAACTTGAAAACTAAAAAGTGCTTCCCTCGTTCCGAGTCCTGCTCTGAATAGAAATTAAACTCAGGTGTTCTTCTAATTTGGTGTATATGCGCGAGTGAATGATAGTAAGGAGTACTTTAAGTACATGGCTGATCAAACTAATTAATCTATGTTCTTCACATTTTCTATCGTTGGCTTTTTTAGGAAGTGGAATGAATATTGATAGTAGTCAGTCAATTGGTAAGTAACCAATCTCGTAAATACTGTTGAATAGCTTCATATGAGCTGTGATTTGGTGTGCCTATAATAGCTTTAAAATTTCACCATGCACCTCATCAGGTCCTGGTGATTTCCCATCTTTAATTCGCTTAATGGTCATAGTTACGTCTTCGTTAGTTATTTCTGGGTCGTAGGAATTGGTTATTTCAGTCGAACTTCGTGCTGGATCTTCGAATAATTCTTGAATATATTCTTTCCATCTTCGTAATTTTTCTTCAATGGTAGTCAAAATCTGACCTTCAATGTCTACAACTATGCCTGTATTTTGTTGTTATCTGGTGTTCTGTACCTCCTTACTTTTTTTGTGCATATGGAAATCATCATGTTTGTGTTGTAGTGTTTCAATTTCCGTACATTTCTCCGTCAGCCATGTTTCTTTTACTCCTTTTATCTTCTTTAGTATAGTCTTCTGAAACTTTTTGAAATCATTGTCATTTCTACCTTTTAATTTTCTTCGCTCTTCCATCATCTGCAATATTTTATATGCCATCCAGTGTTGCTTTTTTGAAGCATTAGAAATGTGAATTCATAGATGATTGCTGAGGATTCTTTCGACAGGAAAAAAACTAATGACGAAGTACTAAGGGGATTCAACAAAGATGGAGAATTTGTAAATAGTCTCAAACACATGAAACTGTCTTATTTGGGACATATATTGAGGGGAAATCGATATAGATTACTACAACTGATTCGTAAAGACAAAATAGAAGGCCTCAAGAAAGAGGTTTCTTGGTTAAAAAACATTTGTGAATGGACTCAGATATCAAAAGAAGGACAATTATTCCATGTGGCAAAAGATCGAGAAGCCTTTAAAATGGTGATCGCCAAAGTTGGATAATTCGTCGGATAGGTACGGTACGTGAAGAAGAAGAAGAAGCATATATCTCCTTGAAACAATGCCAAAATTTACCACAAAAGTAATAACTAACAAAGTAAATACTTTCACAACATTAGCAACATAATAACAAGAGTTTAAATCTGGAAGATCATGTAAAGAGATTATATTTATTATTTGACAAATATCACAAAAATGTTTCAGATATAAACACTAACATTCGTATATTTCGTATACTTACGAAAAGCTTTTGATAGAATTCAACTGGAAGATATTAACGAATCACTGTGCAACAAGGAAATTCCGCAAAACTCAATTAGAACAATTAAAAGTAGAAAAAACACAATTAAAGTAAAAACACAATTAAAGTGGTAGTAAATGGTAAATGGATAAAACCCATTAATACATAAAGTATGAGATAAAGTAACTCACTAAGTCCATTACTAGTGAGTATCATTATGGATGAAAAGATATAATATAATCTTGTTCTGAAATGTTGAAAACTAAAGTGTACAAGACAATAAAAAATACGCCCCATTAAGACGAACTGTGCAGAAACAAGACGTGAAAGAAAAATGAAACAGAACGTATAATGGAAACAATGGAGATAAAAATTCTAAAGATGAATAACCGGCAAAACTTTATATGGTAAAGAAAGAAATGGAAACATTAGAAGTCAGTGTAAAGTGATAAGATTAACACATGAGTGTAAAAAAGAAAATTTAATGGAATGTGTCGAACTAAATCACCAAATGCGGAGAAGCAATAGGCGACCCAAAAAACGCTGATAATTAAACAAGTACTTTGCCTATTAAGTAGAAAAAGATTTAGTAGTAAAAGAAGTATTAATTGAAAATATTCATTAGTAGTTTTGCAAGAACTGTATAGTATAAAAAATAAAAAAGCCGCTTTAAATATATATTTATAATATTTAAAATTAACTTGTGAAACTAATCCACATTTATTTGTTAAATATTTTATAATGAAATATAAAATCATCACACTAAAAAGATGTTATTAATTTTTAACATTCGAAGAATATTATTTGGGCGTAACGTTCAATATTTCAGTTTAAAAAAAAGTTATTGGAATGCAAGCATTCGAACGGTAAAGATGTTTCAAAAATAAATATTTATAATAAGCTCTGAAGCTATTTAAAGTATCTTGTTTTGACTAACATTTAAAAAAACAGCATAAAATTATATTTCAAGTAGCGTTTCTTACCTTTTTTGCCTTTATATTTTGGTCTAAAATAACTTTTCTTTGATTCGATCCGGAAAATTCGGCGCGACGCTTTTCACGACAAGAAAATTTCGCAACCACCTTTTTCCGTCATCATACCATGCACCAGTTTCGGAAACTGAAGTCCCGACTCGCCGCTTTCGAACAGGCGTCAGTGTACAAAGTGACGTCACGCGACGACGCTGTCAGAATCGCGCCAAAATTAGAACCCGCGGTCGAACCGAGCATCAGTCGTAATCCGCTAAGGGTGTTTTGAATAAAAATTTGACAGAGGAATTGTTGCTTATAGATCATTTATAGATGCATTGTCTTGCTAGAATATAAACCACTTTTTAGTGCCTGTCACAATTTACATCATTTGCAAATTTAAAGATCATACAAAATGCTTGTGTTTATTCGATTTTTTTACTACCTTTCTGTACGTTTATTTTCTTCGTAATGATTTGCATTGTCAGTTTAAAATAAGTAATTCAAATGCAGTATTAGTACAGTAATGGAAAATGGGACACTAGATCGAGAAATTGCCCACAGAATACCGGGTTTAACTGAGCGGGATACTTTGTGATCGAAAAATCGGGGAAGGGCTGAAAGGAAATATATACAAGAATGTCATAAAACCTGCGTTGGTATACCGCGGTGAAGTGTGACCTGAAAAGAAGATCAAGGAAAAGAAGATGGAGGTAGTTGAAATAAAAATGTGACGGTGGATGTTGGGTAAGACTAGAAGGGACAGGATCAGAAACGACTTGATTAAGGAAAGAGCCGGGATAACTCATTCATCATCATCAATCAGCCCTGAGTTGTCCATTGTTGAACATAGGCCTTCTCTAGACTTTTCCATCTGCTTCTGTTCTGCGCCTCTGCTATCCAATTGGTCACGATTCTTTTGAGGTCGTCGGCCCATCTCGTTGGGGGTCTTCCTCGGCTCTCCACTCAAGCAATTTTTTTGTCTAATTGTCGTCTTTCATTTTTGCAACATGTCCTGCCCATCTCCACTTTTGCCTTGTAATATGTTCGATAATGTCTTCCACTCCGGTTCGTCTACGAACTTCCTCGTTTCTTATTATATTTCTTAAGCTTATTCCAAGCATTGATCTCTCCATCTTTCGTTGTGTCCTTCTCAATTTTTCGGTTGATGTTTTTGTGAGAGTTAAGGTTTCTGCTCCGTATGTGAGGACAGGTAGAACGCACTGGTTAAAAGCTTTTCGTTTTACATGGATCGGTATATTTGTTTTAAATACGTCTCTCATTTATCCGAATGCAGCCCAACCCAGACTTATTCTTCTGCCGGGATAACTACAGTCTCAAAAACGATTCAAAAACAAAGTCTGTAATGGTTTGTTAATTTCAGACGTAGAGATGAAAACTATAAAGGACGAAGGATAAAGCTGTTGACAGCTTATAGAGGAAAAGATAGAGGAACATCGAGGAGAACCTATATCGCACACTGTCATTGAGTATGAAAATGCTGACATATATCACTAGTTCTAGTCCCAACATTTCTCTTCAAAATGGTACTCATAAGAGAATTATTGGACTTTTTGGGCCTTTTTAATAACTCTCTATCAAATGGTTTTAAATAGTAATTGTATAGTTTGCGATGTTCCCTATGACGTTGGCAACCCAGCCACTTTTCCTCTATGCTTTAAATTAGACTCTATATAGTTTCCCCTGTTTTATAAAGCTGATGATGATATTAAAACGCGTCATGGATTTTATTAAATAAATATTGTTTTTGCAATTTGGGGTTTAACTTATGAGATAAGTAATTATTACTTAATAGTTATTACCTCACAAATCACATTGAAAAGTTACTTTTTATTAAGAAATTAGATTGTTTAAACATGGCATAAACGTTGATACTCTTAAATATTCTTCAACTGAAGTTGTTGTATGATAATCTCTACAAGTCTCTCTGTTATTAATCGTTGGAATTTGAAGCTCAGTACCAAAAATATCTAAAAAAAAATACCTCTATTCCCAAGGTTTCAGATTGAGAACAGATTGAGAAATTTCTTTGCGACTGATACAAATAAGTGCAAACAACTCAACGAAGTTCAACAAACTAGTGTAACGTTCAATAAAGCTTTTTCTTTCTACAATCTGAAATGTGAACTTAAATTGCATCTTTTAAAATCTTGCCAGCATGAGCATTTTTTCTGAAAAAATTAATTACTTGATTGGTAATATCTAAACAATTTCAGTCTAATCAGTCCATTATTAAGTCAGTCACTGATATAATAACGGACAATTCAAGATTGAACCTGTGACTGGCACAATGAACGTAAATTGCAAAAGAGTACAATTCGTGTAATTTCGTTTGGGTATCTTTATACTTGCCACAATCATTCATATCCAATCCATGTTTCTCAATGTATTCTAAAACAAATTTTGCGATGTTTTCGATGTAGTTTGCGATGTAGGAAAAAATCCTATAAAATCTTATGGTACTTTTGGTTTATTTCCAGTAAAATCAATCATTACATAGTTCAAAATTTCTCATGGGCAAATAAAAATTAGAATGACTCTAGAAATCCGTACTAGAATTGAGAAAGTTTTATAGAATAAAAACTATTCTTTATGATCTGCGTCTTAATATAAACGAACTGGTGGCATGGATCATAAACAAACAAGCAGGAAATAAATATCAGCATTTGAAATGTCAAGTTATTAAAGCAAATTTTGTTCAAAGTATAAAAAATGGTAAAAAACTTATCTGCGCGGTTAAAAGTAGAAAGATTTTGGTCATGTAATAAGAAACGATTAGTAGCAAATTATTCAGGTTGTAATGCAAGATAAATTAAAAGGCAGAAGTGGGCTGGGTAAAGGTCGATTCTTATAGCTCAAAAATCCGACACAGAGGACTGGTAAAATAACATTGGAACTATTTGGAGTTGGTATAAACAAACTTATGTAAGCCAGAATAATCAACTTATATTAAATAAATGGTACTGGGAAGTTGAATGGTTCTACGATGAAATTAACACCGCGCTACAAGAGGTAACCTCCCACTATACCATTCTGATGGGAGACCTAAACGCAATAATAGGCCACAAGCAGGATGATTCGGAGTTTGTATTTTAATTTCACGGATATGGCGACAAAAACGAAAGGGGTCAAACTCTTATAGAATTTCTTCTGCAACACAAACTATATGTCATGATCTTTGCATTTTAAAAAAAGCCTCCAAAGAAAGTGGACTTGGCAATCACCAAATGGCTTGAACAAGAACGAAATTGACTATATCTTTACTAACAAAAAAGAGGCTGTTCAAGAGGTAACTGTATTAAATCAATTTTCAACCGGAAGTGACCATAGAATGGTTATAGCGAAGGTAGTCTTGAACGTAAAAACAGAACGAACAAATATGGTTACAAGGACTAAAAATGTTACGATTACTGCGATTACTAACACAAGGGCATACCAGAAAGAAATAGATAGAAATCTTCAGAATGACGTGCAAGATGAAACCGATATTGAACAACTTAATGAAAGGTTAGTAGACGCTCTAAGGAAGGCACAGAAGAACTGTGAAGTTAAGCAAACAAGAAAAAATGAAAAACTTACAGAAGGCACAAGGAACCCAATGCAAAAAAGAAGGGAAATGAAAGATAAGCACACAGTCAACATCGCAGAGCTAAGGAATTTAAATAAAACCATTTTAAAAGCTGTTAAGAAAGACATAGGGATTTTAACACTAAAGAAACAACTAATACCATAGAACAAAATGTTCAAGTTCTAAAATGAAAGTTGAAGACAGGAACCAGGAACATTTATAAGCTAAAAAATAGACAAGGACATGCTGTATATGAACAACAAGAAATTATGAAAATTATCAAAGAGTACTATAGAACATTATATCGTCGAGATGCTCACATTCCAGAGGTGGAAATCCCAGCCATACAAAATCAAGGATCAGAGGAACTTCCAGATATAACCGAAGAGGAAATCGAATCAGCGTTGAAAGGTATAAAGAATAGCAAATTAGCTGGAAAAGATGGCATTGTAAGTGAAATGCTAAAATAAGGAGGCGAATGCGTCATAAAAGCTTTAAAAACCATTTATAATGCCTGCCTCTTTGAAGAAGTTACACCAGAAAAATGGAATAGTGAATACAGACTTATAGGCTTGTTATCTCATTTATATAAGCTCTTTATGAGAATAATTACTAACAGACTGGTGAAAATCCAGTACCTAAACTTAATTTTCACCAACCATTAGAGCAGGCCGGATTTAGGAGTGGCTTTGGAACGAATAACCACCTACAAGTAATAAAATCCTTAATAGAGAAAGTAACAGAATAGAACAAGCCATTGATATTAATATTTGTAGACTTTGAGAAAGCGTTTGACTCAGTCCAACATAGCTCCATGTTAAGAGCTCTTACAGAAAGCAGTATTGATCATAGGTACACAACTCTTCTTCGGAATATATATAATAGCGCAACAGCTGCAGTTAGAATGTATTATGGCAACACAAATACATTTCCATTTGAGAATTGTATTAGGCAGGGAGATATCATCTCTCCTAAGCTATTCACCACTTTGTTCCAGAGTGCTATGAGAAATAATAATTTGGAGAATATTAGAGTCAACCATGGACGTATAAACACAGATGGACTCAGTTATGTACATAAAATTGTGAAGTCAAAATTATTTGAATAGGTCACATTCTCAGCACCTTCAACTGTTGTCACGTTTTGTTTTAAAATTTCTTATTTGCGAGTCGCTGAAAATATTACTCCGTATTTTATACTCTACAGGTGCTATCAAACCAAAATAATAATTTATTGGTTAGATTAATATATTTAATTGTAATCAAAATATCAAGTATGCACATAGTGTGCATTATCATTTAATAATAGCGTATAATAGACATCAATCAATTATTTTATATGTAGAAGCACTGAAAACTATTTATAAATGGCAACGATTGTTTACATTTCTCTGTCTTATGGATCTACGTCAAACTTCAAATGCTGTTCCATGTTTGGTTACTTTTTACAGTAAATGAGTAAAAAGTTGTTTTTCGATATTTTGGCTGTATTTTGAGTGATATTTGTGAAAAGTGAAATAAAATAAACAAAATAATTACATCCCGATCTCTCATTTCATTTGTAAGTACATACAATTTACATTATTTAAGATGAGGAAGCGTGTTTTTTTACATTTTAATAGGCGTACCATTGGGTTTATTCATGTTCATTAATGTATTGAATAAGATATGAGTTCATGAAATTAGTAGACATTTATAAATTTTAAGTAGACATCATCTGATTAAAAAAGATCTGTTTAGTACCTTTTTAATTTAATATTTCTCATGAATACAAATAAATTAGTGAAATGAATAAAACTCATTTTACTCATCAACTTTATTTTTCTATGTAGGTTTCCAAATAATATTGACGATCAAACTATTTGGGCAGCAAATTAAGGAGAAAACATTTTCATATGATTTTTTGATTTTTTTTGATACCTATTAAAAAATTAACTTGAATTCATCTATATTTAATTGTATTCATTTTAAAGCAAATAAAATTGTATTTAAATTTTTCTATAAAGACGTGATTTGTTAATAGTTAAACTCTCGTTTTTTTTTAATTCTTTGAACGTGTTTTTATACATTATTACTACTTCCAATTTTTAAAATCTGAATAATTACCCGCGAGTAAAAATTCAAGCACGCTTATGCTCATTGCGGAAGCATCACATTCTATGGAAGCTTCAAAACATTGTGTGTTAAAAGTATCTTATTGCTGTGTCCATCTATGTTTATACGTCCATGGAGTCAACATAAATGGAGAGTTTCTTGAGATTTGCAGACGACATAGTCCTTATTGCCGACCGGGTAGATCATGCCTGCCAGTTTCTTCAAGACCTTCAGAGCTCGTGTACACGAATTAAAATTAAATTTTCCAAACACACAATATATGAGCAACATTGTTCTGGCGAAAAAAAACATCTCAACTAACGGCACGCAAATTGAACAGGTGTATCGCTATAAATATCTGGGACACGAGATTAAATTAGGAGAATAGGACTGACATGGGCTGCTTACGGAAAACTGAGAGAAGTCTTTAGATTAGATATTCCCATGTGCTTGAAAAGGAAGATGTTTGATCAATGTGTACTTACAGTTCTAACGTATGGAGCAGAAATATTGACCCTTACTAGAAAAGTAATCAATAAAATACAAGTGACAGACAGCGATGGAGAGGTCAATGCTGAATATATCCCTCAGAGACAAAGTATCAAATACAATAGTTAGGAGAAAAACTGGTGTTACTGACGCAGTTCAAAGGATTACAAAATTAAAATAGAACTGGTCGGGGCATCTTGTCAGATTAAAAGATGGAAGGTGGACGAAGAAAATTCTGGAATAGAGACCTAGACACGATGCTTATCGTAATCGAGGACGTCCTCCAACAAGGTGGTCAGATGACATCAAGTGCATTCACCACAACTGGATTCAGGGTGCTCAAGATAGAATGCATTGGAACTATTTACGGGAGGCCCATGTCCAGCAGTGGACTCAAAACGGCTGATGATGATTTGGAAAACAAAAAAAAATGTTTTAGTTAAAAGTAGCCAGACTTAAATAATAATTTATTAGGCCTACTCTAATATCAATGGTATTACAAATAACAAAAAGGAAGACCACAACTTACATGGTTAAATGACATATGTAAAACAACATGCTGGACCGAGTTGGATGAAAATAGCCCAGCATAGTTGGCAGTTGTCTATGTGCCCACATGGATGTTCTTGTCTGATTAAATAAATTGATAGATAGAATGTTCTGTATTCGGAAAAAAATTGAAAAACAACAAAGTGTTAACGTATTTGAAATTATTTAAAATTATTGACCAAACATGAATGTAACTAAAACAAAATTTCTTATCCGTTTGAAACAAACAATTCGTAATATTTATTTAAAAATAAACAACAAACTTGTAGTATGTACCTAAATATAAATATTTGTAATAATATCATAAAAAGAAAAACAAGAAGCGAAAAAGTACTCAACATATTTATAAAAATAATATAAGTCTAAAACAAAAAGTTAAACAATAACTTTGAAATCCTGGTGTGAAGCTACCGATTTATGTTATACGTTTCTGTAGAGGTTATCAAAAAAAAAGATGGTCAAAAAATAAAAATCTATATGTAATGTAAAGTAATCTAACAAGATAAATACATCCTTTTATTCTTGCAGTATTGCTTCCCAAATGTAAAAATAAGAACAAAACAGTGACCGTATGCTTTTAAGCAAAGAAATCTTAGTTAGAGTGCCCGCCGACACATTTTTTAGAGATTTTTACTGTCTTGAAACTTCTTGTGCGGCATCGTTAGACCAAATCTGCCACAGTTTTCCTCTGTGACTTTTTTTGGTTCGGGGGCTTTTTCGAAACATGACCGTTTCACGACATGTGCAAAAATGATACATACTCTTATCATATTTATTGAATGGCTTGATTTCAGTGAATAATAAAAGGAAATAATATTCTCTGACGCCATAGATAGGAAACTAACGGTTCTATTATTGTCTGACACCAAGAGTAAGCCCTTTTTCCAGTCTGACGCGTCAAACATGCTCTTCTCACGCCATCTCTAAAATGATTAATACTCGTCAGATATCGATATACATTGTCAAAAAAAGCAATACTTAATGAATGCTAAAAAAGTCTGACGTTTAAATTTTGGCATATTGCTGTTCTAGCACTCGAACGAGTAAGACGTGTGCCAAGTACAATTAAAATCCAGTTTGCCTTATCGGTAGTAATTAGTGTTTAATTTAGATTTAATAGTGTAATTTTGAAAAGTGATTTCTGGACAAGCTTTGTACGTATTGCTTTTGTTATATTATTAAATCATATAAATTATATTTAATTTATACAAAGTGCATACCAGAGACTGGTTTTACCAGTCTGCTGGTTCTTGCTGGCCATCCAATTCAATGGATTTTAATACAAATTTGGATAGCAAAATTAGTTAAAGAAGAGAAATAAAACGAGGTTACTGTCTGTATTTACATGGACAGTACAAATATAAACAATACTCCTACAGTTTCTACCTTAACAATGGCCCTTCAAACTGCTACAAACAACATTCCAGCAACTACATCTCTTTCATACGTAACCGCTGCAAAATCTACACCAAAACCATCTTTCCCAAAAAAAGAACAGGCGATAGTTCTTCACGCAGATGAAAACCTTAAACTTCTAGACTACGTTAAAGCCATTGGTGACATCATCGGACCAAAAAATATTTCCTTTGCATCCAGAATATCTAACAATAGGATCTGCATATATCTAGTGAACTCAAATCTCGTTGATCAACTGCTGAAATCCCATCCAACCGTTCAAATCGGACACCTTACTTTAAGTATTCGTAAACTTGTCTCCCCAACAAAAAGAATATTAATTTCGAACATCTCTCCTTACATTCCCCATGAACTGGCAGAAAACGCAGTGAAAAGTCTTGGTTTCCAAATAGCCTCCACTGTGTCCTTTCTTAAAGCGGGCATTCCAGGTGATGAATACTCCCACATACTTAGTTTTCGCCGTCAAGTATATATTTTTCCTCCCTCTGATAATTTTGAGCTTCACACCTCCTTGTTAATTCCTTTTGAAGGCAATGATAATAGAATTTTTCTGTCTACGGACAAAATAGAATGTTTCTTATGCAAACAATCAGGACATGTTGCTTCTAATTGTCCCAATACTTCATCTGACAACTTATCATCTGAAAATCCTACTGTTTCCCATGTCCTCCCAAATCCCTCCACCGAATCAACGTCACAGCAACAGAATACACAATTTCCATCTCATTCTGAATCATCTCCCTCCCAAACAAATCTATTTTATTTGTCTTCTTCCCCAGAGAATTGCGAAAATGATACAATATCTGAAAAGTCAGATAAACTATGTTTAAGTTCTCATCTTTCACAGAAAAGGCCACGCTCATCTGTATCATCTATAAGCGATAAGAACCTTCAATCTGGGGAAAACCCTGCAACAGAACAAACTATGTTTCCTCCCAAACAAACAGTTCCTAGTTATTCTAGCACCTCCAACACAAAAAAGAAACGAAAACGTAGTTCTTCTCTCGACCCCAGTCTATCCACTGACTCCAAGCAAGCAATACACGAAGCCTATAAACAAAACCCAGAAGCTTTTGCAGTTCCTCCTGATAATATAATTGCCTTTATCGAGAACGCTTACGGCAGCTGTGACCCTGTCTCAGAAGCATTTAAATTCACAACAGATATTAAATCACTCATTCTAACTTTGCAATCAATAAACCCTAATTTTAAAGATAGGTCAACAAAAATCAGAATTACACGCTTAATTAAAAAAATTAAAACTAAAATACATTCTGCAACAGATGATTCTGAAAGTATAAACAGTCTTGATAATTCCCAGGATGCTTGTGATAAAGAATACCTGTCTGATACTTCACAAACCTCGCAAACATCCAAACACTCTACATATTAATTTCAACCTTCACACTGATACAATGGAATTGTGACGGATTTTATCCCCGTCGTCCACGCCTTGAACAGCTCATACCTAAGTCTTCTCCTGACTTTCTATGCCTACAAGAAACAAACTTCACTGATAAATATTCCGGACAACTTAAAAATTTTACTGGTTGCCACTATATTCGAACCACCCAACTTCGTGCCAGTGGCGGAGCATCAATTTTTGTTTCCACTGATATTTTCCATAAAGAATTTCCGCTAAACACAAACCTCGAAGCTATAGCCGTGACAGCTTGGTGTCCCTACAAAATTACAATTTGTTGCATATACATCCCTCCAAACTACTGTTTAATAAGTTCCGATCTTAAAGATTTAACTTCTCAGCTTCCTACACCTTTTATCTTAGTAGGTGACTGTAATGCCCATAATACTATGTGGGGATCCGAAAACACATTTGGAAGAGGTAAAACAATCGAAAATTTTCTAAATAACGTAAATATAAACTTACTAAATTCAGGAAGTAGTACATACTTTCACATCCAATCGGGTAGTTTCTCTTCCATAGATTTATCTTTCTGTAATCCCGGAATATTTCCTTTACTTTCATGGTACACATTAAACAGTCTCTATGATAGTAATCATTTCCCTATCCTCATCTCTGACCAGTCAAAAATGCCCTCAAGAATTATAACAAAATGGAAAATCACTCAAGCAAACTGGGATCTTTTCAGAACCACTGTTAAGGGAAAAACCGATGAATTACTTTTTAACAATGATATAGATACAGATGTAAAACTATTAAATAACTGTTTAACCGAATCTGCTGAGGAATGTATTGGTAAATGCGCGATTGATCCTTCCAAGAAACCTGTTCCGTGGTGGAATGAGTCGTGCAAAATAGCTGTCAAACAATGCAAAAAAGCATTAAATAAATTCCGGAAGACCCGTACCACCACGGATTTAATAAATTTTAAAAAACTTAGGGCCAATTCTAGGCGTATTTTAAAAGACAGTAAGAAAGCCTCATGGAATCAATACGTTAGTTCAATCACAAAAGATACTTCTCCCGCGCAAATGTGGTCAAAGATAAGACGTATGAAAGGTCATAATACTTCCAGCAAAATAGCCGCCATCTCCCTGCAGGATCATACAGTTACCGATGATCAACATATTGCAGATATCTTTGCCTCTCACTTTTCAGATAAGTCAAATATTCCAAATCTTCCCAATAACTCAGATACCAACATTTCCAGCCCCAAAATATTTTTTAACACCAGCTCTATAAATCTTCCTTTTAATCTTCTAGAATTAAACGAAGCCATATCTTCATTAAAAAACTCAGCAGCCGGTCCTGACGATATCCCATCAATATTTTTAAAAAATCTCCATCCAGACACACATCTCAAACTGCTAGAGTTGTATAATAAGATCTGGTCTCAAAACCAGTTCCCAACGTTATGGCGACAAGCAACTACAATTCCTATTAAAAAGAATGACATCTCCAAATCTTCTAAAATCATATAGACCAATTTCTCTCACTTGTTCACTATGTAAACTGTTAGAAAAGATGGTCAATAAACGCTTACTATGGTATCTAGAAAGAAATAATATTCTTGACCCATTCCAAACAGGTTTCAGATCAAATCGAAGTACAATGGATAACCTGGTCACATTACATACTGACATTGTTAATGCATTTTCGAATAGAAGCGAAGTCATAGCAGTAACTTTAGATATCCAAAGTGCCTTCGACACTGTACAAAGACCTCTAATTCTAAGAAAATTAACGGAATATAATTTAACTGGTAACATTTATTTATTTTTAAAAAATTTTTTAACAAGTCGATATTTTAGAGTATTAACAAATGGAAAAATATCAAAACCACACGCTTTGGACAACGGTTTGCCTCCGGGCTCAGTCTTAAGCACTACCTTATTTTTACTTAGCATGAATGACTTTTCCTCATATATAGAACCACCAGTCAGGTACTCGATATATGCTGATGATATTATATTATACTGCCGATCAGAGTCACAGCTACCACAAGCACTTTGCTACAAAACACAATAAACAAAATAGACACCTGGTCTACGCGTGCTGGATTTGTGTTTTCAGCTCCTAAATCCAAAGTAATTCACTTTACCAAAAAGCATAGACCTAATCCACCTTCTATAACTCTAAACGGACTTCGTTTACAAACAGTTAATTATTTGACACTTCTTGGTATCACCTTTGATAAAAAGCTTATCTGGAGACAGCATATTCAGAAACTTAAAGGAAACTGTACCCAAAGAATCAATTTACTTAAATCTCTTGCTAGCTTCTCTTGGGGAGCTGACAAAGAATCTCTTCTTAAAATATATAGAGCGTTAATTCGCTCTAAGCTAGATTATGGCAGTATTCTTTATATGACATCTAGTAGCTCCCTACTAAAGTCTCTAAACACGATTCAAAATACATCCCTACGACTATGCCTCGGTGTTTTCAAATCAAGCCCCGCTGAAAGTCTGTGCGTTGAATCTTCAGAGCCACCACTCCATCTAAGAAGGCAGCAGCTTCTACTTTCATACTTTGTAAGAATATCAGCAAACCCAAGTAATCCGGTAATAAATCTAATCAATCCCATAGAACCTCCCCCAGTAAACGCTTCCAATCAGTCTCTCACATTACCACAAATATTATCTCCTTTATTAGATTCCATCAACCTCTAGAATACTACTTCTATTTATACCCCCAAGACAGCTCCATGGATGCACAATCTTCCAATATTCAATACAGATTTATGCAGATTCGACAAACCAGAAACCCCAAACTTAATCCTTAGAAAATCCTTCCAAAACATCCTTAACTTAACACAATTTGATGAAATTTTATACACCGATGCGTCCAAGAATGAAGACTGTTGTGGCTCCGCTGTGTCCACACTGACGACGAAAATAAGCTCTGTGCGATTGCCTAAAAGTTGTAGTATCTATACCGCAGAATTATATGGAATACTCCAAGCATTAAAGACTTCAATCCGTCCTACTTCAAATGAAAGCATAAAAATCGCCATTTGCACTGATTCTCTTTCCTCGATTTATTCAATAAGATGCATTTTCTCGAAAAACCCACTAGTCCAGGAAATCCACACTATCTGTAACCAACTATATTCTGCTAACATAAAAGTCATAATGATCTGGACTCCATCTCATGTTGGTATATTGGGAAACGAAAAAGCAGACCAAGCCGCTAAAGCAGCATGTTCTTCTGACATAGCCTTCCAAGAGGTCCAAATCCATACGGATCTTAAAATATTGATAAAACAAAAAATCCTCAGCTCATGGGCGGACCTGTGGAGTAAAACAAAAACTAAGCTCCATGAAGTTCAGCCCAACTTATCTCGCGTCAATATCTCCTCTATGAACAGGAAAGAAAAATCAGTTATTCACCGACTACGAATAGGGTATACACGCCTCACTCATGGATACCTTATGGCATCAGAAAACCCTCCAGTATGCCACTACTGTAATAACGTCCTTTCCATCAAACACGTGATAGTGGACTGCTGCCAGTATGACTCTTCCAGAAACAAGCACAGCCTAAAAGGAAATCTAAAAGACATTCTCAGTGTTCCAAACCGTTTTGACAGTGTTCTTAGATTTTTAAAAGAAACAAGTTTATTTCAGCTAATATAAACAGTGCATAGTGATAAGCTTTATTGTTCTAACCTTTCTATAAAAAAAAAATGTTCATATTAAATTCTTGTACCTATACCTATATAAAATATGTATAATGTTGTAAACTACTGTACCCGTGTCAATGACCATAAGCTGTCAAGACACGTTAATTTAAAAAAAAAAAAAAAAAACTCGAGTCTGACGCAAAACATTATTTTTCTTTAATGATCGTACTGAACTTTTAGTAATCATGCACAATATTAATTAATGCAGAAAATTAATTCTACATCTAATATTATTATTAAAATTGCACTTCGAATACTTTATAAATTATGTATGCGTATATTTGTATTATTCTAATTAATTAATTAATATAGTATATTGCATATTTCAAAACTTAAAACTGCAACATTAATCAAGGAATTTTTATTTCTCGAACATTAGTAAAATTTTAACACATAAGTAATTTATATAATATGATGCATATGATTTAAATTATTTGATAAAAATAAAATTGTTTATTTATCAAAAAAATTTTAATTAGAACAATTTGAATAAACGTTAATATTATTACGAATGGGTGTATACTAGTTCGCTCCCGCGGTCAAATTTTAATATCCCACAGTAAAGGGGCATAGGTAAATTCACTCGGGCCACATATTTCTTAGAAAAGATATTTGAATAATGTCTTCTTCTCAAACTTTGTGTTTACCTATTAACACAACACTACCATCATTGTTTAAAATAGAATGAGCCTTTTTTAAACAATGCTACTATATAACACTACTTCTTACTTAAAAAAATATTAAAATTATAACGATAATATCACTAAAGTATTATGATGTTAGAGCTCATATTCCCTTGTTCAATATTTAATTGGGTTTTTCTGTATGAGAAGTTGCAATTGATATATTTTTTTGAAAAAAATGGTAGGTAATTAGTAGTCTACCTGAAATTTTATGATAAGAAATAGGGGTGGTGCGAATCGTAACATTATTACTTAGTTCCAGTTTGAATACACTAGGTATATCGTTATATTTACCTAGTTCATGATGGAGAAATCTAAAGTAAGTAAAATGTTAAGTGAAAAGGGCAAGTCAGTGTTAGTCATTGACAATTACAAGTATAACTTCCATAAAATGCTTGCTAGTAATATCAAACGTTGGCAGTGTGTAGAAAGAAGTCCCAAAGCATTTGTTAAAACTTTTAATATTTGTAACAGTGTAGTCAAATGTAGTCATAAGCATACCCATGAAAGTTTATCAAAAACAGTGTTAAACCGGCAAAAATTAAGTAATAGTGTTAAGCGGAAGGCAATAGATAAAAGTCTTATTGTGGAAGATGTACATTTGATTAGAAAAAATATTTATAATGGCAGAAAACAAGTTATTCCCAAAATTCCGAAGTGCGCGCAGGAATAACATGACTCGTTAAACTCCGTGGAAGTGACAACCAACCAAAAAGAACAATTGCAAAGAGCAACAAATTGTTGCTTTTTCTTGTGTATCTAATTTAATATTTTTAAGTAAATTCGAAACAATTTATGTTGATGGAACTTTTAAATACTGCACTAAATTTTTTATTCAACTATTTACAGTTCACGGACTCGAAAATGGACACTATGTGCTGTTGGCATTCTTTTTGCCTTCAAATAAGTTAACAAACTCATATGTGATAGCCTTAAATTGTTTAAAGACGGAGTGTCAAAAATTGAACTTAAACTTTAGTCCCAAGGTTGTGTATGCTGATTTCGAAAAAGCGATCCATGCAGCTGTAAGTGAAGTGTTTCCATCTGCGAAAATAAAAGGATGTAGGTTTCATCTCGGACAATCATGGTGGAAAAAAATTCAAAAAGTTGGTCTGGTTACTGAGATTCGTACTCACACGTATACATATTTCTCCCGTGCTTAGAAGCGCGAAATACAAACCAATTCTAGAACAGCTGATTATAGGATGTTTTGGAAATTAATTAAATTACAATAAGTATGTTTAAAAAGTACACAATTAAATTATTAAACAATATCTAACTCAACACGATTTTTTTTTAAATGATTTTTTCGTTTTTTAAACATTCATTTATTTATTTTATTATTATTTATTTAATATTTAAACACTCTAATTTATAATTAAACAATGATTGTTGTAATAAGTAAATGTTAAAAAAACACCTATTTTTTAAAGAAATAATCTGAAAAATAGACGCATACACTAGGCCCAACTGCTACTGAATAATTATATTTTAAAAAATGTTTTTTTAAAATCTTACACTATATGCCCCATTTTGAGTGTCAGACCAGTTACGAAATGTATTCAACATTTAATTTAGAAGAGAAATATGTTTGAAAAAAAATGTTATTAATCATTTTAGAGATGGCGTGAGAAGGGCACGTTTGACGCGCCAGACTGGAAAAAGGACTTGCTCTTGGTTAAAGCAAGGCATACAGAAAAAATTAGCTGATTATTTATCATTTTTGCACTGACCGTTTTTTCGGTCGAGTGTGGGGGGGGTGGACACCCTTACCGTCCCATCTATGGCATCAGAGAATATTATTTTCTTTTATTATTCACTGAATTCAAGCCATTCAATAAATATGGCAAGAGTATGTATCATTTTTGCACATGTCGTGAAACGGTCATGTTTCGGAAAATATAGGGGGGAAACGTCCACGAACCAAAAAATGTCACAGAGGAAAACTGTGGCACACTTGGTCTAAGGAAGACATACAAGAAGTTTCAAGAGAGTATAAATCTCTAAAAAATTTGCCGACTGGCACTCTAACTATCTGTTGTGACGATCGCTTGCAGAGTCGGTAGAGAGTCAGAGATCAACTGTAATTTTTCTACAAAATCTGTGTCACATGGTTAAATATTTGATCAAATTAGTTTGAGTAAACCAAAAAATTGAGAGCATATTTTCAAGGTCAGTTTGATCAAACTTAAATTTTGATTAATCAAAAAATATCTTAAGACAAATGACAATCAGCAGTTATACATAACATGATAAAAATAATTTTTCTTTATTTCTATTTTTGATCGTATGTGGTTTGGGCTTGTATTCTTATTTTGCTCTAAAGTAAAAATAGTTTAAAATATCTTAGATCCAGGAACAAGTTTCGACCTTAATAGATTTATATAGCGACATAGGCTGCATATATGATGTGAACCATCCTCACTATTATCAAAAATTTGCTCGTCAGCAAAGCTTGACCAAAATTACTTCAAAATTAAATGATACATTGCCAAATACTGCAGGTAAACTGATATTTATTAAAAGTGAAACTGGAACAAACCATGAAGTGGAGATATCCAGAAGTGGCTAGTATATCTGTTGAATACAAAGCACGTGGTGGTCGTGTGTATTAAGGTATAAAAATATGCTGATTAAAAGCTTAAAACTTTTATTTTAAAGAAGATCTTTTCAAAATAAACTAATTCCATCATCAGTTTTAATAAAAAGTTGTCAAAAAAACATTGTATGGCCACATGAAAAAATAGTAGAGAACTCCGTATTAAAAAACTATCTTCAAGGTGTTTATGAAGGAAAATGCAATAGACTGTTGATTTCAGACTGCAGATTACTAAAAACTGAAGATGGGGGTATCTTACATGATCCCCTGTAGTTGGTGAGGTTTTATTGACTTACATTACCTCTGATCTGTGCTGGAGTCTAGGGCTAACTATTTAGGAACTGTACGGAAACTATTTGTTCCATGGGAACTATTTAGAAAAATGTACGGGTACCTAGAAACAAAATGTCTTGTCTCTCTTACTTATGGCGAGTGCAACAAAAACATTATAAGAGTTATCCAGATATTTTCTCAAATTTCCCGATGCAGAAAAACCCGGGCGCTGTACAGTATTAAGATTTTAAAGAATTGTCAAAAATTTTCAAAAAATCACTTATCTTTGAAGAGCACGATCTATGTTTGTACCTTTTAACGATTTGAAGAATTCTCAAAAAGCATAAGCGGGAGCGTTTATTACACGATTTAAATAAAAATGTGGCTACTTTAAAGCGAAATAAGTAATTTTTTGACGATCCCAACAACAAAATTCCTATAAATCCTTATACCAGATATTCCCAATCAGCAAATTATGAAGGCATAAGCACCCTGTAAGCTTAAGAAACATGTTTGTACGACATTTTTTAAATTGATATAAAATACGAACCTAGATTATATTTTTAGATTAAACAAAAATCATAATAATCATAATAATAATATCTTAAATAGCATTGTTACTATATCCCCTTCAGGTGTTTCTTGCTCAAAAAATATCTACGAAAACACTTTTTCGCATAGTCCGAACAGTATTTTAGTTGTATTCGACATAACTAAGTCATCATCATCATCATCCAGCCGAATTTTCACATCCATTGTTGGATATAGGCCTCCTCCAAACGTCTCCAGTTCTCTCTATCTCTAGCTGCCGCAATCCAGTTTGTTTCTATTCTCCTTAGGTCGTCGGTCCATCGGGTGGGTGGTCTGCCTCGACTTCGCTTGTCGGCTCTTGGTCTCCACTCCAATAATCTCTTCGTCCATCTTCCGTCTTCCATTCTAGCAACATGTCCAGCCCACCTCCACTTTTGTTTATTGATTCGCAGTATAATATCGTCTACGCCAGTTCGTCGGCGTATCTCCTCATTTCTTACGCGATCTTTCAAGGTCAGGCCCAGCATTGATCTCTCCATTCGCCTTTGTGTTACCCTCAATTTTTCGGCAGTAGCTTTCGTTAAAGTCATAACTAAGTAATAACTGCGACAACAGCGGCGTCTGAAGTGGGCGGCTGCAAACAGCGTCTGTTCCCAGAGTGGGCGGCTGAAACGGAAACCTTGCCAACACGCAGTGGCTCGCGTGGCATTGAACTTAGCCAAAAACCCTTACAAATGTCAAATTTTAAAACTAAGTAATAAATTCAAATTAATTTCCATTGAATAATAACCAAGCATTTTTCTATAACTAAAAATCTAGACCCGGAAGGAATAAACACTTAAGTCTTAAATTGAAAATAAGAAAAATTTTACAGGAGAAGGTTTAAAGTTTCTGGTGAAAAAGTTTAAAGGCACATATTCTCTTTTATAATGTATTTGTATGATATTATTTATGATGCTTTCAACTGTGCTATCCATATTAATTCATTATCATTAAACAATAAAATAACTGACTTAAGTTATTATGTTCAACTGGAAAATTTGACTTAAGTGGTTAAGGCAGATACTATTTAGGGAACCTATATACTTACAATTCAAGAAAGGTACTATGAGTAACAATTTTTATTAAGTCTTTAATATACAAAATTAATATTTATTAATTAAACGTTATTAAAAGTCATTCTCGTCTTTGTCCAAGTCAGGATCTACGTCTCTAACATCGGCAGCACTCTTTAGATTTTCGTAAAAGTGATGAAAGTATTCCGGTATTAAAGGTAGCAAAGAAATTAAATCTCGCTTTTTCTCTGCACTTATTGCCACCTGTTGGTCCGTAATCGGCTGCAGTATAAAATTTCTTGGTTGTCTTGTTGGTCTTTTGAAAGAAATAGTTTTGAACGGCTCATTTGGCTGAAGGGATGTTTTGTAATTAATACTACCGAAATCGCGTCCGTAAGAAAGCCATTTAACTTCAAACCACTTAAAATTATTACCACCGCAATCTTTTTTTCGCATAATAAGAGGACCTTTAAGCAAAGCAGCAAAATAAAAAAAATCAGCCTGTTGCATTTCAACAACCTTAAATTTATTACTGCTTGTACGAATCAGTTGCATCCAGTCATGTGGATGATAAACTTGTATAGCCGTTTTTTTCTTCTTCTTTTCTATTATAGCATGGTCCAAATCTACTTCCATATGTGAGTGACCCGATACCATAAACTTGTGATGAATAACTTGTAACGTTGGTTTAGCCTGCAACAAATATGTAAACATTGCTGCGACATGTGAATTTTTATTTTGTCCCCCACATGTATCTGAATACAGAATAATTTCTGTGACATCATCAGGTATCGCTAGCATGTACTTATACAGACATGATGCTACTTGATTAGCACCTCTTCCTGATATAGCCTCATGCCACATAAAATGTGTAGACAAACCAGTTGCGTTATCGTGGATTGTTAAATTAAACGTCCATAGCTTTCTCTTATAAAAAGCAACTGATGTCTCTAAAGCAGGAGTCGGGAGACATTGCTGCAAATCAAACGTGAGACAACGAGTTTGATTATTGTTAGCAGCTAATATTTTATCGGCTTTCTTTTCACGATATGCTAAATCAGCGGCATGTTGGTGACACTCACGTTCTAAAATTATTGTGTTCTTCGCGGTTTCGTCTTTAGCTATGTCGAGCTTCATCTTAAACACATCACATGCATTGCAAGTATCTACCTTTGGCTTTTTAAGTTTTAAGTTTAGTTTGTGAAATTCTCTTCTGTATATTTTATCACTGACAGGTTGAACGTGCGACTCGGAATATAATGAATGCATTTTAGAAATAGTTAAATAGGATGGCAAATATTTACATGTGCTCCTTTGTCTGGTATAATGACTTTCATAAAGTGGAAAAGAATTAATATGGTTTATTACTTCCAGTAATTTATCTGCAGAATGTTTGCATGAAGGTGGTTTCTTACCATGTTGATCTGGTTCCACGATGCCGCTGGAGCTGCTTCTCCTCTTTAGTCCAATAAGTTTAACGAAATTATCTGTGACATCCAAGGTTTTGAGAAAACATCCTTGACAGACTGTTATTCGGTTAGAGTTAATTTCGAAATGATATTTGTATGTATACATCTTATATCTTTGTTTGTCTGGATCGTCTACACGTCGTCTTTCAGTTTGTTTCTCGTGTATACTCATCATTGAGGAAACGAACATTGCCCTAAGATCATATGACCCTAAGTTCCAAAAGTCTGCAAATATTTGTTGTCTTTGTTGTTCACTTACTTTTTCACGACATTTGTTACGACAGTTGTTCAGGGGCTTCATGATACGTTTTTCTATAGTTTTACCTGCTGCAGTCACATATTCCTGACCAAAATTTCTTTTAGTTTTTCTTTCCCGTTTTCACTTTCTGTTTTCTGTAACTGTAACTGGTTGTGTAATATCATCGGAAGAAGAAAGAATCTCAGGAGGATTATGCTCGTCATTAACTTCCAATTGTGTATGTCCTACGACACGATTAGAACTTTCAGGTACAAATGTAGGGTCAGTAACAGAATCGTCACTTGAGTAATCACTTATTTCAAGTTTTTTTTTCTGGAATATAAACTGGAAACTAAAAGAAACGAAAACTCAATTAAATAGGTATCAACAACAAATTAAAATATGTGTCATTTACGCTTGCACCAGGGATTTTCTAATAGTTAGATACATTTTTTTTTAAATCTGATAGAAAATTTAAAGGATTTATAATATTTTTATTTATAAAATTATCTACTGAATTATTTCACAACCATTCATTTAAATGCAAGTCATACATTCAAATGATAGAAATTGGTAGAAGCGTAAAAGCACCCCTCTTATCTTTGGTACGTAAATTCTAAGAATAATGTCCGTAATCCAATTAAATTAATATTATTGTAATCAAAATCAACTTCATCCTTTAAAGGGTTTTTAATTAAACGTACATCGTTTTCCCCTTACTTTAACATTTCTACACCAATGGAACACATCTAGAAGTTTTCAAATATTTAAGAATTTACTGAACACTATTTACGTAGCATAGATGAAAAAAATATTGTCAACAAAAATAATACATACCAGGTCCAGGTGTATCCGAAATTAGTGTTTGTGAAACTAGCTCCAATATCTGTCTACCTCTAAGACTTGTAAATTTACTATTTAAATCCATTTCATTATTTAACAGAAATACATTTCAGACTAATAAAACTATCACCATATCAGGCCGTCAACTTTATCGGAACTAGTTGAAAATGGTTTTAAAACGAAGATTCACCCGAAACTCAAGTGTCTTGTATAAACAAAAGAGGAAGAGCCGACTGTGGATATCAATATCATCACGAAATACACTGACTCTGCATGTATTTAATACTTATGTCACTAACAATATTTATTATTTTAGAAACAAATTTGATGAGCATAAATACCTATATCTACATAAGTGGTTTAGAACGCCGTTTCACATCGAACTCGCTATATTTGTTATGACTGAGTAAAAGTACTTAAGTCGAGTTAAGTGTTTATTACAGCCACCGTTATGAAATAAAAATAAAGAGTTATAAAGAGCACGATAAAATACTTTGATATATAAGCGGTATATGACTTAGGTGTTTATTCCAGTTGGTGTATTACACAAATTTGGATAGTTTGCGAGATTATGTATTTTTCGTTAAAAAATGACTTAAGTGCTTGCGACCGCCGAGTCTAGAAATGATCTATCTAGAGATAAATACACATTTCAAATCATTTATCTTGACATAACAAAATACACAATACCACCATTAACAGGAATAAAAAATTAACAGTTTGCAAATGCATATATTTTTGTTATGTTAACCTTTGTTTCTGAGTTTAACAATTATTGAGACCATTACCGCCCAATTAACTCATAGAGTAATAACTTAAGGTATTCGGAGCCCTAATACTATTTGAAAGATAATTGTTCTTTATTTTGACATTCCAAAATAAAGGATGTTGCATTTTAAATTATTCACTTGTGTGGATTGATATTAAAACAGTCATATTATTTATAATCATTTAGTATGCAGACAACGGATTTCAATATAAACTCCTGAAAAGTATTATTTATTCTCTAGAAGTAGCTTTTATAGACAATGACAATAACAACAAAATAGTCAGGAATCAAATAGATTATATTATCGTCAACAGAAGATATAGAAATTCTATAATATCATCTAAAACTTGTCCACGAGCGGACATATCCTCCGATCACAACCCGGTTGTTTTGTCGATGAGAGTGAAACTAAAGAAGGTCAACAGCCCTAGCACCAAGAAAATCATAGATACAAGACGTCTCAAACAAGACTACACATATGCTGAAACGAAATTAAAAAAAAAGAGAACTTAAGGAAAGTCAAAGAAGATAATGCGAAAACTGTAACTATTGACCAAAAATGGGGAAACATTCAACATGCCCTTATGTCAGTTGGAAAAGAAACCCTCAAACCACTTGGAGAAAAAACAAAACCTTGGATGACAGTAGAAATTCTTAAACTTATGGAAGAACGAATGAAACATAAAGCAAAAGACCTGAATAAATACAAAGAAATTCAGAGAAACAGAAAGAAAATTCGAGAGGCAAAAGAGAGATGGCTCTCCAACAGATGCAAGGAAATAGAAGATCTGGATAAAATGATAGCTTTAATTTACACAAAAAAATCAAAGAAATGACAGGTTCTAGAAAACGTACAAAAACGAATATCCTTAAAAATAATAAAGGGGATATTATTACTGATATGAAGGAGAGATAATGTCACTGGACCAATTACATCCAACAACTATTTAATGATGAAAGAGAAGAACTGACATTAGAAATCACCGAGGATATCTGACCACCAATATTAGGAGAAGAAGTCATCTATGCTATAAAAAAAAAACAAAAGAGGGTAAAGCTACTGAACCAGATGATGTGCCCATCGAATTATTAAAACTCATCGATGAAGATGTTATTGATATAATGGTTGAACTCTTTAATCTAATATATCAGACTGCCACAATCTCCAGACAATGGCTGCAATCGACCTTTGTAGCAATTTCCAAAAAGCCAAGTGCAACAACTTGCTTAGATCACAGAACAATAACTTTATTGAGTCACACACTTTTGAAAAAAAAAACATTTTTGAAAATAATTCAATTTGGCTTTATAAATGGTATGAGTACAAGAGATGCTTTGTTCGGCTTGAATGTGCTGGCTTACAGATGCATGGACATGAATCAGGACATGTACTTATGTTTTGTAGACTTTGAAAAAACATTTGATAAGGTGCAACATAAAAAGCTTGTAGATATATTAAAAAGCAAAAATATGGACAGTCTTGATATGACAATTATATCTAATTTATATTGGAATCAAACTGTCAAGGTAAGAATTGACAACCAGTACACCGAAAATATCGAAATACAGAGAGGAGTCCGCCAGGGTTGCGTGCTGATGCCACTACTTTTCAATGTCTACAGTGAAGCGGTATTTCAAGAAGCGCTCTCAGACTCAATAGAAGGTATATCTGTCAATGGAGAAGTTTTGAATAACCTACGTTTTACAGACGATACAGTAATAATGACGAATAACAACAATGATTTACAGAACGTAATGCAACGCCTTAATTAACGCTGTCATGAGTACGGACTGAAGATAAATTTAAAGAAAACTAAATGCATGATCATGACTAAATCTGCACATGCAAATATCCAATTAACTATTGAAGATACTGCAATTGAAAGTGTTAATAACTATAAATACTTAGGAACATGGATAGCATCAGATGTAGACAAAACCAAAGAAATTAAGACACGTATTGAGATAGCACGTACATCATTCGTTAAACTTAAAACGTTTCTTTGTTGTCGGGATATAAGGTTAGAACTATGCCTGAGAATGCTTCGATGTTACGTGTTCTCTACTCTTCTTTATGGCTTGGAAGCGTGGATACTAAAACAAGTCCATCTAAATAAGTTGGCCACCTTTGAATTTTGGTGTTACAGAAGAATCCTACGAATATCATGGATTCAAAGAATGTCAAACGTGGAAGTAACTAGAAGGATAGGAAATGAGGCGGAAATAATATTAACTAATAAAAGACGAAAACTTGAGTACTTAGGACATGTGGTGAGAGGGCAAAAATTACCTGTTGTTGGTTGACGCAAACAAAAAACATAATTTAAAACACATTTTTACGCAAAATATAAAAATATTGTATCAAATAACACATAAAATCATAAAGGCATAAATCTATATAATTAAATACATTAATTTAAACTGCAACATATTTACAAAAATATTACTGCTTTCATTGCTTTCACAATTCACACAATCCAAAAAAGTACCAGGATGGTTACAGGCCTCATGCGCCCACATTTTGCAATTTTTGCATTGTATCTAGTTTTCACCTAGCAAATCTAGCAAAAAAAGTCCTGTTCCTCTGAATCAATACAATCATTATCAATTTTTTTTTATTTTATTTTTTATTCTTTTCCTGGTTCTTTTTTTGAACAAATTGTTCTTTTGGCGGTTTTTGCATTCTTTTGTTCTCCTTCAAGAGTATTTTTATAGGCGTACGTCAATATTGCAGCATGACGCTTTCTTTTAGTATATTTAGGTGGTTTCTTTATAGCTAGAGCTTTTGGTTTTTTTTTCTCCTCTTGAATGGAACTTTTAGAACAGTTCATTTGACAATCTGGTTTATTTTCAAAAAGGTTAGTTTCAACACCCCGACTGAAGTCAGAAAATGCTCTTTAAAATTACCTCGTGGGAAAATAAAGAAAGGTGGAAAAGAGTTTCGTGTTGCAGATACTGTCGAAGTCATAGTAACCAATGTACCACATTTCTGAGAAGTTAAGCGACTCACTTGCTTAAATCCATGCCTGGGTACAACTTTATTGGGTATTTGGACGGTTGTAACTCCTATATCGTCCATATTACAAATTTGAAATGGTTCAAATCTTTGACGATAAAAAAACGTTTGTAAATTGCGAAAGAAATTTTCAACATTTTCTTTGCTGAAGCGCACGCTAATCTCGTTGCTTCAGGAGTTCTTATTGCAAGAGTGTTTTGTCGTTTTAGGTAAGCCGTAAACTAATCTGCACCAGCTATTTGGTTTTGATTCCAAGATTCACGAAATGTTAGGTAATTTTAAAGCATGGGCATACTCGTATCTCAATTTTCGCACTTCTTTGATTGATAAAGCAAAATATATATCACTTGCTGTTTTTACATATTCCTTGAGGAGATTTTTCCGCTCTACGGTGAAGACCTAAAAAAGAAATAGTTTCGACCTAGGGGAATACCCAAATTGTGTAACATTACATAAACATTAAGGATCTACATTTTTGAAACAGTCACGATATGTGCTTATTAAAAACATTTTTTTGTAAGTTAAATAAAATATTACTTGGCGATTTCCAAAATATCCCACGAGAGTCGATAGATGAAAAACTTCGCTGTTAATCTCTTCATCTGTAAATTTCTTTCAAAATCGTTTAAAGTTGCTTCGGGGATATCAAATACTTTTGCTGTGTTTCTTATAGATTTTTCGTTCAATTTCTACTCTCAGCATAATATCTGGTTTCTCAGACTTTCTATTATATACACTCATATTTCTGAAATAAAATTCACATTTAAAAAATGTGAATTTTGGGTTGGGGTTGGTTGACGGATACACCAACCAGCCCCTTAAAGGGTGAGTCAACCACACCTAAAATATAGCATTTTTATAAAATATATTTAATACATTTTATAAGCTAAGATTTTTCCCTCATTATACAAGGGAAAATATTACATTACAGTAGAGTCGCGATTATCCGAGCCTAGGATATCCGAGTCCCTTGGTTAACGGAGGCAAAAGTCGTAGCTGGTGAGTCACAATTGCGAATAGTTATGCGCTGTTAGTTCGAGCCGGAATTTTTATCTCCCAAGTTGGTCATCTCGTTATTTATGTGTCGCGTTTTGTCTACAATTATTGTTCCTATGTTAATCAGTTGGACAGGTGTGAATCAATAAAGAAGGTTGCTTCAGATTTAAGTATTGGAGAAGAAACTGTTCTAGTTTGGAAGCGCAAACCAAATGAACAGTGCGTCAACCGAAGTGAGTCGTGGGAGTAGATTGGCGCGGAAAACAATGAACAAATTTCTGAGGCGTTGTTGTGGTTTTCACAAACGAAAGGATTGGGCAGCTCGATAAGTAGTCCAATACTCCAAGCAAAAGCTATTGAATTCCACACAAGAAGTTTATGGACGGAGGAGGAAACTTGTGTGCTAGTGAGGGATGGATTGAGTCGTGGAAGAAGAAATATGGTATCAGACAATTGAATCTTAGCGGCGAAAACTTTTTGCTGACTCACTTGAAATTTGAACATTTTAATAAAAATTACAAGACATTATCTTTAAAGATGGATTGACTTTAAACCAAATATTTAACTGTGATGAGGCCGGCCTTAATTTTAAAATGCCTCCTTGGAAAACACTAGCTGCTAAAAATAAAGGAACTGCACCAGGTTATAAGAATAGCAAATAGAGTCACAATCATGATTTATTAAAATTAATATATCTTTTTGAATAGTAAAATCCAAAAATCCAAGGACATTCAAAAATATCCAATTTAATTGCTTACCTATAACCTATAAAACCAACGCAATGCATGGTATGTAACATTTTTAAGAACTGGCTTTTTGATGACTTCTCACCAGTCGTTGATGCCTACCTAAAAAAAAATTGCCTCCGAAAGCTTTGTTGTTGCTGGACAACGCCCGATCTTATCCAGACGAGAGTATAAGAGCTGTGCTCCTTTCACCCAATGTGACGTCTTTTCATCCAACTCCTAGACCAAAGCGTTATAGAAGCAATGAAGATGAGTTACCGACGGGGCCTTCTACAGGTACTGCTAAACAGGCTGGATGAAGGGCTGACTGTAATTCACGCATTTTAGAAGATCGCGGTTATTAGATGTTTGCTATTGGATTTCATCTACATGGAATGACGTAAAAGTGTCCAATATTCAAAAATCATGGAAAAAATTGTTTCAGATAGGAATAAAAACACTGGACCTTAAAAAAATGACTGTGAAGTTGATACTATAGCCATCCTAGCCAATCAGAGACCAAGACGTCATCGATTATATGAATTGCTGATCTAGTTCTAAACATCAACCATGAATAAGAAGATACATATAAGATAACTCAAAAGATTTCTCATTCCGATGAGTTAAAGGTCCTTAAAGCAGCTCTCGCATACGAGCAGCAAGAGGAATCGACGGCAGTAGATGTACTTCATTTTTAACGTTGGCGCAACATCGCCACCTCAAAAAGGGGAATGAAGCTTGAAACGACATTTTTAAACAGTGATATTGATAAGTGAGCTGCTTTTAGAAGGATGTCCAAGGTGTTATGTAACAGAGACCTAAAATTGGCATTAAGGATCCGCCTACTTCGCTGCTACGTGTTCTCGGTCTTACTTTATGCTGTCGAGTCCTGGACTGTGGATAAAATCGATCTAAATCGCCTTGAGGCTTTCGAAATGTGGTGCTATAGAAGAATTTTAAAAGTTTCCTGGGTGGAGAAGATTCGTAACTCCACAATACTAGAACGTCTCAGCAAGACTACTGAGATCATAAAAAGCATCAAGCAGAGAAAGCTGGAATATTTCGGACATGTAATGAGAGGTCCCAAATATAGATTGCTACAAAACATCATGCAAGGAAAAATAGCAGGCAAACGCAGTCCAGGACGAAGAAGAACCTCATGGTTGAAGAACTTGCGAGACTGGTATGGTGTAGATACAAGCATGCTATTTAGGGTGGCAGTGAATAAAATTAAAATAGCTATGATGGTAACCAACGTTCTGAAAGGACATGGTACATGAAGAAGAAGAAGATATTGATAAGGTAAATGTTTTTATCTTTTACATACAATACTGTATTAGCTTCTAGTCATTTTAATAACCACAGTTATTGTTATTTACATGTTTTTCTATCAGTACAACAACTCTCGGTGTTAACCGAGTTTTCTCCGTATCCGAGGTAGTAACGGTCCCAATTACCACGGATATATAGATAGATAGATATGTAAAAATTTCTATTCCATTAGGAGAATATATACCTCTGTTTTCCAGGCAGAGACATTTCTAGTACGTAATATTGCATTGTGCAAGAGAAATTAACATGAGGCTTTGGAAGTTAAGCAGATCAATACATGAAAAGATCATGGCATCTGGTGGCTTGAGACTCTCAGGATGGCTAAGGTAAACTCTAGGCTAGTGTAGGAATACCGAAAAAAAAACTCGCGGAACATAAGTGTCAAACTGGTATGGGTGTCAGGGCAAAAGAACTTGCTAGAATCAGCAAAAAAATACTTCGGTCCGTAGAAGTGCCAAAAAGCACCATCCTTGACCGAAAAGTACACTCGGTCAAGTACACGGCAAAATATACATACTACGGACATGTGCTAATAGGGCTAAAGTACTAAGAAAAATAAGCAGAAATCAGCTCCAAATCATAACAGACTTCCTTACTGAATATTCGCCATTCAAGGGACACCTGCATACAACAGATGTAGAGTAAGCCAAATGGCTGCAATACGACCTACATGTAGCAGACAGCTTGTGATAAAAAATTATAGGCTACGTGAAACCCCCTTATAAAATGTTTTAAACAAAAAAAAATATTAAAACCATCTGCAATAGCAATATTACCAGTAGTAAAACCTACAAGCGACTAACTAAATAGTTAAAATACACCACTATCAATAATATTATAAGATTTATATTTATAAATACCTTACGCAGGAGTGTCGTCACCGTAGGAGGACATTATCGTACTTTTGATCGAACATTTTGTAGTGTACCACATCTCAACAAAAAAAACGCTACCTCCATTTAGAAAAAAAAAACTACAACTTTCACTCTGTACTGCACATAGAAATATAATTTCTTAAGTACCTTATTATTTAAAGAGATGAGATAAAACTATTACATATGGAACGATTTTGCGCTGGCAAATAGAGATAGGGAGTGTAGATTGTTAATCCTCCTAAAAGTTTATCTAAGGAAAAATCCATATCGTATATTTATCATCAATAATTGCCTGTTCCATGAATTCAAAATTGTTTTACATATTTGCCAATATGATTCACTCTATTTTTAAATAGTGTAATTTTTAAGAATAATTATATATTAAAAAAAAATTACTATAAAGTAGTCGAGATTTTTATTTATCAAACGAGTTTAATTGTATTTACATTTGACATTATTCTGGTAGTATTATTAGGTGCCAAGTTATTTTGTTACTCCAGTCGTCAGAGACGAAAATGCCACTGAACCTCTAAAAATCATACGAACATGAGAATTTTGCCAAGAATATTAATTTTGGGACCCTAAAAAAGATGCAAAAAAGTTTACCGCTTCTACCCCTGGGTTTTCTTCTAAAATTCCCTCGCAGAGGGGAAAAACGCGAAAAAGATCGATTTACTAAGAAACTGTACACTGTAGAAAAAAATGTTCCAAATAAAAAATTTGCATGTCAGTTGCACGCGCGAAATCAATGTTTAATAAAATTTGTATCAGGTAGGCGGTAAAAATTCGATATATTTTGATTCAACTCACCTATCAACAAAAATCAAGACGCGTTTTAAAGGAAAATCAATCAGGTTTCGTATGCAGTTTTTGTATTTTTCTATATCAGATTTTATACAGGTTTTAAATAAATGAACGAGGCGCGATTTTTGCCATTTTTTATGATTCTCACGAGATCAATACACTATATCCCTTCTATTGAAATATGCTTAAAAAACTTTGGATTTAAATTTTTACATAACAAACGATCTAAAACATTTAAAACTTTTTTAATTACACTAGTGCGTTTTTCAAAAGACCAAAACTTTTACAATAATATACATCTAAAACAGTCTTCTTAAATGCATTTTCTGTGATGTGTGATCGTTTGTAATGTAAAACATTAAATTCTGCGTTTTTTATTCATATTTAAAATGCCTCATATTTGTTATCAAACTCAAAATTGAAATTTCATGTCATAGGTTTTAAAGATCTTTTTAAGAATGGAGATTTTACTAAAACTGGTCAATAAAAGTAATCAATTTATTTAACACCTTTATAAAACCTGAGTTTCTTCTCGGCAAAATACGTGCTACGTAGTTGCACAACGTAATGTGCAACGTTTTTCGTTTAATTGAGACTTTCATTATGTGTCTTGCTACCTAAAATTTTATTCCCGAAAATTTTTAGAAGTATATCACTTCTTAGTTCAAAAATATTTTCTCTCACAGTACCAAAATTTTACCCAAAGTCAGAATTATTAATCAAGTCGTTATTAAAAAAGAATGAATGTACTTCTCTTTTCATATGATTTTCGTTTATATATATATATATATATATATATATATATATATATATATATATATATATATATATATATATAGGTTTTTTAAGCGCTCCTATGGATAATTCTGCTTGCTTCACAGTTTAAACTCTTCCTCCATATATAAAAGGCAAATATAGTGAATCAATCATTCTAAACAAAACAACAAAAGAAACAAAATATTTAATTATCTGACGGGATTAAGAATTGGAAGGTTATAATTTCATTGAAATGATGTTAAAACAGGTATCATCGGCGTACAATCCAAGATTGCTAGGGTAATCGTCCTGAAAGGAAAAGAACAAGCAAAAGAGGGGCACTAGTAACTGTAAGGATTAGTTCATTCATTGTTTATATTTCTACGCAAAAATATGAAGGTCCAGCTAATAGACGGAGCTCCAGCTGGGTGAATTGCTCATTGTCATCCTCGGGATGGATACAGAGATATAGAGGATACAGATACACATCTTCACGCGATGGAAGCAACATTTTATCAATCATGTAAGACCTTCATTATATTTCTATATGTATGCATCCGTCCCCATACGTAACATAAAATCCAACCGTTAGATTTGTATTTTATATCTCCATTAAAGACATACTATTCAAGAGAAATCCAAAACTGGTTAAAGAATAATCCTTGTGAAAATGTAGAAATGTTAAAATATGCTGATTATTCTGTCCTGTATATAAAAAATTTGAGACTGCTGAGATATCTTCAGAGGCAGATTTTATTTAAAAAAACAAAGAGAAAAAACTTTGCCTCGACAAAATACTTCTAATATGACCTTGCCATTTGAACCAAATTACACCATTAGCTCAATTAAACTGTCTATTGATCAAACTCCCCGAAACAACAAATGGGTAGCAGTGTAGAAATTATTCAGTTATCGAACATTCAATAGAACAACGTCAATAGAACTTTTAAGAACGGCTGCAGATAGAGTCAAATGAGCCATGATGATCGCCAATGTCCTTAGGGACAAGGCACGTTAAGAAGAAGATCGAACATTGTAAAAGCTCAAGACTTTTCACCTTTACCATCAGCACTTCATTGATACCTACTTCAAACAGGGCACGTAAAACTGGTTCTGTGGCGCTAATTACAAGTACGATCTACAAATACTTAGAAGCTAGCATTAAAGAAAAGAAGAAAACAATCCCTTAAAAATAAAAAACAGTTGACAAAATTAAAAGTTTTAAGTAAAACTAAAAAGAAGACAATGGTCAAAAATCAAAGAGTAAAGAAAGTAAAAGAAGAAAGTGAATCCTCATATTCTTCAAATATTTCTTTTGATAATGATTCAGATATGTATACCGATCAAGAAAGTGACGCAAAGAGTATTTTCTGCACTAAACATTATCCAAACGACCAACACGGAGAAAAGTGGGTACAGTGTTCAAGTTGCTTAAGATGAATACATGAAGATATTGCTGGTAGTGATAACAAGAACACTTGTGTGTATTAGTTGTTTATATTGAAGTTACATTTTAAGTACAAAAAATTATTCTAAAATGTTTTTTTATCAAAAAAAAAATTGAATTAAAAAAGAACATTCCAAACAAAGAAACAATAAGCTAACTGTCTTATTTATTCGCTCTACCATTCCATCCGATTTTGAATGATAGGCTGCAGTTCTTGTTCTCTTTATGCCTAGTCTAGCGCAGATCCCTGGAATAGATCGTTCTCTGAGTTCTTTATTTCGCATTCTCGCGAAAACAGTCTATTTTGATAGACTGATATCGCTCTACTGATTTTATAAAGGTTATTCCACGAATATACGACTGTTTGGGATTATTGCGACAACGAATATTTTACTGTGTAAATTGGTCTAATTATTATTCCAATAAAAAGCATCTACTGTTAGTATTACATCTGAACTAAAATTATTTCAGTTAATAGATGTTTAAATAGACGCAAAATTTATTGTGAAATTTAATCCGAAAATAACAAAAATTTTTACGCAAACGCTCATTTTTACGAAAATGTGTTCATCAGACATTTGGGTTGGATTTCGGTGAAATGTAAACAAAGTACATTTGAAATGTAAACATCTGTAAACAAATGCAAAGATGCGTGCCGGGTTTCTTCGATATTACACTATTTTATTACTTTATTAGGTACTACAACTGTAATAAAAATAAATATACTATTTTTATTATAAATGAAAAGAAATTGGCAGAACGATGGTTCAGAAACCAGAAAAAGAATCTATGTAATATTTCACTTTGTTAGTTTTAAATATTTGTTTGGTTTGAGTGGATGTACTCTTAAAAGTTTCGAAAGTTTTTTTGATAACGGGTATAACATACCGGCTATTGATAGTTAAAGTACCGAGTCGTTACAGATATTAAAAAGTAACGAAAATTTACATACAGTTTCGTATACAGCCGACTGATTTTAGTTTTAAAAACCTGGACTGATTTGTCCGTTGAGAGAGTTTAGTGTAGTGTATTTGTTTATTGAAGCCAAAAATGCCGAGACGTGTTTTAGATGTAGACAAGTTTATATTTAATGTACTTTCTTATTTTACTGCTGAGAAAACCAACGGGGACCCTTTGCGACCTGTTCAGTCCGTACATAAACGTGTGTGTGATGCACTTTGTATTAGTGAAACAAAACTAAAGTCGCTTTTGCAAAAAGGAAAAAAAGTGGACAAAGTGAACAAAATGTCGCACAATATAAATCTCGCCGACAACCAAAGACTATAGATCTTCCCGAAGGTTGCAAATTTGAAATCCGTGAGACAATATATAAAATGCACTGAAGGGATTAGAAGAAACCATGAAGGTTGGACTGTATATTTGCGCTGGTTATGAACTTCTTTTTGAATAAACTTGAATAAAGTAATTTAAAACTTTGACAGAATGAAAAAAACGTGTTTGTCAACTTGAAAGGAACAATTTATTCTGACATTTACTATGTGCCAATTTTGCACTAGTTGGCGTGTAATTTGTAAGTCCAAACATGCACGAAAAGAAAGAACATGTTTCTTTAGATTCAGTGCTACAAAAACTAAAAGACTATACAATGACTATACAACAAAATATATTTGAAATTTCCAGAACAAGTCTCTGGAGAGTTTTAAGACAGATTGGCTTTAAGTTCAAAAAGGAAGACAATAGAAAGGCTTTGTGTGAAAGAGCCAGTGTCGTTCACAAAAGAATAGAATTTTTAAAAATTACAACAAATTTAAAAAAGAATGTTCTTCCTTCGTTTATTTAGACGAAACATGGATTTTTGTTAAAGGCGGTATCAAACGAATTTGGCAGGACGAGAGTATAAAATCCATAAAACACATCGATAACGAGGGAAAGAGATATATTATAGTGCATGCAGGTGGAAAACATGGTTTTATTGAGGGAGAAGATCTTATGTTTTTATCAAAATCAGTCGATTATCATGACGGAGACGTTTGTGAAATGGTTGAAAGAAAAACTGTTGCCAAGTTTACATGAACCATCCGTTATAGTCCTGGATAATGCTGCGTACCATTCGGAAATTTTAAATAAGCAACCAACAAACACCTGGACCGTAGATAAAATAAAAGAATGGTTAACGAATAAAAATATTACATTTCCTCAATACTGTTTTAAGCCTCAATTATTAACTTTAGCTAAAAGTTCATGCACAACCAAACATGTATATAGTAGACGAAATTATACATAGCTTTGGACATCGTGTGTTAAGACTACCGCCCTATCATTGCCAATTCAATCCAATTGAATATATTTGGGGGATATGCAAAACATATTATGATAACCATATTGGATACAAGGGTTACAATGACGAGGCAGTCTTGGAAACATGGCAAAAAGCATTGGATATTGCCACTCCTGAAATTTGGGGAAAAATGTAAAAAAAATGTGAAGACTTATTTAAAGAATGGTGGATCTGTGAAGGTCGCATCGAAGCAGTTAATCCTGTTATAATTTACTATCCGAATGAGGATAGCGACGACAGTGATTATGGCTGTGAATCTGATGGTTGATAATAGTTTTAGGAGATTAGGTGAATAAGAGAATAAGTAAGTTTTTTTGTTTTTTTTTAATAGTAATTGAATATTTGACTAAATAAAGTACACTATTTAATCACTTAAGTATTGTTACACTTCGTTTAAATCCCTTAATTAAAACACCAACTTGTTTACAATACTAAACTCAATAATTACAACTATTATATAAACTATCAACTCTATATTTATATCATGACTTCATATTACTAAGGTTTATATCTGCCATAACAGTATTTTAAAAATGGGGAGAATTTACTATTGTACAATGCAGCATATTGGACCATTTAAGTCGATACCTTAAAACGAATTTAAAACAGTCGTATATTCGTGGAATGGAGTATACCATTAATTTTAAGTCTCCATGCTGAATGGAGTCTGAATGATGCATTTATTAAGTGAGTAATTTTTATTATAACTTTTTTGGAAGGGGTTTTACTATTTCTCTTGTTACTAGATCGGATCCAGGCGCTTTTCTAGGACTAATATTTTTATTTATCCCCTTTTGAAACTTGGGAGTAACAAATTTAATTTTCTTTTCGTCTTGGTAAATGTCAGTCAGTTCCTCAAAGTCATCTCACTCGTTTAGTTGGAATGTGTTTTCTTTTTCAATGTCGTGCAAAACTTTTAGCTTTTGTTCGTTGTTTCTGGCCCAACTAACATCTTCATTTCTTATTTGTTGGTAACCATCTATGCTAATATCTTTTGCCTTTATTTTACTATCAACTCGCATTAACCTTTTTCTTGTTGACAAGCGCCCGTTATGCTATTTCATATGTTGCATCACTTGTAAGTAAATAACATTTACCATGGAAAAGGAATATAATTGCACGCTACCTTTCCTAAATGTTTTAATCTCTAAGAACGATACTAGGTATGGGACTTAGGCGTATAGAAAACCAGCACACACCAACAGATATCTAAATTACAAATTAAATCACAATATCAATATTAAAAAGGGAATCATTACATCCGTATACGATAGAGTCAAAATGACTTGTTCTAACAAAAATTTGTTCTTAAAGGAAAAATATTTGTCAACATCTGTTTTATTAAAAAATGATTACCCTTTGCCGTTTATAAATAAGGAATTTTCAACAATCGACCGAATAGAACAAAAAAACTTGGAACGAGATCCTACAACATACAAGGAATATTACAAAGAAAATAACAATACCATGCATAAAAGGATTATCAGAAAAACTTAAAAATATAGGACATAAATTCAACATTTCAACATTATAAAAACAAATACATTAAGATCTATTTTATCCAAAACTAAATCTAACAATGAACAAGACAAAGAATTGTATTTATCAAATACCTTGTGAATGCGATCAGTTTTATTTAGGTGAAACATCAAGGCCAATAAATGTTAGAATAAGTGAACAATCTTAGATTAAAAATAGAGAATTTAATAGATCTCAAATATGTAAACACCAATGGGGAAACGAACATGGGGTTCAAAGAAACGATTCAAGTATAGCCCTAAAAGAAACAGATAGTAAAAAGAGAAAAATCAAAGAAGCGGCTATGATTATGCTAAATAGACCAATTGTGCTGCAAATTCTTCGGCAGAAGGCAATAGGATCTGGTTATCCAGATTGAAAGAGGAAATTTATGTTTTTTAAATAACATACATATAAAATTCAGAATTTGGTGTTTATTGTATATTTATATACAAATACTTATAATGTCGGGAAAGTATTATGAGGTTTTTTTCATCATCATTTACTATGGAATTACTAACAGGAGAATTTGACTGTCATCATGGCATATGGTTGTCTTTTTAAAGACGAATCACATGCTATAACTTTTTCTGACGGATATCTCAAGTTAAAGTTGATTTCATGTAATCGAATGAACTATCTTACAATAAAGTCATTCCAGGAACGCAACTCAGCAGTATTGGCAATATCGTTTTAAACTCGTCTTAAAATGTATAATATATGTCAATTGTCAAAATGAATGAGTCAGATAAAATTAAATTACTATTAGAATTTTTTACCAAGTAACAAAAAACAAAATTTGTTTAATTTATTAATGGTTGTATTTTGAGAACGATTTCCGAAGTGGAAATTGAAGTGAAACTTAAAATAAGTTTCGCTTCACTAACTTCAATTGTGGCTTATTTCAAAAATAGCTTCAAAATAACACACTTTTGTATTATTTTTAAATAAAAAAATTTTCATAGTTCTTTATTATGTAATGTTGATTTTTTTGTCATTTTTTTAATTTGCAGTAAATTTTTATATTTTTGCATGCACAGGCGCCAAATTTTGTTTTATCCGGGATGCCCAAAACTCTAGAACCGGTCCGGCGTAAAAGGTCTTGAAAGTCAAGAAGCTACAATTCATCAAGACCAGGGATGACTTTTCAAATGTTGCCCGTCGCGTCGGCTCAGAGAGCACACAAAGAAAGTATTCGGCGAGTGTTCACAGATCGGGTTTATTTCTCCAACTAAAATATTTCCGGTAATTTTGCTGCGCATCAAATTGGGTAACAATTGCAGGATCTTCAAAGTAGTAATTCATAGTTTTGACAAAGTGTGCTTGTGTATAGCATATATATATATATATATATATATATATATATATATATATATATATATATATATATATATATATAAGGAGTAGTACTTTCTAGTAACAGCACTATTACTACATATTTTACTTCCCCCATTACGAAATTAGTAAGTAAGTGGTATTAGTACTTGTTAATAAGTAGTATACTATTTACTATTAATTTTTCAATATTTATGTTTATTTTGTAGGTAATATTAAAACACAGATCAAAAATAATGTGTTGTATAATTGGCAGCATAAATTCTACAATATAGGTAGTACATTCAATTAAAAACTACTGAATAATAAAATACATAAACTAAAAAGTAAAACCATTGACTAAAACCGATATTACTAAAAACTTATGATGAAGAATTCTTTTCTTTGTGTTCTAAAATCCACGGATGACGCATAACATCCGGAAGTGAAAGACGATGATCACTTCTATGTACCAGAAGCTAAAAAAACATAAATGTAACTTGCTACACTGCTGTCAGATTTCATAGATTGGTGATAAATAATGACCATTGTAAAGGGAATGGTAAACACTTAAAACAAATTTATTAGTTAGCCATATAGCTATAGCCATATAATGTTGTTTATAATAGAAGAAAAAAGTTGAAGGCAATCACCAACCCGAAGGTGTGGTATAGTTGAAAAATTACTAAACACAAATTTCGTCAATCCCTTAAAAACAATATAAATGATTTTATCCCATAAGAACTTCTAAAATGTTATTTTATAAAAAAAAAGATAAAAGCCTTCTAGACCCTAGATTGTTACTCTAATTTAAACAATGGTCACTAACAATTTTCATAAACTTCATTACAATTATAGTAGAAAGCAAATTTATTTTATAAAGTAATAACTGATGAAGCTGTAAAATATAAATACAAATAAATACCTTTGATATCAAATCTTTGGCTCCTGCAGAAATATATTCTGGATAGTACACATAACCCTTTTTAATTTTTTTATATGTTTCTTCTTGTTCCTTACTTTCAAAAGGTGGATTTCCAACCAAAAATTCATAACATAGAATACCTAAAAAATGATACTTAATACATGCGAATTATTTATAATGTAGATCAAGTCATGGTAGTAAACTGTCCAACATAAAACTAAGGAACCACATAATTTGAAATTACTTTCTTAATTTGAAATTAACATTAAACTAAAATAGTTTAGTGGGTGCTTGCAAAAACACTTTTGGGTGTTTAACATTCATTGAAAGCATTCAAAATGAACAGTTTTACTTTGATATGAAAATGATAAATTCTACTTTTTTGAAGTTATACTTCTATACGCGCGCTCGACGTTGGAAATTTGTATTTTCACACACATTTGTGTGTTTCACACAGAGTGAATCTGTGAAGCCATAAACTATGAGTAATAGAGACACAGAGATATATTTTCTCTCTCTTCCTCTCTCGATAATAAAAATGTTCCTTTTGTGTAATATTTAATATATATATATATATATATTATATATATATATATATATATTATTATTATTACTTATGTGATATGATTTGTATTATTTATTAAATATTCATAATTATTTTAGGCGTTTGTATTTCAAAATAATCATTGTATGACCGACAACTGTCAATTTTGGCATGTGAGTTCGAATCAAAATATGAATTTCCTTTTTTATTTTTGACATATTTAAAAACTTCACGTTAATCTTAATAAATATATGTAATATACGCAAAAATGCTAAATATTAAAATAAAATGGAAATTTACAACATAATCCGAGTTGTTGGTTTTTTATTTTTATCTTCGTAAAGTAAGTTATGTACATTGGCAGTTTTAAATACTTATGAGTATTGCATTTTAATTTGTATTGTATTATGTTGCAGTGTATTGTATTGTATTGTAATTTTTATATTAATAACAAAATAAACAATGAATTTTACTGCAGAGTATGTGTAAAATTTTTTTTTGCATTTAACTCCTTTTATACATATATGAAAATAAAAATATATATTTTCATTAAAATATTGATACAATCCTTCATTTATATACTATACTCCTATTATAGGTCAAATGTTTATATACAGCAAACTATGCACAATATACCTATATACTAAACTTCTTTTTCTCTTTTTGCTCTCTCTTACCTACAGCATTACATATGTAATTATTGTGCAGATTGACTCCCATATAAATTTGTAACGGCGAACGCGTGTATAGAAGTATAACTTCTACCGGCAGTCCCACTGGACTGCCACACCCGTTTTTTTTTATTTTACTGTATTAAGTCATAACAATAAACAATTTGAAAATTTTAAGGACTTCAGTTAACGAGTATTTCTTCCTTTCTTTAGCAGTGGTAATAGCTTGCAAGGCAAGGCATGCTTTGAATCAGACTTTGCATCACATTCTGCAGAATATTGTGTACTATTCCTGCATCAGAGCTACCTAGAATTTTTGGAGACCTATGTTTGTCTTCCTTCTGCTAATCAAGAATAACCATTAATGGTAAAACGTGGTTTTCTAAAACCTCAGTCATCTTTCCATTCTCGACAAAGACTACTTCCGCCCGAGCATCAAAAGAAATGCATCCTCATGCCATAACTGATTCCCCACACTCTAACACGATAATCGATATTAAATCCAAGTGTTCTCCTGAAAAATTCGATCTGGTAATCAATCCCATGTTGACAGGAAAGCAGCAATTCGGTAGCTCTAGTTTGAGAAGTCGATCCACTAGCATAAATTCACCTCCTAACTATCCACTCAATTGGGCGCATTGGAATTTTGGAATTATTACAGTGGATAAGAGTATGGAATTTTTAGGTGCTCTTAAAAGAAGGAGAGTACAAATTCCTTGCCTTCGAGAGACAACGTAGAAAGGACATAGGGAAAGAACCATATGAAGAATGCAGATTGTGGTATGTAGGGAAAAGTAACACTAGGAATGGAGTTGGTATAATTGCTGATAGAGAAATAAAGGATAACATAGTAGAAATTGTAAGAATGAGTGATCAAATAATGACAGTGAAATTTGTACTTAATAAAGATACAAGTATTGTGTGTGGGTGTGTGTATGCTCTTCAAATCAGCCTAGGTAAAAATAAACAAGAAGCTTTTTATAATCAATTAAGATACATATTGGAACTAGAAATGAAGCTAGAGATGATATGTTAAAATTAGCAGCATTTTTAGATATGGCGATCATTGACACATTGTTCAGAAGAGATAAAGTCAAGTTTTTACATACAATAGAAGATATATATGAAGGCAATGAGACAGTGAGCCAACACCTTTAGTGCTTGTGTTGGGCATCAACTTAAAAAACAAACAAAATATTGGAGAGGAACATAAAAAATCAAGTGGTGTAATATTCCAAATAAAAGAAATTTGATCTTGAACTTACCTGAGAAATAGATAAAAATTCATGCAGAAGGTGGCAAAACTAAAAAAAATCTACAAAACTGCCATAAAACCAGCTGTGATGTATGAAACTGATGTCAAGAAAGTTAAAAAGAAACAGGAACAACAAATGCATGTGGCGTAATTGAGAATGCTGAATAGTGAAAATTCTCAGCGAAACCAATTAGGGGTGGCAACATTTTATATCAAAATGAGAGACCATAGGTAAAGATGGTTCGAGCATGTTTAACATGGAAACGTTACCCATTCAATAAGTCCCAGCTGGGTTCACTGGGTTCACCAGTTACCGCTGCTGCCGGTCCTAAGTCTGGATAAAGAATAAAGGAAAAGGAAAAAATCTACAAAACTGCCATAAGACCAGCTGTGATGTATGGAACTGATGTAAAGAAAGTTAAAAAGAAATAGGAACAACAAATGCATGTGGCGTAATTGAGAATGCTGAAAATTCTCAGCGAAACCAATTAGGGGTGGCAACAATTGACATCAAAATGAGAGACCATAGGTAAAGATGGTTCGAGCATGTTTAACATGGAAACGTTAACCATTCAATAAGGCCCCGCTGGGTTCACTGGGTTCACCAGTTCCCGCTGCTGCCGGTCCTAAGTCTGGATAAAGAATAAAGGAAAAGAGTTAGAGTGTAAGAACTTTCTTTAGGACAGCAGAACTGAGCTGCTCTAAGATCAGTTACAAAACTGTGGAATAGATGTTTTAAACTATGAAAATCAATTATATCCTAATTGACAAGAGAGATTTCACAATTCTAATGGACATCAGAAGTTACAAAGGTGTAAATCTTGACTTGACACTCTTCAGCCAGTTGTAAGATTGCTTTTAGAGAATTTCTAATGTCAAAAAATGAGAAAGCACCAAGTAGATAAAATACAATTTATATATCCTGAAAAACAAAAACATAGAGAAACAGTTTTACAGTCTTGTAAAAAACTCTACAACAAACCTTGATAGTTGATCAATCAGGTACAGAAATGTGGAAAACTACAAGGAACCTTTACAATCAGTACCCAAAAATACATTGGGTATACTGTACATAAAAATAATGCATAAAAAGAATTTGTCATTGTGGATTAATTAAGATTTGAACAGGAAAAAGGGATGCAAGTCATAAAATAACATTTCAGAATGGCTTGGATATAATATGAGTCAAATATAAACCAATTTTATAATGCCAGATGAGTATTATTCAAAAGAAATTTAAATCAAGAACTAACATATTAAATATCCTTATGTGATGGGCTGAATACTTCTAGAAATCACTGAAAGGGAACCTGTTAACAATACAACCCTAGAGATCTGAAATATGGAATAGGTTATAGAAACCATCACATAAGATAAAAAAAGTAAATACAGTAGACTCGCGATTATCCGGGTCTCGATTAACCGAGCCTCTGGATTAACCGAGGTAGTAATTGAAAAAAAAACAAATTATGTAATAAATTAGCTTAAGAGTGATATCAAGTAAAAGCGTTGCACTGGTTGTTGATATGCTGAAGAGATGAGTCATTAGTGTTATTGTTCTAGCCACTGTGCTTCTACTGGCCGCCTCACCAGCCAATTCTCCACCCGTCAGTTTGAGTCATAACAGCTATAGATGTTCTGTTAGTCCCACTGTAAGCTCTTACAGGGTTCATTCATGTCTTCTCTTTGTGTAGCTTCTACGTAACTTAAAGTGCAATATAAGTTTAAAATGTAAACGAGTTGTACTTTCTTTGTTTATTGCGGAAATCTATGAAGAAAGGAGAATACGAACAGACCTCTGAAGCCTAATTTTTAGTTTTTTAATCTTCCAGGATTGGGAAGTCCAAATAGCGGCCCCATGCTTTAAGCCAAGGCTGTCGAATTTCACAAACGGTTTAAGGATGACGAGGAAAATTTTACTGCAAATGATGGTTGGCTCGACAGATGGAAGGAGAGGTATGGCATCCGACAACTGAATCTTAAGGGTGAAACAGTTTCGGTCGATTCATCTGAAATTGAGCCGTTTAATTTAAAATTGAGAGATCTCATTTAAGAGCATGATCTCACGTCAGACCAAATCTTCAGTGACGAAACGGATCTCAATATTTCAGAATGCTTTGAACCAAAACACTTGCAACTCAAAGTAAGAAAACTGCGCGTGGATACAAAAAAAAACAAAGAACGAGTAACTCATTTAATGTGTAGTAGAGGTGTGCTTATTAGTTCTTTTAGACGAACTAGTTCAAGAGAACTATTTCACAAAAATGAACTAGTTCAGTGAACTAGTTCGCGAAATAACTATTTGTAGGACCGAAACGAAATCCAACCCTAACATAACTGGTTGCAGATATCTCGTCTCAATCATCACACAAATTCGGCGCCGGCCGCCTGTTTTCTTAGGTTTTCAGTAAGTCTTTCACTACCGTACGGCGTACAAGTAGTTCGGATTCGGAACCATTTCTTTCAATCGTATGTTTAGGTTTAAATGTTTTAAATTATTATATGATTAGTTAGTTTTTCTTTATAATAATTTATTTTCCTAATCAATCCCAAACAATGAGTAACAGACGAAATAGAAGTTTTTTATGGGATCATTTCGAGAAAAACGATAAAAATCAAAAATCTGCAAAATGTAATTACTCTTCATGTGACATTAGTATTGCAAGTGGTTCACTGGGCAATTTATCAAGACATTTAAGGATGAAACACTCTGCTATCAATCTCAAATATCTCAATGCTGAAAGATACATAGAAAAAGTAATAAATAAAAATGTAATTCTACCCGTTCATTTGAACCAGTTGAAAGAATCGTTCATTTGAACTATTTCGATGGTGAACTAAGAAAATCTCATCCAGATGCAAGTTCGTTGGCTAGCATTGATACTAAAGACACTAAAGCTATTTTTTTGCCACCAAATGTCACATCTCTCACTCAACGTCTCTACCAAGGAATTTTCGAAGCTATGAACCGGAACTATCGTGGAAGGCTTCTCCAAGTGTTGTTGACCAGCTTGGATGAGGGAATGACTGGCACAGCAGACCTTTAAAAGATTACCGTTAAGGATGTGTTACTGGAGAGCTTCAGCATGGAATGATGTGAGAGTAACAACTTTGCAAAAGTCATGGCGGAAGATTTTTCAAATTGAAACGAAAAGTTATGGAATAGATAACAATGACTATCAACCCACACAATGTCACTCCGGATGACACATATGAGATAATCAAGAAAATATATCACTCCGTAGGATTGAAGGCGATTGGAACTGCCCTTGCCTACAATCAGCAACAGGAAGAGTCAAACGTTTCCGAGGTCCTTCATCTTCAGCGTGGGCAAAACGTCGCTGCTTCAAAACGAGGTCAGAAGCTGACACAGAAATCTATCAAAGACCTTTTTAAAACATGAAGATGATCCAGTACGTAATTGTTTTCCTGTCTATATATTTTAACTATGTACTCACATACAGGTTAACATACTTCAACTGTACATAATAAACGAATTATATACGTCATAACTTTTAAATTGTTTGATTATTTTAAGCAACCCCCCGACGATTTCTGGGTTATCCGAGTTTTTCAGTATCTGAGGTATGTGCGGTCCCAATTAGCTCAGATAATCGCGAGTCTACTGTAGGGTCAAAAAAAGACTAAAAACCTACAAATCCCCAGCCACTAATTTAATCCTAACAGACAACAGATAGTCAGTATCATGCATAGTATAGAATAGTTTGTAAAATTCCAACAAAAAAGGGAAACCAACTGAAAAGGAATATGTATCAAGGAATATCATATTTGACAATACCTTAACACCACTACAAAATATTAACAAATGCCTTGTATACAAGATTAAAGACTTCCTCCAAAACATAATATCCAGAAGAATATCAGGCAGGTTCTTTAACATTAACCAGATCTTCATGTTATGCTAAATTATTAAAAAAGCACAAGAGTTCAACATCAATAGCTACCACTTGTTTGTCAGCTTTACAACAACTCTGTCATGATAGCTCTAACATATCATCAGAAAAGTTAAGATACAAATTAACAAATACAGCAGATTAACTATTTTAAATAAATCACTTCAGATTTTAGCACAGAACTATGTATAAACCATAGTAAAATGAGGTTTAACCTGACTAATACATACATACAAGACTGTTAAGGCTGTTTTAGCAGTTCAAGCACACTGCGATTTGAAATGGGCGTATCACTTACATTTCTACACTGCTTACGTGACTCAGTGGCGTCGGCCAACGGGCAACAAATCCATTACTCTCCATTCAAATTAGTTTTAACATCAACTAACTGACCGTACGCTCATGAGATTTGAAGTCACGAAGGCGATAACAGTGAACCTAGCGACAATGATGAGCAACACGTTTCACTATTAGATTTTAGTATTTTTTAGCAATTTTCTTTAAAGTTTGAACACGCTTTTCTCGATTAGAACTGGACGCAGAAAGGTGAAAAAAAAAATCAACAATTACAGAAAAAAAACCTCTTTCAAGCGATGGGCGTAAAAAGTTTGGTTATAATAGAAGGTTAAACAGTACAATCCAATTTTTTAACAGAAGTAACAAAAAAATAAAAAAAGTAAAACCATCATTTTAAAAGCAACATAGTTTAGAATATTGTGTCCAAATTTCGAGGCATTTTGTGGGTAAATAACAGTTCCTAGGTTTTGGTGCACCAATAAAACAGCCTTAATTTAAATCTTACTACTAATAAACAAAACTTAAGAGCTGTGAGTGTCAGCTCACATACAGTGTTATATGTATACTGGCATTTAACTACTTTAAATTCAAGAAAAACTAAGCAAAAAAGTCAAAACTTACCTAAACACCAATGGTCTACATAATGTTTGTATGATTGTCCCCCAACCATCTCTGGTGGCAGGTAGTCCAAAGTACCACACATTGTCTCCCTGTTTAAAGAAGGTGCATGAACAGACCATCCAAAATCAGCAAGCTTAACATCTCCTGTAATTGTTAATAAGAGATTCTCTGGTTTGATATCTCGGTGAATAACATTATTTTGATGACAATAGTGAAGTGCATCTGCCACTTGATACACATACTTGGCAGATCTGAAAAAATCCTAATAATTATCACCAAAACTTTATATTATAATATATCTATGTAAAATTTCAATATTTATTTTATAATATTCAGTAACACTAGTAGTAATTTCATATTTGCTGTGATATACACCATCATAAGTAAATATAGTGATAAATTATCACTAAATATACAGGCAAAGAATATAGAAGCATATGCCTCTATACTCTTTGATATAGGGTTTGCAAAGTGTTTACCAAATTATTAACTGAATTTTCTCACTTACAAATATTCATTAAATCTGCCTCCTTCACTAGATTTTAGATGTTTATAGAGTTCTCCTTTCCCAGCATACTCTAATACAAGATATATTCTATGTGAATCATGGAACCAGGCTAGCATTTGTAGAATATTTGGGTGCCTGAAAAGTATTTGTTTTAAAAGACAGTATTGCATAAAACCTACTATAAACTTACTTCAAATGACTCTGTATCTCAATTTCTCGTAACGTTTGTCGCTCAACTCGTCCTTTGACAATTTCTTTTTTAAAGAGCGTCTTTAAAGCCACAACGAATCCAGTTTTTTTTTCTCTTGCAATATACACTCTACCAAATTTTCCTCTGCCGAGTCTTCCTCCAAGTTCGAAATCATTTAGTGACCATTTGTAACTTAAATATTTAAAGTGAATGAAAAATTGTATGAAGTATTTTAATTATAACTTACTTTCGATTTCCAAAAGCATCATGGGATATCATACACTTAACTAAGTGTCGCATTTCTAGATCTATTTGTTTGGGTATTTTTAATTTTGATACATATTGTTCTACTTGCTTGTTAATTCTATTTTCTTTGTTAGAAGACATCTTTAGAGTTAAAAATTATTTTCTTGATCCTATGCAGAAAAAGCTGATTCCGTTAGAACCTTCAAATTTAAAAATCTGGCACTTGACACTTCGAACTTCGAACTTCGAAGTGGGGAGACATTTTAAAAGATTGAAGAATAATTTATCAGATCAGAACAATGGTCTCAATTTAATTATGTTTTAATAACGTTTGTCCATATTAGTACGTTTACTATACAGACATAACTCTACAGCAAAGAAGTTATTAGAAGATACACAATTTTAATTTATATTACATATTATACAATTGGCTATTTATACAATTTATTAAATCAATGACGTCATATTTGTATAAATAATATGTATTATAATATATATTATGTATTAGATATACATCTGCTCTAACATTATGTATAAATAAGTATTTTCACATTTCAAATCTTAAAGCTAACGAAATAAGCTGAAAATAAAAAATTAAAAGTTATTTTGGGTGAGTCCTGCGTTTTAAATTTGGCGGGCGTGGCGTCACCAGTAAAAATCGACAAAAGACAACAGTTAGTGTGGCAACACTGCTGAGATAAGCACAAGATAAATAAAAGGAAAAAATAGTGGTTCCCTACGTCTCTAATTTTTCGATTATATAGTTAAAAATTTACATTTATTTAAGTGTTTATCTCATCCTAAATAGTTATAGCAATAATAGAAGTAAGAATTGTGTGTTTTTTCTCGTAGAAATTGTGAAATGCCTTTGGATCAATAGCATGATATACAATAGTGAAATGACTGTTTCCCCTCTTGCTCAATAATTAGTGATTGTTTGAATGGTGATAGAGTTCGTCGAATAATTTTATTATTCGTCATTATTCTAAGGAGTATTATCGTGGAAATAGCGTGAGTACAAATATTTGGGTAGTGGCTTGTAGTTATTATTAGACTATGTTTGCGTTTTAGGTAGGATAATGAATTCCAATAACCACAACCCACATCGCAGAAACTCTTCTAATTTCAACAGACACAACAACAATCATCCAAATCGCTCTAACCATCCAATTAACCATCCTCATAACCACCAAAAATGGCCAGGCAGATACCCCAAGGAATATAATAGAGAGTATGAAACTAATTTTAATAGACGGTGAGTCCTTGAAGTCAACTGCTTTTTTAAATCTAATTTTCTTCAAATATGTATTTTAGTGAATGTCTTGTTGCTCCTAATGGCAGTCCTAAAGAGCCAAATCACTTGCATAGCTACCCAAAGAACCCCCAGCTGAGTCCAGGGGCCAGGAACAACCTTCCACATTACAACAACGAAGCTTCAGGTAAGTGACATTGGCTGGAGGTCACCAAAAGTATCTTTAAAACAATTTTATTAAATACCAAACAATTATTTTTAATTTTTGTAATTCTTTGTTTTGAAAACAATGTAGTGACCTTGAAAATGTGATTCAACTCTACAACCTTCAGCTGTATGGATTTCAACTAAAAGTACCTTGGAACCTAGTACTTTAAGAATAAAAAATAACATTTAATCATTAAGGTTTGGTGCCATCAGCATGATTTACTATTGATAAAGTTGTAGAAGTGGAAATAATTTCTTCATGTAATTAATTTAGCATTAATGTTTATGGAATCACTGATTTGGATTTAATTCCACAAATAATGCAAGTAATGGAAAATTGTGATCGTAAGACATATTACCACTTTTACTCAATTCATTTAATGCTGCTATGTAATTGCAGTTAAAATATCAAATGAATTAAAATTTTTTTTAATTGCCAACAGCCATATGCAATTGTTACTTAATGCCTTTTTTAACCATCTCTTAATTGACTATCTCAGTATTTACTGAGACAAAGCTCTCCAAATCAATAATGTTAATTATTTTCTTTTCTATATAATATTATAAGACTGTCTTTTAATACTGCTGAAGTCACATTTTCCCAATGACTAACTGTAATAATAAATATTTATGGTAAACATTTTTATTATTGTTGCCAACATTATCACAGTCCCTGTCTCTAATATTTGAGCTGTACCAATCTGGGATTTGTAGTGATATGTAATTATATTGATGACAAAATGCACTGTATAGTCAAACGAATTACTTGACACTAGTACATTTTTAAAAAGGAGAAACATGCAGACAGAATAACTATGTGACTTGTAGATTTTAAAGAGGTCTTTGCTGTACAAGACTTTGACACTGTGATCTGAAACATCTTTTGTGTGTACCAACTTATAAGAAGACCAAATTCTTAAACATTTACACTGTTTTTAATAATTCAGTCAAAAATAACTTTTTTACCATATACTTGATTTTCTTGATAATTTTCCTAATCATTAGGCATAGACTTCATTTCACCATATTGTGTTTATATCTTAAATATTACATCCTACTCCTACTCCCCAAATGAACTTAATTTTCAGAGGTGCTTTGTTCAATTAAGTGATTATGATTTCTCTCCATCAGTCTTAACCTATGCTTACTCATTTGGCATTAATTTGTGTTACACCGTTTTGATGTGCCATATGCATTTTGGATGTTGGAAATCATCAGTGTAATGTGAACTTTGTTCATTCTACAAAACAAATAAAAGAATTTTATCACTGTTGGATCTCTCTATAATGGTAATATTTTCTTTGGTAATATATTGGGGTAACCTGCACTTCCTTTTGTTTTTATTAATATGCACAAACTACTCCAGTTGACATTTTATTGTAAACAATAGTTTCCATTTATTTTCTACTTGCAGCTCTTAGTCTAGTTTTGTTTTTTACCATGAAGCATTATCATTATTGTAATATGCATTATTTATTCTTGTTAAATGACCAAATATTCAGTGTTGCACATAATAACTGGTCTGATAGACCTCTTTTAGTATTTAGCTTTCAGGTATCAGTCAAAACAATACACAACTACATCCCTTTTATTTTGTTAATCCTGCTTTAATTCTACTACAAGCATTTCCATTTATTTTTCATTTTACATCTATTTTTCTATAATACCACTCATATATGTATACTGAACAATTACTTTAAAAAAATCAGTTCACTGAAGTTACTATTTTAGTTTTAGTAGTAATTTCATCTCCCAATTGAACATTCCAGATATTTAGGTTGTGCCTAGAAAAGTTTCAGTCCTTTTTCTTCAAAAAACTCTCTACTGTTCCACTATTGTTCCTCTTCAGTAAATGATGCTCCCTTCCTATTTTCTTGTTACCTGATCTAGCAGTAATGAGAATTCATGCTGTTTTAGCATTGAACCCTAATGCAATTGTTCTCCCATATGAAATTTATCACTCCCTTCTACATAAATTCTTACACCAGTTGTTGCTCCATTTTACATAATCCGTATCATTTTCACATGCAGGAAACTCCTTCCTTCATCATTATTTTTTTAATATGTCATTTTAGCACTTATCTTTTGCTATAAATTATATTGTCTTAGTTTTACTTAGTATAAAAATAAACTAATCTATGTACTTACAACAGTAAAGATGATAAAATTTATCATAATTTGATCCACATTGTAGCTATATTCTAAGAGCTACTTCATTACTGGCTACTCTCATTTCAGTCATCTAAATGCAAAATCTGACATGTCCATTAAATCTAATTTGAAGTATGTCTGAAAAAGCTTTCTTTGAAGTAACCTACATCAGTATATTATTTTTGTTTGGCTATTTCTTCACAATATGTAGTCTCATAAATCTATTACATCAGAATTTTGCATGGTATAGTTTTGGATATGTCATATTTTGACCACAAAATCTTGCTTAAAATGATAACAATTAGAAAAACATTTTTGATATTTTTATTAAACAAAAATACATGTGGTCAAAGACATAGAGCAATAATATAATGTAAGTGTGGTTGCAAATTTTTTTGTTGTCTGCTTCCTCCTTAAACCATCTTGATATGTTAAGCAACAGCAAAGGCTGTCTTGAAAAAGGATATGTTTAATCATTTTGCCAAGAGTTGCTGTAGTTCTTTTCAATTCGTTTACTTATATTGTTTTATAGACTTCATCTGGTTTTAATGGTAAACCTACCTCCACAGCTGTAGGTTTCATATGCAGTTTCTGTCCTCTTCTTGGCAAAGGTTTGTTGGTACTGAGATTGTTTTTATTTATAGAAACTCTCATCTAAGTGCAATGTCATTTGGAGTTTTTGAAATTATTATGCACTTTGACATTTGAAATTTAAAATGCCATTGGGCTGGTGGCTTCATAACAAGCCGAATCTTGATTTTCTAGTCAAGAACAGGGTATTGACTCTATGACCTGTACACTTTATCCCATTTAACTATATGGCCAAAAACTTTTTCTTGTAGAATGTATGAATGTTCTATAACTGTAAAAATTATTACTTTAACTTTTTCTATGCCCGGGGGACTCAAATTTTATAGCCAGTTGTATAAATCTTATAACTGTAGACTGACATTTAAAATCGCAGGTAGCTTCGAGTGTTGTTCTACAATATTTTTGTTTTCATCAATGTTTTCTGTTTTCCCTTTCGAGGGAGGGTTTTAGGCACCTTCTTAGAGGTAGGAGTGGCAAACTTTTTTGCATCTTTTTGGGGTCTTAAAATTGACATTCTCAGCAAAACTTGTTCATATGATTTTTATAGGTTCCCTGGAATTTTCGTCCCTGACATAGTATATATACACCAATCTGTCTTTTCATCACAAATTACTGTTTATTGTAAACAAGCAGATTAGGTTAGTAATATAAATAACAAAAACTTCCTGTAAATATATAATTAAGATAGATAAATAAAGTATAGTTATTTTTGAAAATCAATTTTTTTAAATGGGTATTATTATGATACATGTACACAAAGGAACAACGAATCGGTGTTATGAAAATCAATTGACATCATCAATTTGAATAAAAATTTTTAAATATTATTTGTATAGTAAACAAGTAACAAAAAAAAAATATCTCCTACAAGTAATGATGCCTAACCTCTCAATGGTTGTGTAAATCTCAGTTGCTGAAAACATGTGACTTGCCAGTTTCTGCATTTAGACACTGATTTGTGATCTTTGTCTTCACTACAAATTGTTAAATACTTTATTAATAATAAGCCACATGAACTAGATGATAATGGTTATTGTAAGAGAAGAATTGGAAGAAAACAGCTAGTTTGTAATGGTTGTTTTTTTTGTAAGAAAGGATGTGAAACTAATTTATTAACATAAGAATTTTGACAACCAGAAGTCTTTAAACCTGGGAACTTATATCACAAGAGAACAACAAGAAAATCAAGAAAAAAATTATTACAGATTAGTCCTTTTTATGTATAACCAATAATAACAATAATATATAAATACTGTTCATATATTTTTAATTTAGAAACAAATTTTTTTTATTTAAAGCTATTTTTCTATTGCTAACTGTGATTAATGCTATTATTGAAGCGAAGCTTCTATACTGACTTATATTACTTTTTCTCTATAGTAATTGGTTGAGGCAAGCGTCACAGAAGAATTGCCATGACACACTAACAGTTTGAACAGTCCATTTCCTCGACAAGGCTAGTCCGTTATACAACATGTAAACTTTTTCAATTTCATTAAAATCTATAAAAAATTCATAAAAATAATAAATAAATAATAAAAATACAGAAAACATAGTATAAAGCTTCCCGTTAAGTCTACAGTACAGCCTAGTATGCACCAATTTTTTTTTAATTTTATGTGTAGTATAATTATCCTTTAGACAATTTTTCTAAATGAATATTTTTCTTTTAATTAAAATCCGTTTTATTAAAAATTCAACATTAAAAAATATTCCATTTTGTTATCATGTCCTTAAAAATTTGTATCTGAGTGATATAATATTGTATTGTGTAAATTATAATGAATGGTTCATGGTTCAACAATTTGTTTCCAGATTGTTCCAAATGGATAATATATTGATAATCACACTTTAAAAAAAGAGTTAATACTGTGTTATAACTTGTATTTTGCTGTACAGCATACAAAAGACTTTAATAATATATATGTTTTTTTTTAATCATTGAGTATAATCAGGTATTTTTGGATAGTCACAATTATTCTAATTGACATACAAGAGAATCTACCTCAAACAATGATCAACAATATCGTTAAAAGAGAAGATAAGAAGACAAGTAGTTGCAATCATAAGGGCTCGTGTGAAACACATATCTTTTAAAAAAAATTCTTGGTTTATTGTTCAATATTAATTCAATAAATGTTTAAAACCTTTCTCAATATCCAATTGCTATTTTTATTGTGCAAATAATTACATTATTTTGGTCTTTTGTTTTTTTTTTAATTTAAACAAATTTAAAATGGAACAAAACATTAAAAGACAATGGATTTAGCCAGATCCTACTTTTAATGCTTTAAAGATCTATTATCAAATTTGCTAGAAGACAAAAAAAAAAAATATAAAATATGCCTGCTTTCTTAAGTTGCTCAATTTGTTGGTTTGTGTTTGTATATATATATATATATATATATATATATATATATATATATATATATATATATAGGGTGCGACAGTGCACCCTATATATATACAGGGTGCGACAGTGCAAGAAAGTCCAATTACTCAATTTATTTATTGATGCGGTGGAACACATTTATCTTTTGTTTTTAATGGAATACTCTGTATATTTTTACATTTTAGGACTCTTCTTCGGTTTTTTCGTTTTACATACATAGCGAAATATTTAATTTTTATATACAGTTTTGGTCGAAACTTGGAATGGGTATTTTCTGAGTTTTCTAAGTGGAACACCTTTTATTTTAGAGTTGTAATGAAATGTTATTTTATAATAATTTATTAATCATTCCTTACCCGTAACTGCTTTAATTTGTGAGTTATTCTTGATTTTTTTGATCCAATCAATAATTGTAACAAAAATTCGTAATGGTCACGGTAAAATTTTATCAGGTTGGCCATGAAAATATTCGATTAAAAATATTCTTTCGAAAACAAAATACATAATAATCTAAACTGCTCCTTAATTTGTTAGTATTTGATGAGATATCAAAATATTTATACTTCATCTAATTTACTTACCGTTGCACGTCATCTGCGTCATAGTCCGTGAGGTCACATGATACCAACACGAAATATTTAGGCGGTAGGTGAGTTCTTTTTAGAATCACTTTGCCGAGTACACTGGTATTACAGCCACTAGACATATTCTATTATATACGCGTAGAAATAATATTTAAAGATTTCTATTAATGTTTACTAAAGAAATACACAATAATATGTTTCATTTAATTTGTTGAAATGAATTATAAAGCGTTTTTACGAAGAACATTTGTTCGGAAATCACTGTAACTAATCCAACAAAGGTGATATTTTGGCATAAATTGGTAACACTTATTTGACAGTTGCGGTGTTGACACTTTTTGTACTTTATTATTTTGAATTTTAAAGTGAATACCTCTTGTTTTATATTTTTACCTATTTAATTAAATCTGTTCTCTTTAGAACAAAATTAGTGTGTTTTATTTAAAAAATGTCACGTAAGAATTTAAATAGTCTTTGTAAAGAGATGGTAATACTTTTGCAATATTATGTGACCTATTTGATTTAAAATGGAGTCAGGATTTTTTTATACTTTGGCAACTATGTCAACTTCGATCTCTGTCAATGATAATGACGTACAACGGTAAGTATATTAGATGAAGTATAAATAGTTAATATTGTTGGTGTGTGAAATATTAATAAACACAAAATTTTCTACCTAGTTGGCTATGACTTTGACACTAAACTTGTTTAAAAGTTTATCATTAGACTATTTTTATAGTTTCTCTTGCTTTATTACTATTACTAACATGAATTTTTTAAGGAGGAACGTATTGATATGACTTTTGTGTCAGGGGGAATAACAAAAATGTGCTACTAACAACACGAATTTATCGAGCAAATTTCCAGGTAGACGACAACCAAGAAGAAAAGCTTTTTAAAATTTACTTCAACTTCTTATTTACACTACATTTTTACTCACATTCAAACAACATGATTATTAAATGTTTGGGCTGAAATTCCTGGAAATTTTGTCATAGGACTCTTTATCGAGGATCACGTAAACGGAAAAATGTATTTGTATTTTTTGGACAACGAATTGTCGGAATTATTTTAAGTAGTACCCTTGAACATACGTTAGATAATGTGTATATGGATGGAAAGGACCAAGAAGGTAGCCTCCTGAGTTGAACAAGCTAGATTTTATTTTCTGGGGCTAAATAAAATATAAGTTTTATATGAGTTTTTTTTCACCATCTACAACTAAAGATGATATAAATGAGAGAATTAGAAATAAATCTATGGGATTGAAAAATAAATGTATTAACTAAGTCGCTGTTTTAAAGATCGCTTGCAATTATTATCTATTGCCGTTTTGAACAATTTTTATAAATTCAACGATTTTTTTAATTTGTATAAATATTTTGTTTTTACATTTAATTTTATTTATATATTAAACACCACTTGTCTGTTAACTACTTAGGTATTTTGATATCTTATTAAATATTGACAAATTAAGGATCAGTGTAGATTATTATGTATTTTTTCACGGCCAACCTGATAAAATTTCACCTAATTTTTGTTTCAATTAATGTTTGTCTCGAAAATCAGGAATAACTTACAAAATTACAGCAGTTAGATATGGGAAAGCTTAATAAATAATAAAGTATCATAAAATAACATTTCATTACAACACTAAAATACAGGGTGTTCCGTTCAGAAAAACTGAAATAATACTCATTCAAGTTTCGATCAATCCTGTATACAAAAAGAAATATTTCGTTGTGCTAATAATTTTAGACGATATTAATCTATATAAAAATCTTTTGAACATAAATATTTTTGTAAAATCTTTGCAATTCTACAATGTGTTAATTTTGCTACAAAATTATTAAAAAAATGTAATTATCTTGTAAACTACCTCGTATAATACTGCCAAACCTTATATTAAAAAAATTAGAACATCGGGAAGAGGTAAAAAATGTAAAAATATACAGGGTGTTCCATTAAAAAAGATGAGTTTGTTCCACCTAGTCACTATGGGTGCCCTGTATATTTGAAAATATTTTTTTTAAGTATAATTCCATCTATGCTAAAACTTTTAACTAAATTATTTTTTTTGTCGTATATCTTACAATAAATGAGTAAATGGACTTCCTCGCACTAACGCCGTACCCTTTAGACAACTCCGCGTTGACTAATTTTAGTTCTTAAAAAAATATTCTTTTGACGACGTTTGGGAAAGGTCACACTTGCCATTGTCAAGACAGATAAATTTTGCTTGGAGAACTCACTGAACATCAGGAAGAATCAGAACTAATCTGACCTCACACTTGCCGAAACAAGCCAAAATAATGTGTTTCTAAAAACCAAAATTATTCAATATAGAGTCAAACCCGAAAAATCACAGAAAACATGTATAGACCTCGGGGAAACCTTCAATTTAATATATATATATATATATATATATATATATATATATATATATATATATATATATATAGTGTGTTCCAACGAAAACTTGACCCCCCTCAGAAACCAAGAGTTTCTTCAAAATAAAAAAAAAACCGTCAATTTGTATTGGGAGGGGGACGATTTTACGCAAAATTCATGCTCTCAAATCTAATCCGCTACTGCCCCGCATCAACCCCCAGTTTTTTTAAATAGCAAGTGTGGTCGTCATCACATCATTTGAAAGTTATAAATTAATAAATGATATGTTTGAAATGACCTCCTGTTACCTCCATATAATAATACAGTCAATAATAATACACAACGTATTTTAGAGTATATACCAAGGAGTGTTAGCAATAACTGGATGCAAGCCGCACAAGACAGAGAGGTGGAAAGATCTTAGGGAGACCTATGTCCAGCAGTGGACGCATATAGGTTGATGATGATGAATCGTACATTTGCAAATACCTTTGGTGTCAATAATCAGCATTATGTCACAATTCGTTGTCGCAACTCTGTAAGATCTGCAGGCGGAGGGGCGTATATTTTTGATTTTAAGTATCCACACCGAAAAAATCCAAAGGCGAAAGATCCGGTGATCTGGCTGGTCAGTCTTTTGGTCCCCTTCTGCCATTCCAACGCCCTGGAAAACGTTGATTCAAAAATTATCTTACGAGTATATCATAATTGGGGGTGCCCCGTCCTGTTGGAAAGTCAGTTCATTAGCTAAAAGATTATTGTCGGATTCCAACGTGTCAGTGATCAGCGGATCAATAACGTCTTCTAACAAATTTAAATATATTGTTTCGAGATTTCCTTCAAGAAATAATGGCCCAATAACGTGATGTCATAAAATGCCAACTCATACATTTAATTTCTGAGGTGTTTGTGTATTTGTTTCTATGAATAAATGAGAATTACTAAATTGTAATACTAAATAATAAAATTTATGGGATTTTATAATTCGATAAACACTAGATGCTGATATACCAGATGCACGAGATAGTTGTCTGATAGACTGTCGATTATCCATTTTGTAAATGACCCATTAACGCCACTTCAACTGCTTCATTTTACACTCGACGATCTACTTCGTGCTTTGTGTTTGTAGCTTCAAAATTATTAGTTAATTAAACTTTGAGGGTATACAAGGCAACTATCGAACACGGTGATTAATTTAATCTTGCCCAAGTACTTTCGATCAATAGATCATCTTCAGGGGCATCTGAAATAAGCCAAGAAACGTTTTTTATAAAAAGGAAAATTAATTCACTTGGATAAAAAACTCCAAGTTTATGGTTGAAAAAAAATTTTTATATGTGATAAACGTTTATAGACTTACTTCGTCAATTGTGGCCTATCCGACATAGTAGAATGTCATAAATGTAAAATCTGGACATAACAATACAAAATACACTACACTAAGACAAACAAACACTTTAAAACTTATATGGAGAAGCTACATATTGTGAATAAGCCGGAGACAGAATGGGCTCCCGGTCTGACGGAAATGTAGAGATGACATGTGACAAATGACAGCTTATGAAGGGCAGTTATGTGATCTGCACCTTTCAAAATTCTATGACACTAAGTATTGACCAAAGGTCCAACTGACACCACTATAGGAAATCGACTGATGAAATATAAAATTATATAGTATATTTTTTTTTATGTGGATTGAATAATTCCGATCTCACACTCAAACCTGTCTATAATAATTAGGATGTTGGTTTGAGAGCAATTGAAGTTGACATAAAGTATGAATGTGAGAAAAGACTAACAATATATTAGACAGTGGATGGTTGACTACAATAAAATGGTCCACCAAGCGCTATCAGTACTGTAAAAAAGAAAAATCTGAATATGCAGTTAAATTACTAAAAGTTAAAATCAAAATTGGAGACAAAATATATAAATGTGTTATAGTCCACGTAGTTCAGTTGAATCCACAGTCAATGGAAGAACTTTAAAATTAATATTGAAATATTCAGTGCATGAAGTCTAAACAGTCGAGCTGGGTCCTCTACGAGGTGAAGCTGTAATAAAGTTTTTAAATATAGGATTAAATTTAGTACAATTTAAATTAATTTGAGTATTAAGACAGTGAGAGTTTCCATTTGTTTCCCTTGTAATCTCCAAATCTTCCAATAAATCCAACTCAAGATAGTTTTTCTTTCTGCTAAGGTCATGTAAGATAGATGAACCAGAATTGATGTTAAAATTGTGGTTGCTGGATGCTAAGTGTTGACCAAAACTTGAAGAATTTGGTCTTTTCAAATGTTCAGAGACTCTAGTGGATAACTTTCTGATGGTTCTACCTACATAAGATTCATCACAATCATCACATTTTAATTTGTAAATACCACTTTTATCAAGTGTATTCATCCTATCTTTGGTATTGATTAAGAAGGAACCTAAAGTGTTATGTGATTTAAAGGAAATTTTGATGTTATCAATTGTAGAAGAAAAAAGTTTAGATATTTTATTGGAAATGCTACTAATATAAGTGAAGGAGAAATATCTGATGTTATCTGAACCATTCGGTTGGGAAAACTGTGAAGAATATGCAAGCTTTTCTGCAATTTTTAGTTTAGCTCTATTTAGAAGTTTGTATATAATGTTGGGATCATAGCCATTATTTAAAGCAATCTGCTTAAGAGTATTAAGTTCTGTATTGAAATTATCATCAGAGAGAGGAAATTTAAGTAACCGATGAATGTAACTGTTGAAAGCAGCCATTTTATGCTGAGTAGGGTGGTTAGACGTTTCATGTATAACGTGATCTGTTTGGGTGGGTTTTCTATAAATGTTGTACTCTAAAGAATCTTTCTTACGGGAAATAGTCATATCCAAGAAGTTCAACTTATTGTCAGATTCTGGTTCCAGAGTAAAAGAGATGTTAGGATGGAGGTTATTAAGATCATCCAGAATCTGTAAAGCATCATCTTGGGTTCCCTGTATGAGAGCTATACAATCATCAACATATCTAGACCAAAAAACTATTTTGTTGTTGTTATTAACAAACTTCTGTTCTAAGCTATCTAAGAAAATATCAGCTAGAAAAGGTGATAATGGAGATCCCATTGCTAAACCTGTTGGTTGTTTATATATATACTCTAATAGAAGGTATGACTAAAAATGCTGATATTAAACAATATTTGAGAAACTCTTGCATTAGCTTACTTCAACAACAACAATGTAAGTACAAACGCAATTTTCATAGACATCACCATATTTTTAAAAAACAAAAGGATTTGCTAACATCAATTAAACATAAAATTGATAGAGATTCTCTTGTACTCAGCAAGGCTGATAAGGGTAATTGTGTTGTAATCTTAGAACAAATTCAATACATTGAGAAAGTAGAATCTTTTCTTTCATATAATAGTTTTGTAGTTTTGGAAAAAAATCCACTTAACACCTTTATTAATAAAACAAAAGCTATGGTTAAATTGTTTAATGACACTATTACTAAATATAACAACAGAAAGTTAACTGTATCTAATCCTATAACACCTAGGTTATATGGACTGCCTAAAATCCATAAACACAATTGTCCCATAAGGCCTGTAGTAAGTTTTTGTAACACTCCAGTTTCTATATTATCAGAGTTTATTTACAACACAATACAGTCTATCACTAATTTTAAACCTAAGTTCTCTATTAAAAATTCTTTAGATCTAATAGAACGTTTAAACAATATTAGGATAGAAGAGGGTTTTTATTTAGTTTCTTTTGATGTTTCCAATTTGTTTACTTCTGTACCAAGAGATGAAACATTACCTTTAGTACACAACCTTCTAGACAATTGCAACATATCTGCAAAGGATAAAGATGCTATATTAACTATGCTTAAATTCTGTCTGGATCAGGACTTCTTTTAATTCAATCAAAAAATATATAAACAACCAACAGGTTTAGCAATGGGATCTCCATTATCACCTTTTCTAGCTGATATTTTCTTAGATAGCTTAGAACAGAAGTTTGTTAATAACAACAACAAAATAGTTTTTTGGTCTAGATATGTTGATGATTGTATAGCTCTCATACAGGGAACCCAAGATGATGCTTTACAGATTCTGGATGATCTTAATAACCTCCATCCTAACATCTCTTTTACTCTGGAACCAGAATCTGACAATAAGTTGAACTTCTTGGATATGACTATTTCCCGTAAGAAAGATTCTTTAGAGTACAACATTTATAGAAAACCCACCCAAACAGATCACGTTATACATGAAACGTCTAACCACCCTACTCAGCATAAAATGGCTGCTTTCAACAGTTACATTCATCGGTTACTTAAATTTCCTCTCTCTGATGAGAATTTCAATACAGAACTTAATACTCTTAAGCAGATTGCTTTAAATAATGGCTATGATCCCAACATTATATACAAACTTCTAAATAGAGCTAAACTAAAAATTGCAGAAAAGCTTGCATATTCTTCACAGTTTTCCCAACCGAATGGTTCAGATAACATCAGATATTTCTCCTTCACTTATATTAGTAGCATTTCCAATAAAATATCTAAACTTTTTTCTTCTACAATTGATAACATCAAAATTTCCTTTAAATCACATAACACTTTAGGTTCCTTCTTAATCAATACCAAAGATAGGATGAATACACTTGATAAAAGTGGTATTTACAAATTAAAATGTGATGATTGTGATGCATCTTATGTAGGTAGAACCATCAGAAAGTTATCCACTAGAGTCTCTGAACATTTGAAAAGACCAAATTCTTCAAGTTTTGGTCAACACTTAGCATCCAGCAACCACAATTTTAACATCAATTCTGGTTCATCTATCTTACATGACCTTAGCAGAAAGAAAAACTATCTTGAGTTGGATTTATTGGAAGATTTGGAGATTACAAGGGAAACAAATGAAAACTCTCACTGTCTTAATACTCAAATTAATTTAAATTGTACTAAATTTAATCCTATATTTAAAAACTTTATTACAGCTTCACCTCGTAGAGGACCCAGCTCGACTGTTTAGACTTCATGCACTGAATATTTCAATATTAATTTTAAAGTTCTTCCATTGACTGTGGATTCAACTGAACTACGTGGACTATAACACATTTATATATTTTGTCTCCAATTTTGATTTTAACTTTTAGTAATTTAACTGCATATTCAGATTTTTCTTTTTTACAGTACTGATAGCGCTTGGTGGACCATTTTATTGTAGTCAACCATCCACTGTCTAATATATTGTTAGTCTTTTCTCACATTCATACTTTATGTCAACTTCAATTGCTCTCAAACCAACATCCTAATTATTATAGACAGGTTTGAGTGTGAGATCGGAATTATTCAATCCACATAAAAAAAAATATACTATATAATTTTATATTTCATCAGTCGATTTCCTATAGTGGTGTCAGTTGGACCTTTGGTCAATACTTAGTGTCATAGAATTTTGAAAGGTGCAGATCACATAACTGCCCTTCATAAGCTGTCATTTGTCACATGTCATCTCTACATTTCCGTCAGACCGGGAGCCCATTCTGTCTCCGGCTTATTCACAATATGTAGCTTCTCCATATAAGTTTTAAAGTGTTTGTTTGTCTTAGTGTAGTGTATTTTGTATTGTTATGTCCAGATTTTACATTTATGACATTCTACTATGTCGGATAGGCCACAATTGACGAAGTAAGTCTATAAACGTTTATCACATATAAAAATTTTTTTTCAACCATAAACTTGGAGTTTTTTATCCAAGTGAATTAATTTTCCTTTTTATAAAAAACGTTTCTTGGCTTATTTCAGATGCCCCTGAAGATGATCTATTGATCGAAAGTACTTGGGCAAGATTAAATTAATCACCGTGTTCGATAGTTGCCTTGTATACCCTCAAAGTTTAATTATTCGAACATTCAACCTTATATTGATGTATTAGTTAATTGTTTAACCTATTGGTGATTTACGTTTTTTTCTGAGTGGTTCGTGTTAAAGATCCTTGCCCTAGCCTTAGCACACTGATTATTTCCATAGTATAGCTTAACTAATTCTATTCTTTCTTCACCAGAATATTCCATTTTTGTATTTGCATTTCCCTTTACAATAATATCTCTGATTAATTAGTCGTTGACAAATCTCAAATCAAAGTTAACCTAGTAAACACTAAAGAAGATAGTTAGGATTCTAACTAGCATTTTTTATTTGTAAATATTATGTCCAAATCTTGAAATTTCCCAAAAAAAAATTCTAAATAAAAAAATCTTTTCCGAAGAGGAATTTTGTGGTGTCAATAAATCGAAATTCATTAATGTTCTATCTATTCATCTTGTTATACATGACTATATTTATCATCATCAATGGCATTAAATCTCTGTGCGAGTCTTTGCGAAAATGTCTTGAAATGTCTTAAAAAATGTGTCTTGAAAATACACATATTGTTTGTAAAAGTGATGTAGTTTCATTGCCCGATGTGATTTTTGCATGATACAACAATTACTAACTTTTTATCAGAAAGTGATTTAAAATTTTATTCTATAAAACCAGTTAACACAATTTGCCGGCGTTATAGGCCAGGAATTGATTCCACTCAAAATTAAATTGTCGGTAAATACCAGAAACATCTGAGGTGTAGCTTATGTGTGCGTGAGCAATACGAAATACCAATAAACCAACTATTTCTCCTACAAAAATGTCTCAACAAATTCAACAATCCGCAACAACCAACATGCAGCAAACAACAACACTTCTCCGATGTCATATGTCAGCAACAAAAACATCACCGAAGTCATTTATCCAAAGAAAGAACAAGCAATCTTACTCCATACGAGCAGTTTCCTAAGACAGTCTCAACTTGTTTGATTATGTGAAAGCAATTGGTAATATTGTCGAATCCAGGAACATCTGTTTCGCATCCAGAATTTACAAGAACATGGTCTGTATGTATCTAATTAATAAACATATAGTAATACTGGTATCCAACAAAAAGAATCCTAATATCTAATGTACGAGCCCTAACAACTGTATGTTGGGACAAACAGTTATTTTGCGAATATAATGCCAATTTACCGAAATTCGTTTATTTAATTTTTTTTTAATTTTAAATGTGAAATTAACAACATTTTTTATGATGTATGGAATTATTTTTGTGGCTTAATCATATATTTTATATTGATTACTATGTAATTAATTGTTTGATAATCGAAAACTGCTGACAACTAAATATTGGAACATTTTTTTACTTTTTCTCACGTTTCTTAAATTTTATAAGCTTGACAAAAAGAAGGCTTTGAAATCAGACATACGAGTAGGTTGTGCGTTGTCAACAATAATTGCTATGGTTCATATATGAGTATGAATAAAGACAACTGTCAGTTTCATTACGAATAATAGTACATTGTTTACCGGGTAGGATAAGCTTAACATTCCTGGACGACTGTGAAGATTGCTAAGTCGAGGCGCAAGCCGAGACTTAGCAACACAGAGTCCAGGAATGTGGCTTTTCCTACGAGGTAAACATACTATTTTTCCGCAAATCGTTTAAAATTCGACAGATATTGATTAATTTAAAAAAAAACGCGATAATTTTATTCCCAAATAAATGGTGCTTTGAAATTCCTAATAAAATTACCTGGGTTACTATGGAAACGTATTGAGGTTGAATTGTCAAACTATCTATCATTTATGTAGAACACTAACAACTGTACGGAAATATCATTTCCTTACAGTAAGGAAATGACATTTTCTTACAGTAAGGAAGTCCTGACTTTTTCTTCAAGAAATTTTGACAGGAATGTCAAAATTTCCTGGCGATTTGCGGAAAAATATAATAATGGAACGTGGAAACCCGAATGATCCAAAAGTTTGAGAAATTACTATTCATCAGTACCATGAAGGGATAACAATGCTGTAAATTTCCAATGAATTGACTGTAGCAACAACTACGGTGTTTAATATAATTAATAAATATGGTGAAACTGTCAGTGTTAATGTTTGCAGCAAAAGCTCAGGCCCTCCAAAAGCTTCCTCCAAAAAGGAGTGTAAAGCACTTAATTCGAATATGTAAGTCGGGAAAAAGAAATACACTACGAGAAATAACCGCTAGAAGGGAATCTTGTTGCAAATATATCCATAAAAAGGTCTTAGTTTTTATAAGGTATGTTTGATAGGTTCTTCTTTGCGATATAAATTATCTATTTTTTTTATTTATTCGTGTACGCCAAAGAAAAACCATTGCTGACAAAGATTCAAAAAAGAAATCGTTACATTTGGGCTAAATCAAAACTTTCGTGGACCAAACATAACTGGGACAAAGTTATATCCATCCGGAGATTTTATCTTTTATCAGGACGGAGCCATCTTCCAAATTTATGCCATCCTTCTAGCAGCCCGAATCTTAATCCGATAGAGACACTTTGACACAAAATGAAACAACGCCTAAGAAATAACCCTCAGCGTACTTTGCCACAACTACGTGCTAAATTACTACAAGAAATATGGGATAGTTTCACCTCTGCATTCTGTGGAGGCCTAGTTGGTACAATCTCTAATAGAGTTTAGGCTGTTATTCAAGTGAAGTGCGACGTTACGCCTTATTAATATTTATTTTAATATGTTAAAATCCTCTTTCCAATCCTCTTGTTCCAATATTTAGTTGTCAGCATTTTTTGGCTATCAAACAATTACTTAAACAGTAATCATCATAAAATTAATACATAATTAAATTGCAAAAATAATTTCATATATCATAAAAAATGTTGTTAATTTTATATTTACAATTAAAAAAATTAAAATAAAAGAATTTCCGTAAATTGGTATCTTATTTGCAAAATAACTGCTTTTTCCAACATATAGTTGTTAGAGCTCGTATCTCCGTTTATTGCGCACGAAATTATTGAAAATGCGGTAACAAGTCTAGGGCTCGGAAGTTTCGTTTCTTAAAGCAGACATTCCGGTGGAAGAATTCTCACACATTCTTATAGACGTTAAGTTTATATATTTCTCTCTTTCGAAACTTTCTAGCTTCAAACCTCCCTTGTGATCTCTTTCAAATACAATGAAAACCGTATCTTACTTTCTACTGACAAAATGGATTGTTTTATCTGTAAAAAATCAGGCCATATTGGTTTAAATTGCACAAACCCACCTGGCAGTACTTCTTCCAGCTAAGCAATTACTTCAATCTCCTTTAAGAGTAGAATCCAAATCTACCGAAAAATACCAGAAAACAACACTACCTTCCACACCAACAGAGGTATGTCCTCTGTCAATAGGATATAAGTCAATATGTCACAGATACACAAACACGCTATAAACGCCCTAACAGAGAATTTTCTTCTAGCGTCATAACTGGTTTAACTGAAGAAGTTACTCGTAGTGAACAAATTAAAATCCATGCAGTGTTTGCCAAAACATAAACCAAGAAGAAACGTAAACGGTCAAATTGTGACTCAACCTTATCTGAAAAGATAAAAACATCTGTACATGAAATTTATGAAAAAACTCCGCAGTAGTGGAAATCTTCCACCGTAACCTCCATCTAAACACTGCATTAGAATGTCTTGTAATAACAGCATGGTGTCCAAAATAAGTAAATGAACAATAATACAGAGTTAAATGCAACAACAAAGAACAATGTAAAAAAATCACTCATTTAAAATTCAGGTGCACCAGGAATTAAATTGAAATGATTTTCAAAGAAAAAATTGTTTTGTATGTGGGCGAAAGAAATGTCAAGTCGAAACTTAAATTTTTTGGAAAATATTGTATTTGTACAATACGAATAGACATTTTATCGCAATAGGTTCATTAACAGATATAATTATCATTATTACTCCGATGAAAATCTTTACTTATTTCGAGTTACGTGCCAGAACAAGAGAAGGATGGAGAGAAATCGTAAAAAAAACTGTGAAGGCCTGATGATGTCACCACATCCCAAAAGGGATTAGGACTGAGGAGGAGGAGGCCAGAACAAGAACATTTTAAGAGACATTGTTGGATCATATGTTAGTGGAACTTATTTTTCCAAACGGTACAGGCAGTGAAAATCATAGGTTTTTAACAGACGAGTTGTCTGGATTGTTAGAGGATGTTCTCTTGGGAATTGTACGAAACATGTGATTTCAACATGACGGATGATCACCGCATCGTACAATAAATGTTGGCGTGTTCTAAATATTAACTACAGCGACAGTTGGATTGGATATGGTGGTATAGACATTTTTTTGGGTACGTCAAGAATATAATATGTGAGGACGATCTCATTACACAGGATAATATAAAAATTCGTACACAAAATGTCTTTGGCAGTGTTGGACCTGAAATGCTATAGGTAGGGCGTATGGTACTCCTTTATCGCCCGTACATTTCAACATTTATTAACATACCTAGTTAATAAAGCATTTATGAATAAAGCTTATCGATTGGGAAAATATTATATGGTAATATAATGGGTTATTAAATTCAAATAATTTTTAATACAAGTAGGTAAAGAAATAATAATAAGACTTACTCACAATCAATTTAATTTAACAATCTGACGACCGGTTTCGCTTTCTATAATTTGCAAAGCATCTTCAGGTCGAGATACAAAGTTAAACTTATGCTGCAATAAAATAAACCCAATTAGGGTGGTGTCTCATAAAGATAAAATAAACAAATAAATAAATTAGTTCATACAAATTATAGTAATTATGCCAATATTACATGTCTGTGGTTTTCAAAATGAATAATTTGAATATATAAAAGGTAGTAACAGACAAGGTAAGGCCCACAATTGGTATAAAGTAGCAATCTTTTGTTGTAATAAATTAATAAATGAGCAAATAAATAAAACAAAACAAAACAAACATTACTTACATGCCGGTACTCTATTAATTGATGGATGGTAGGTCATGGTTGCAAAAATTGTCACCTACCACCTACCATTGATGGATCACCTACCATCCATCAATTAATAGAGTACCGGCATGTAAGTAATGTTTGTTTTGTTTTGTTTTATTTATTTGCTCATTTATTAATTTATTACAACAAAAGATTGCTACTTTATACCAATTGTGGGCCTTACCTTGTCTGTTACTACCTTTTATATATTCAAATTATTCATTTTGAAAACCACAGACATGTAATATTGGCATAATTACTATAATTTGTATGAACTAATTTATTTATTTGTTTATTTTATCTTTATGAGACACCACCCTAATTGGGTTTATTTTATTGCAGCATAAGTTTAACTTTGTATCTCGACCTGAAGATGCTTTGCAAATTATAGAAAGCGAAACCGGTCGTCAGATTGTTAAATTAAATTGATTGTGAGTAAGTCTTATTATTATTTCTTTACCTACTTGATATGGACTCACACAAGCAACACATTCATAATTTTTAATACCTTAGTTTTTTTAATTTTGAGACTTTGATTTATACATACAATATATAAAATATATAGTTCTTGTCTAAATATCTACAAAACTAAATATGCTAGGTATATAAAACCTAATACCAAATGAAAGGTTGTAATATTTTCTATAAAATACGATACTAATATACAGGGTGTTCTTAAAAAATGGAAAATTTTCCATTTGAAACTAGTGGTCACGCTGTATATTGTGTGGCTCGATTTCAAAAATATTAAGATATTTAAAAATATCACTACACTAGAAAATCTTCGACATTTCACTTTCATTTTCATTACCTTGGAAACCTAATTGACGGCCCTTTAAATGTTACCGTTTTACTCAATAAAAGTGTAAATATTTCAAAAATTAATAACTTAAGGCCTATAACATTTTATACAAACTCTTCATATTTTAAAAATATTCAAAAATGCTTTAATATACAGGGTGTTTCATTAAAAAACATAACTTTGTTCATTCCGTTGTTCTGACTGACCCTATATAATCGAAATTAATTTTGTTATACTTATTGAAACATTTTTTTTACATATGTACTCCATAGTTTCTTCTTTTTCTTCTGGTTCCTATTCTTTCAAATGTTGGAAATCATATTGGCAATCATAACCTTGCTCGCTGCGGCTCGAAACAGCTCCGTTGAGGTTTTCTTAAACCATGTTCTTAAATTCCGCAGCCATGATATTCTCCTTCTACCGGGTCCTCGCTTAGCTTTGACTTTACCTTGCAATATAGACTGTAGCAGGGAGTAACGGAGTAATCTCTGGTTCCTTCTTAATTTTTCTTAGAACTTCCTTGTTCGTACTCCATAGTTTAGCCTTAATCAAAGAAAGCCAGAGGTTTGGCGCACTCTGTATAACAGAAGTCCTGAGCACTTGTATAATAGTTAAGTAGAAGATGTAGTACAATAAGCCAATTTATCAATATTAATTGAAAACTCATACATTTACAAATTTAATTTCTCTTTTTGTTTCATTTCTATTTCTAATTTAATTACTATTTTGCTCCTTCACAGGACATCAACACCAAACCCTACGTGTCGTATCAATGCCTATCGGACACGGTGCGAATGCCGGAGGACAGAGTTTCCACCCTAATCCTGGCGTTCCGGTAGGAAGCACCGGAGATCGTCGCCACATTCCCAGCTTGGTTGATAGACGTCACATCTCTCCACCTCTGCATATCAACATCTGCGAAAACGGTAATGGCATGATGAATATGAACACACCCCCAACTGAAGGTCTACCGATGCACCCAAGAGCCATGATGGACTTTTCTCACGGAAGAAGGAGACACGGGATAGGTATATATGTTTTTAATTTTTAATTGCTTCATAAAGATGGCCTTTTAATACTTGTCTTCTTCAGGTATACGAGAAAATATGCCAAAACTCCTCTAAATACCATGTTTATACCTAGCCCCCACAGGGGCGATGAAACACGTAGGTATTGAAATCAACTTTAAAAAAGTCAAACCTGCTGAAATGACATTTTGGTAGAAGGTTGTGATAATTGTGCATGAATTTGGTAGAGTGTCTAGAAGTTTTAGTGACTTAAATTTACATAGGAGAATATAATTCGAATAACTGATATATTATAAAGGAATGTAATCGTCAAACTCATGAACCATGGACTATGTTTTTCTTCCGGTGTTTTTCTAGCTTTTAGATTTTTATGTTTCCTTACTTATGCTTTTTCAAAGTGAAGTTTAAATTTTAAAATATCTGAATTGTTTGCATATAGATACTTTCTTCTAGAATGTTTTCTTCTTATTGCTTCGTTTTTTTCCTCTACAAATTGTTCCTTGTCGTTATTTTCTTCCTCCTTTGAACAGGTGCACTACTATGTTTTATACAATAATATTGGTAATGTAAGCAACAGTGAAATCTCACGAATTTTGCTAAAAAGTTTAGAGTTGATCTTCAACTATATTTTATGTAGCTATATTTACTGGATACTACATTAAATATATGTATTGTTCTTGGTATCAAGAGCATACTGCTAAATAAATAAGCTGTTAATTAGTGATATTTTTGTTGTCCTGATATTCTATATAGTATATATAGTACAACAGGACCATATAGTATGGGTGCGGCAGGTAAACGGCCAATTAGAAGTATATCGAGAACTAAAGTTAACTGGATTACGAAAATTGGATAGACGACGCGACGTTTTGAAGAGTTAACTGTATAATGAAAATATCATCATCTATACCAGAAGTTGCGTATAACTTCGTTTCTTTTCAATGGGACACCCTGTATATTTTTAATTTTAGAATCACGTTATCACGTTATTCTGAACCTTTTTTGATAATACTTCCCTATACCTATTGTGAACGTTTTTGAGTTATACTGATTTTTACATGAAAATTACACTTTTCTACCATGTATATAAAGTTCAATATCCTCTAGTGTAATTTGAATAAAGGTTTAATTTCCTTAGGAACGTGTTAAACACATACAGCTTTATCATTTACATTGTAAAGTTGCCTTTTTCATTATACATGTTGCTGTTAAACTTGGCATAAAACCGGCATCCTAAGTTTTCGCCTAATTCCTTTTTTTAATGGGACTCCCTGTATATGATTAATTTTTTTAGAAGACTACGTTTCCCATTATCGAGCGTATTAATATTCCCTATACCTATCTCTTGCAGCTTTCAAATAAATTAACCTTATTCATTTTTGTCAAAAAAAATTATTTATCAAGTAGACCATGGAATATTAATATTCCGACAAAAAATGTCAGATATTGTTAATGTTTAATAGTAACTTTGTTGTATGCCGTTGGGTGAAAGTTATAATAATAATTTGCCTAATTTTGTTGATAAAATAATAATGGCTCATTTAAGATATACATATGATGATTTTTTAAATTACACTTATTACAAATTACAATTTACGGCGGGTGTACGTATTACAAATTACAATAGTATCCAAAACTTGCCGGTTTTTTGCTGAGAGATATCCTGAAAAGCCTCGACCAAATCATAAAACTGTATAACGTTTATTGAACTACTGTTCTCAGTTTGGTCAGTTTATAAGTAAAAAGAAAAAGTCCAAAACCCACGTCGATAATGAAGACTTACAAATAGATATCGTGGGATATTTTACAGCTAATCAAAATTCATCCTTACGGGAATGTGAGCAATTGTTACAAGTATCGAAAAGAACAATTCACATATTAAAAAAAATCATTGAACCTCTTATTCGTATACACTTTTTCAACATGTATATCCTGGAAATTATGTAAGACGTGTAGAATTTTATGAATGGGTTTTAATAAAATGCCAAGATCGAGATGTTACAAAAAAAAATATTTAATGTGATGAATCGAAGTTTACAAAAAACGGTATTTTTAACCGCCATAACAGTCACTTCTGGAGTGACGACATTCCTCAACTCATATGGGATGGTAAATTTTAAGGATCCTTTTTGTTTAATGTTTTTTGTGCTGTGAAAAATAATAAGATATTCGCTCTAATTATTTATGACGAAAATTTGAACGGATAGCGTTATTGTAACATTTTACGGCACATAATTGTACCAGCACTGCACGGTTTACATAATAATGAGGCTAACGAGGCTTGGTTTCATCAAGATGGAGCAACGGCTCACAATATTAGAAAAGTCGGCACATTGCTTGATGTTAGCGATAGATGGATAGCTAATAAAGGTCCGTTTCTCTGGCTACCAAGATCCCCACAATTGTCACCGTTCGACTACTATATTTGGAGATATTTTAAAAATAAGGTGTTCTCCGAACCTGTCACTACTAAGGAAGATATAAAGTTCTTCAAATAGATGGATAATTAATATCACTAGATACTATTTTTTTCATTTTTATTTAGTGTTACCATTCCTCAGTACTTTAAATAAGTTGAAAGTAAAATGTGTAAGTCCTATAAAGAAAACCCATTTTTTTTTCATCTTTTTAATTTTTGTTAATTTTTAATTTTAATAACGGTGTAATCCATCAAAGTTATGATCTATTCATTGAATATTCCGTATAGTCTTTTCGTTCCTTGATGGCTAATTAGATTTACTAACTCTTAAACAAAATCTAAATCGAAATATTTTACTGTATTGCATTTCTAAAAACAGCGATCATGCAGTCATTTTGCCAAATTGTTTGTCTTATGTTTTTTCGTCTAAAGCAACTTAGACATTACTCCCAGTTTGTCTGGAATCATTTAGGGCCCAAATAACTTCTGTTGCTCTATTTTTTATACTAGGGGCTTTGTAGGGTAAGCTATAGGGGATATTTTATTATAACATAACACATAAATAAGTATTATGATTGTTAGTTTCCCAAAGAGTCATACTTTCAGAGTGAACGAAAAAAGCTGCAGATGCTGCAGATTCCCTTTTGTTTAATAATTGTAAGCAGAACATTGTTCATAAATGGTATAAATATAATGAATAGCCGATATATTAATTCGTAACATTGTCCAATGTAGTGACTAGACACTTTGCCGGTAGTAAATATTATTCTTTCCAAAGATACCGGAACCATCTCTTAACCTAGAGGAATATTTTCTGAACCCTGTTATTAACGGCAAACCCTAATTGTGATTTTCAGATATGCGGATGAGCCCTGTTCATTTCCAGCAGCATTCTCCGCCATATTATCGGCAGTCCAGTGATGAGTACATCAAAAGTGAAAGTCCATCTTGCAAACGCAGACGTTTGTCCCGCTCCGGTCATCATATCGACTTAAATGTACAGCCTCCTTCACCACCTCGCAGGTCTCCCCGGCAACATCCTCCATCCACTTCACATCCTCCAATGCAGGTAAGGAAAATACTGGAAACGCACCTAAAGATCTTGTAAAACAAAGGTATTGAATATGTGATTAATTGCTTTTTTGGTAGGTCCCAGTGACAATTCCAATGAACCACGAAGCAGTTTGGAGCTACACCACAACCCCACACGTGTCTCTATGCACAGTTCCACCGAGCGCACCGCCTCACATGCACAACTGTCATTTACATAATGTATACGCCGCTGTACCGCCGCTAGTACCACAACAATTCCCACCCGGCTGTCTCCCCCATCAGACTTTCGCCACATTCGGACCTCCAGCACCCAGCGCAGTTCCTGTGCCGCCTCAGCATTACTCTCATCAACGTATTCCTCCACAGGTACGTTTAAAGATTTGTAGTAAAGTATATCTGGTTTTGGTTTATTTTATATTGTCAAATCTTCAAAGAAGAGGCATCTAATGCTACCTTCTTAATTCGCGCTTAAACTTATTCCTATAAGTATTTATCCTTTTTACAGAGACCTGACACATTTGAACTAGATCTGCTCAATGAACATCACCATCATGCTCACACTCATTCCGCCATTCATGGGGCATCTTCCCTTCATGTACCGCCCATTCAGATGTCTTCGCCGGCTTCTCTGTTTCTGTCGACAGAGACTCGAGGTGCTTCTCCGTTGGATATTCTACACGCTAGTCGCACACGTCAGCACAGAAATGCCCGTTTGCTGTCTCAAAGGACCCGTTGGCATCACAGTCCTCCGCTCATTGCCGCTCCCGCTGGATTTTTACTACATTTCTTGTGAGTATTGCAATATTGTTTAACTATAAAAATGTGATGAGTAACTGGCTACAGTTATGGATATAAAAAATAATACATACTTTTAAACTTACAAAATTCTCTTAGTGGAAAAGATCATAATTTGTTAGATTTTGTAGTTCATACTACACTGATCGGCAAAAAAAAGAGGCCACCCTATAAATTTTCGAAAATAAAAATTCATTGGAAGTTTTATGCATTGTTTCATATTGTATACCCAAAATCGTTGGGTATACAATAAAAACATAAGTATATAAAACAAAAAATGGCCATTCCTGCTTGATTCTTTAGCATAATTTATTTAATTAGATGTCTACAAAAGAAAACAAAATGTGATATTTTACTGACTGCATATATAAATTAAATAGAAATAATATAATTATAAATTTTGCTTAAATTTTGAATTTCTGACCTTTTGTTTAAATTATTATCACTTTTGCTAATACAAACCATTTTCAAAAAAGTTCTTTTAAATTTATTACTTTCATTACATAAAATTTTAATATTATCAAAATCCATAATATGGTCTTTGTCTATTACATGCTCTGCCAAAGCACAAGATGGTTTCTTAATTCTACAATCACTCTTGTGAGAAATAATGCGATTTGAGAGATTTCTTCCACTCTCACCCCAGCTTCACACTGAGTACAAAGAATGCTGTATACTACATTTGGTGGATCTAATTTGTCTATAGGATATTTAGTTTTGGAATATAAAGATGAAATAGTTTTGATGTTCTTTGTTGCTATTTTTATATTGTCAATAACCTTTAATGTTTGTATTAATTTAATTAATTAATAATTAAGTTCTTTCATTAATAATTTCCAATTACCACAAAATTATGTTTTAGTTAGTTTTGATGTAACATCTCTTTTTACCAATTTACCTTTAAATTTAATCATAAGTAGTGTTGAAAAACATTGGAATGATTTTTCGCAACATACTAATATTGACTTATTACATTTTAAAACACTCATCAACTTTGTTTTTTATTCTAATATTTTTATATTTAATGGTGTTTTTTATAAACAAATTTTTGGTAGCCCTATGGGATCTAGTCTTTCACCCATTCTAAGCAGTTATGTCATGGATGATGTTATTAGTGATTGTATCAATAATTGCACTTTTTTCATTCCATTTATCAAAAGATATGTAGATGATCTAGTTTTGGCACTTCCTAAACACAAAATTCTTGAAACAGTCAACATTTTCAACAATCATAATCAACATATACAATTTACAGTTGAGGAAGAGGTAGATAATTCTCTACCATTCCTTGACATGAGAATTGTAAGAAATACAGACAATATGTTGAAAACTAGATGGTTCAGAAAACCCATATGTAGTAATACATTTATAAGCTATTACTCTAATCATCCAAATAAGATGAAAATGAACCTTATAACAGGATTAAAGGAACGTGTTTTAAAACTTTCTCATCCAGACTATCTACAAGAAGATCTTCATTTGTTAAAAAATATTTTAATTGAAAACTCTTATCCTCCAGATATGCTACATAGGATGCTTTTTTCTAATTTATTAAATATAAATAACTTAACACCATTTTTTGCTAAATCTCAAAACACTGTATCCAACAATCAAAACATATATTATCATTCACTACCTTTTATACCATCATTAACTCCTAAATTAATACAAACATTAAAGGTTATTGACAATATAAAAATAGCAACAAAGAACATCAAAACTATTTCATCTTTATATTCCAAAACTAAATATCCTATAGACAAATTAGATCCACCAAATGTAGTATACAGCATTGTTTGTACTCAGTGTGAAGCTGAGTATATTGGTGAGACTGGAAGAAATCTCTCAAATCGCATTATTTCTCACAAGAGTGATTGTAGAATTAAGAAACCATCTTGTGCTTTGGCAGAGCATGTAATAGACAAAGACCATATTATGGATTTTGATAATATTAAAATTTTATGTAATGAAAGTAATAAATTTAAAAGAACTTTTTTGGAAATGGTTTGTATTAGCAAAAGTGATAATAATTTAAACAAAAGGTCAGAAATTCAAAATTTAAGCAAAATTTATAATTATATTATTTCTATTTAATTTATATATGCAGTCAGTAAAATATCACATTTTGAATTTTCCATGTATTTGTTACATTTTTTCGGGCATCTATCAATTGTGAATAAATCTTCTTCTTTTTTGTTACTAAACAAAGAAGAATTTTTTAAACAAAATTTTATTTTTGACAATATGTCAAAAATACATGATGAACAGGTTAACATGATGAACAAATTAGAAGCCTTCGAGATGTGGTTATATCCTAGAATGCTCAGAATATCATGGGTTCAACACATTTCAAACAGAGAAGTCTTGAACAGAGTAGGTCAAGGTGAAGGTGACTTAATAAAGATGATGAAAAAGAGAAAACTCGAATATCTGGGGCATATAATGAGAGGAAACAGATACAGGATAATGCAGTTAAAACTCAATAGAAAGATCGACGGAAGAAGTGGAATTGGTAGGAAGAAATACTCATGGCTCCGAAACATTCGTCAATGGACTGGCTTATCAGCAGATGAATTATTACATGCCGCGCAAGATTGAGAACAATATCGGCAAATCGTCATGGAAACTACCCACGCCTAAAACTTGGGCACGGTACTCAAAGAAGAAGAAGCTAATTTTATGTAATAAATATTTTTTAAAGACTTTTTGTATCAATAACGATATATTATTAGATATTTTTAGCACGTCACAGCATATTTATTAATTTGATAATGAAATATTTAAAAAATGAACCTTAATCACCTCAAAACACAGTCCTCTGGTATCTCACTGTCCCAGAATTACAAATCTTGTTATAAGTATTTATTTTTTGTCGTTAATAACTGAATAAAAAATATCCAAATACTTAAAAAAGTTGGTAAGTATATTTAAACATCACCATTATATTTTTAAAATAAAATCTAACCTATCTAAACTATTCATCTGTTAAAATTTGAAACCCTAGCTGTAGCCACAGCTGTTTCTTTAATCTAATATGTTTAAATAATTTTATTTTACTAAGTATACATGTAAAAATATCAGTCTCCTGGCCAAGAGTCCCCTGTCGTTTCATAGCACAGGGTGTGGGGCCTTGTTTTTACGTAAATTTTTAATAAAATAAAATTATTTAAATATGTCAGATTAAAGAAACAGCTATGGCTACTAGATAATCAATTATTTTAAACAAATTTTTGTTATTAAAACTCTTAAAATAGTCAAAAAAGCTTATCGGGGGACTGTTTTCACTAAAGGCTGAAACGCGTGGTTCATTAGCAAACGCAGTAATAGCACTAAACAACATAGCAGTTGCCCACTTAGCTCTCCAACAGATTTCTGATGTCAATTTTGACCAAATATTGCAAAAGTTACCAGATCCAGATTTATATTTAAAAGGAAGAAGATTATTTTATTATTTTCCTAGATCTGTCGGTAAAATATACAAATAATGAAAACTAAAGCACTATTTTTCTTTTTAGTACAATGTTTTCAAACTCGCCAATGTCTCCATTCAGCCAAAGCAGCTCAGACACTACTGAAACTGAAAATTACGAAGCCCTTCTCAACCTCGCCGAGCAGCTGGGCGAAGTTATCCCTAGAGGTCTCAGCAAGCTTGAGATTGAGCAACTCATCAGCTACAAATACGATGCCGAGACACACGAAGGCGACCAGACGTCCTGCGTAGTCTGCATGTGCGACTTCGAAGCTCGGCAAGTGCTCAGGGTTTTGCCATGCTCACACGAATTCCACGCCAAATGTATTGATAAGTGGTTAAGGGTAAGTGAAACAAATGATTTTATCAATAAGTTATATGAACAATTCTTTCTGTTAAGCTTTGATCTTATCCATCACTTAAAAACTAAATAGTTTTGAGTGTTTTCACCGGTGTTTTGGTATGTTTTTGAAACAATTCAACGGAATTTTCCATTAATTTCGACTTACGTAGAAAGCAATAGGTATCAAGTATTATGTCAATTTTTTACAATAAATTAGCGACACAATAAACAGCATCATTTGGTTAAGTTTGCGATTTTCCATCAGAATAACGTACCTACCTATGCCAAATCTCGAACTGTTTCTTAAATTATTCCCTATTTCGTCTTATTTCACCGATTTGGTCCTTAGCCATTACAGTATATTTCCAAACCTGATGAGATGTTTCGTCGTTAAGAAATTTTCGATAATTTAAAGTACCTACAGTAAATATTGAATTCGAACTAAAATGAAGACATTGCAATAAGTGTTTTTTACAAAATACTTCATCCACAAAATCATCATGTAGTGTAAAAATATATTGAAGAAGTTCATTCAAATTTAATTGAATTGAATAAAAATTGAAAAACTCTTTCGTGAGCCTTAAGCAGGTGTTTATAAGAATCCAAAGGACATTTTGCCGTTTCATAACGATGTATGAAACCAAGCTCAAAAATGTTTTTGCCAATAAAGAAAGTATGAACCGTTTTCTAAGCAGAAATATTTTTAAAAGATTTTTTGTTATTCATTACATCAACTTCACTCACTACTCCAGCATACAAAAATTAACAAAACATCGTTTACTTCTTGTTGTCATCGTAATTTACCTTGTAGAACGTCACCGCAATAACTTATTCTAAAGCTGTGATTTTCATGCCGGTTAATACCTAATATTGTTTTTTAAAGAACATGTAAATAGATTCACATACCTAGAGATGGATCTGGTCGCAAGCAATAAAGAAGAACCGGAAATAAATAGAACGCTTGTGGTGGCAAATAAAGCCTATTTCGCAGTGGGCCACATATGCAAATCGCGAGACGTACAACGGAAAACAATAATCAGGCCCATAGTAAGTTATAGCTGTGAAACATGGGTGGTGACATAGAAATCTGCCAATGCATTAGATGTGTTTGAAAGAAAAATATTACGTAGGATACTGGGTCCAATAAGTGAAAACAACAACTGGCAAATTACGTATAATAGAGAAATATACGAGCAATATAGCGAACCAACTCTAGCGCAATACACTAAACTGCAGAGGTTAGTGTATTGCGCTAGATTACGGTGGGCAGGGCACGTGCTCCGCATGCATAAGAATAGAATCTCCAGAAAATTACTAAATGCAAGAAAGCAGGGAAAAAGACCTGTTGGAAGACCTAAAAAGAGATGGGAAGACGAAGTCGATGAGGATGCTAGGAACTGCCTGGGAACGCGTTCATGGAAAAGAACAGCGGTAAATCGAAATGATTGGAGAAGCTTGTTGAAGGAGGCCAAGGCCCGATTTGCGCTGTAGTGCCATTGGATGGATGGATTGTTTTTTCAGATGTCCCAATGTTTGATAATTGTAGCACACCAACATTCATTTAGGAACTGTTTAACTCGTCAACTAATTGCTATAGTATTGTCAGGGGAGAATTACTGCTCTAAATAGTTTCGCCGCTCAATTATCCAATCAAGTATGTTTGATTTGACTAATTTCAGGGTTTGTGCAAGTTCTGGATTTCCAACTCCGCCTTCTAATGCGTCGACAGATATACTATTTAAAACGTCTTCGGTAATAATTAAAAAACTTGTCTTACCAACCAACGAGATTTATGCTGAACTTTTGTAAGACTCAACAGTGTCGTTATAGGTGGGTTTTGAACTGTGTTTTATACACCAATCATAACCTCATAACTTCAACTTCGTAGCCATTTCTATCTGCGTCCAAACATTGGCAACCGTTGATGCATTGAAGCATTGGATAGATTTTAGAACCATACAGCTCATAGAAACAGAATTATCCCTCGTAACAGCTTTTTTCTTAGTAAAATTGGTGAAAGGGACCCTCTCAAGAGTCAAGTGTAAAGTTAGAGTGCAGAACGGAGTTTTCAGAACGATCCAGTTCAGATAGGACGTAGACAAGGATACAGCCTATCATGCCTTCTATTTAACATTGCACTGGAGAAAGCGATAAGAGAATCTGGAATAACAACCAGAGGAACTATAAAGTATCGCACCGTACAATTACTAGCGTCCGCCGATGACATCGACATTATTGCAAGAAGAAAATCGGACGTGGTCGAATCATTCAAGGCGTTTGAAGCAGCAACAAAAAGAATGGGACTAGAGGTTAACACTAGTAAGACGAAGTATATGAAAGTATCAAATTATATACAATCATCACAACCCGAAGATCTAACGTTAGAATCTGTTGAACATATACTTTCGAAGGAGTAAGAGAATTTATATACTTAGGCTCACAAATAATCAGAATAATGCAGTAAGTGCAGAAATTAACAGACGGATATATCTGGCAAATAGAGCCTATTAGGGATTACAATTTTTTTTAACAACAAGCGTAGTTAGAAATAGAACGAAACTAGTGATATACAGAACTCTTACCCATACCCACCTACGGGTCGGAAATATGGACGATGACAAAGAGCGATGAAGAACGTTTAAGATGCTTTGAACGTAAAATCCTCCGGCATATCTATGGAGGAGTACAGGAGGGCGGATTATGGCGTAGACGCTATAATTTCGAACTTTACCGCCTGTATGACAAACCTGATATTATTAGGTCCATCAAAATAAACCGGCTGCGGTGGTTAGGTCACATAGAGAGAATGAATGAGATGGAGTCGCCAAAACATATTTATAACCAAAGAATAGATGGAGTGAGAAGGAGAGGCAGACCCAGAGCACGATTTAAGGATCAGGTGGAGGAAGACTTAGAATGTTGTGAGTACGAAACTAGAAAACCAAGGCGAAGAATATGAGAAAATGGAGACTTATCCTTGAGCAGGCCAAGACCCACGATGGGTTGTGGAGACAATGATGATGATGAACAGCTTTTCTTGACAGAATTAATAGATATTTGACCTTACAAAAAACTTAAATCGTAGGTGGAAGTTGTGTATTTGAAAACAATCAGTGGCAGATATTACGGCAGTTTGCTGCATCTTTATTTGTGAAACTGTTGCACATTATAGATGAAAACAAGGATCAATGGTCCCACTTGGTAAGGAATAAAGAACTTTTAAATCAATGGCAATGGCCAACTGATTAAAAAACTATCTTATAAAATCTGAAGATAATTTTCAACTATACCATTCTCCTCGTGATCGATCAATTAATGATATGTGTGTATGATTTAGAGAATTTTTGGATGGGCAAACCTCTCCTACTGTTAGTCATTTTAGATTTGTAATATCTTCTTCCTTTTTAAGTAGGTATGACTAGCCTGCTTTTCAATGTGCCTCCAGTAAGTTGTTATTCCATCGTTTTTGTGCTCTTCCCACTGATCGTATCATATTGAGGAACCGTCTCTTACCGTCTTTATGACTCTTATTTGTTATCAATAGGCTTATATGATAGTTTCGTTCTACTCTTCTATTTTTTACCCAGTCCTTGATGTTCTCCACCTTGCATCTCTGTCGTATATCTGTACTTCTAGCTCTATCTCATAGTGTCTTAAAATCGATTTTTCTAAGGAATTTCATATTTGCTGTTTCTAGCATTCTTTATGTCAGGTCGTGTTTTTACCGCGTATGTCATTATTGGTCCGATGCCTACAAATTTTAAGTCCATCACTTGTTCTATTATATGACCCTCTCGCTCTATTGTACATCTTAGTAGATTTGCTGTTATAACCATGCATTTTGTCTTTTTTTTTTTGGGAGAAATTAACATGTTAAATTTTCTGGCGGTTATATTAAATTCGTGTAGCATATGTTGTAACTCATCTTCACTTTGGGAGATTAGGATTGTGTTGTATAAACAGCTGATTATTTTCGGTTGTTTTTCTCCCTTTTGGTATCCTTTTTTAGTTCTTACTTTTTTTATTATTTGATACATGATCAGCTTGAACAATAGAGGACTCAGTAAATTCCCTATCTAACCCCATTGCCACTTTCAATTGGGTCAGTTAGTTCTTCTTCTACTTGCACTTTTATTGTGTTGTTCTGGTAGATATTTTAGATCGATTTGATTATTCCTGAAGGTATCTCTTGCGTACAGTAAGTGGATAACGTCCTTTAATTTGACCTTGTCAAATGCCTTATTAAGGTTCACGAAACATAAATATGCCTGTTGTATTCTAACGATTTCTCTTGCAGTTGCTTCATGTCGCACTAAAACTCAGGGTGAGTTTTTAGTGTGACATGAATGCGATTCAAGAGAACATGACTAAAGTCAAAATCATGTTTAAAGACCGGTTGCCATTTAATTCTATAAAATATTTCTATAAAATATTATAGACATATTTTATAACTTTAGGACATACTTTAGAAAACTCTTCTATTGTATTTGGGCCTTTTACGGGGAACAAAATCAATTAAAGAACTTAGTTGGAATTTTTAACTCTCTCAATATCAATTAAACTGTAACTTGGTAACGTTATACCTAATGTAGGTATTATTTTATAGATCTATGACAATATTTTGTTTTATTTACATATTCTTTTTCTTTTGTTTTTAGTCAAACAGAACCTGCCCCATCTGCAGAGGAGATGCTTCAGAATATTTCACGAATAGCGAATAGAATGTTTTGCCTTTTTCACACAAATTACCACTTCTATATATTTTCAAGACAAAATAAATATCACCAATTGCAACGCTTTAAGAGTAATTTTCGTGTCAGGTGCCATTAGTTGCCAGTAATCCTAGAGTAAATGTCTTTTATTTTCTATTAATAATATTAATATTACTTACTTAGTGTTGTTAATTTTTAAGAATGCAGCAATATTTAGGTGTCTCTCGTAATTAGATTTATTTCTTTCGTTTATTAGTTAAAATTAGTTTAAAATAATGTTTAGTATATTCCGTCCTACGTTGTTCGAGATGATTTTTTGCATATGGTTCTTCGTAAGTTCAAACTTTTATAAAATCCGTAAAATATTTTCGAAACACAATTCAGATTTCTGCTTATAATCTGAGCCTTCTAAAAATTGCAATTTTCAGAAGGCTCAGATTATAAGCAGAAATCTGAATTGTGTTTCGAAACTATTTTACGGATTTTATAATTAGATGTCGCTATCGCGTCCGTATTGAAGCCATTTTATTGTTGCTTCTTAAAAGACAGAAAATATTGATTTTTCACGTTGAGAACACCTATGAATAACTGTTCTGATGAGACCTATTAGGTCGAAATACGTATCAACAGATACATAGAAGTTGTTTGCGTGAAATCAAATATTTGCTGTCTTTTTCATTTCAAACTTTTATGTTATAATATTTTAAAACTTTAAAGCAGAATTTTTCGAAATAGTTTATCGGTGGCGTCTCGCTGTTACAGTTTTTATTGGAAAAATACATTATATGAGAAAATGAAAACGATCAGAAACGACGAAAAGTTTACTAGTTTTTTATTTTCCTCAATATATAATTTCCCATAAAAGAATTTCAAAACGTTGAGAATGTTTTTGCACAATCTCCTATTCTCGACTAATATTCAACAGCTTGAAAAATAGAGCACTGAACAAATCTAATACAAAATATATGCTCATCGGTAAAAATACTTAAGAAAATAGACAGTATCTATGTAAATTGAACTTATTGTAAGAAATAAAATATAAAAAACAAACAACTTATCTTTAAAAGTAAGATATAGTATTTGTGCGCCACAATACTGCTAGGTTTGCCGAATGACATACAATTAAAGTTGTTTTCATACATATAACACTGGTTTACGAATCTTGTCGGACTGTCGGTTTAATTGGAAGCGAATGAGCGAGATATTTTGATCGAAACATGGGGGAAGGGCTGAAAAAAAAGATATGCAAGATTATGGTGAGACCTACGTTGGTGTACGGTGGTGAAGTGAGGCCTGTAAAGAAGATTCAGGAAAAGAAAATGGACTGGCTTAGGAACGTCTTTAGGGAAAGAGCGGGGGTGACAGCAGTCTCAAAAAAATTCAAGAAGAATTCAAGAAACTGCAATGATTTGGTCATGTTAGACGTAGAAATAAAAACGTATGTGGGACGAAGGATATAGCTATTGGAATTTGATGGAAGGAGAGGTAGAGGAAAAGCGAAGAGAAGATGTAAGGATTGTGCGGCAGAAGACTTGAGAGAGAAAGGTTTAGGTGAAGAAGACGCGATGGACTACTGAGCAGAGACGAAGAGTAAGGATCAGCGACCCCTGAAAGGGGAAAAGCTGTACAAATCTTGTCGGAAACCTCCCGAAAGTGTATTATTTTAAAGCACAATCGAATTTTTTTCTTCAAATAGATATCATTTAATTTTAGAGTTATTGTTCGAAAATATTTCACAAACATTTTTGTCATGATTTTAATTCCACCAAATAAATCCTCAAGAAATAAAGTCTCTTGCGTTGGGTAATTCATTGTTGCATTTCATTTGGTCTTTTAGGTATTAGGCGAGCATAAATAAACTTTGTAGTGGGGATTTAATCAAAATAAAACTTATTAAAGATGTACTGCATAAAATTATACAGTATTTGAAATATTTTATGTCTTTTGAATTGTTTGCACGCCGCGCCGTAAATACACATTTCTATTGGACTGAAAACTTTAATAGTTATTAAGGCAGCATAACGACAGAACTTATATTTCAGTTACAATGTATAACTATGTTGAACATACGAATTTGCACATGCCTTGAATCATTTTGAGATTTCCAAAAATGATAAAAAACACATTTTGTTTTTAATCTTTTGTGCAATGTAATCTGTGGAGAGTTTTTAATATATTTTTTTTTTCAACTATTTTGTAAACAATACATTTTAGATGTTTTAAATATTTAAATCTAAATATCTATGACTGCTATAATTTTTAGTGGTTTGCCAAAAATTACAAATTTTAGGTGCAGGTTATTTTTATTTAAATACAATAAACATTTTTTTATTAAAAGATAAGTAGTATATTAGCATATTTCTACACATGTTTCCATATTTTCTCCTGCCTTTTTGTTAAACCTTAACTCTTTCGACCTCACTTTTTTTTTACGACAAAAACTATCATTAATGTGGTTCGGTGGATTAAAAAATTGTGGATTTGAATTGGGAGAGAAACTATCAACGATATGCAGATGTCACTGGAAAATGCTCCAATAACGGACTTGCATAATTATATCAAAGACAAAGTTACTTATGGTTAATAAACAATGCGTTTGCCTTATGCAACTAATTGTCAAGAATGAGCCGATTATAAAAGTTAATCATCTTAAATATCTAGGATGTTGGATAAACGAGACATTAAATCCTGATAGGGAAATTAAATCTCATACAGAAATTGCAAGAGGAGCATTTTTAAAACTTAGACCTGTACTGTACAATTCTCAGCTGAACTTACAACTAAGAATCATTTTCCTAAAATGTTATGCATATTCTGTGTTATAAGGATGTGAAACCTGGATCTTAACGGTTAATATGATGAACAAATTATAAGCCTGCGAGATCTGGTCATATCTTAGGTTTAACGCATCTCAAAGGTAGAAGTCTTAAACAAATTAGGTCAAGACGACGATGATAAAAAAGAAAAAACTTAAATATGTGGGGCATATAATGAGAGGTAGCAGATACTGAATACTGCAGAAAAAGAGGAATTGGTAGGAAGAAATATTGATGGCTCCAAAACCTTCGTTAATGTCCTTTTACGTCCTTTACGTTTTAAAATAGTTAAGGTATCTGTGTGGCAATTACTCAATAACAACGCTTCTTCAGTGTCCGTTTCAACTCTTTCCCTCAAAGTACCTTCAAGCTTTTGGCAAATAAAAGGCAGATATCGAGTACAGTTTTTATTAAATCTTGTCGCCTAAGTACTTTCGCTCCTAGAACATCGTCAGGGGCATTTTATTAAAATTAGGCTATCCAACAACTTGGTCAATGTCATAAACATTAACTAATACATTTACACAACACGAGACAAATGACAAACAGTTTAAAAATTATTATAAATTTGAAGAAGCTCATAGTGGTAGCGAGATCTTGAAATGCCATTCGCCGTTTCATACTCGTGAGCTGAGATTAGTGGCCCATTTAGTGTTCTGTAATCATTTTGTGTATTTGGAGGGCTTATTGCATTTCAACATCTTGTAGTCCACTTATATTTGTCTGTATTCCAATTTGTTTCAGAAAATCTTAAGGTGAAAATTCAAATTCTTTCAGACCCTCGTTTTATTTTTAATAACCAACCTTCAGCTAACTTTGGAAAAGCTGCTTTAGCTGCTGCTGGCCATATCTTGTCTCTGAAGCTTGAACGAGAGAGGCATAACTAGGTGCATCTTGGGTAAGAAATTGCAAAACGATTGCTGCCTGTCCTCGAACCGACACTACCAAGGGAGGTGCCATTTCATTATCAGTCCAGCCATTTGCTCTAGCTGCAGCTTCGAATTGAAAACGATAACTTTCCTATACTGTTTGAACATCGAATGTGGGTGGTTTTATAATTCTGTAGAATCGTTGCCAGGAGGATATCAATCAAACACAATCTTCACTATCTATCATCTATATTAATCTATCATCAATATCAATCTAAAATCAGCATCAATTCAACTGTATCACACAGTTTGGTTGAGATCACACAAATACTTGAAACTGAATGGACAAGAACTTAAACAATAGGTTAAACAGTTAACGAATGATGGTTTGCCTATGACTTAGGTACATGGCCGTATGATTTAAAGTACTACCTACTATGTTTAATTTTAATGTAAAACTGGGCTTTGTTCACCTAGTAGAATTTTTTGGATTTCGGATGGAAAGTTTTGTCCCTAGGGGGTCGAAAAGGTTAATATTCAATTTTTTTTATATTCAATCTAAATTCGTCCATTAATCTCCCATTTGATATTCGTATCGATCGACATTTTTTAATTTACATTGAACTAGATTAAAGTATTTTCTTATGAAATAAATGCTTGTTCATCAGTGCCCCCTATTATCTTAGTAATATATTAGATTTGAAGCTTTTATTTTTCTTAACTTCCCATAACAAAACATTTGCATTATTAAGTTGAAAGAGGATTACAAATTTTTCCAATTTTAAAACTGATAATCGTACAATCGTGCATTTTTCACAAGGCAGCTTTCTGTACAAAAAATTTAACGGTTTTACAATTGTTTATAAAGTATTGATACAAATGATCTCAAAACTAAAAAATCATGCAGATTACATCAACACAAACAACACTAGGACGTTTGAACTACTTACTTTTAGTTATATTGTTTTTATTAGGTAAAAATTACGAGACACCTGGTGTGAACTTAGTTGTACTCGTGAAAAAAAAGAGAAGTAAAAACCCAATAATAATGTAACAAAAAAGCTCAGTGCACATTTTTTAAACCTTTTTCTTTCGATGTTATCTCGAACATAAAGTCGAGGTGCCACCATTTAGAATTTGATAGAAACTGTAAAAGGGGAATTTTCCGATCACCATTTTAAACTTAGACGTGGATGTAGGGTATGACTATTTTTATGTGTGCTTGGTTTTTGGAAGGTTTTGTGGAATGTCTCAGATGACGTACTTTTTGGAAATATATAATTTTTAACATTTGCATATGCATAGTTCTGAAAAAAAGTGATTGCAAGATTTGAAGATAATATGTTGGATGCAAGTGAAGAAGTAAAAATATAATACACTTGATTACATTTATGTTATATGTGATAACTTATGCTGTATTTATGATGGGCTTAAAACAAAGAGAAGACAATGGGAAAAGAAGAGGATGAATACAGGCCACTAATTGAATCTTAGAATAAGAAATACATTTACCAAAAAGTAAATATAGACATATTCAAATTACAAAAGAGTGAATCAAATCTACAAATGAAACCAGTCACAGTCTAGAAAGACCATCTAAATTAAAATTAAGAAAAATAATACCACAAGACTCGTGAGATTAAAATAATTGTGAGGAACAAAGTATGAGAAATAGGGACATAGTTTTGAAAGTGAATGTGTACATAAAAGAACCTGTAAATGGTAGGATAAGCAAAGGAGATAAGGAAAAGAAAAAGGAACATTAAAGACAATTACATTGGTGGGGCCTTAAAGATGTTTGTGTTTATCTTAAATGTTTACAGAGCCGCAATCATCGAAACACGAAACAGTTAATTAAACAATACAATATGTTCAGTTAAATTCAAATCTAGATGTGAAAAATCCTATAACAGATACTATCATTTTGTTAGTCCAAAAGCGTCACTAAAAAACATTTATTTTATATTACCTATTCTGATGTGTATAACCCGACAAGCGAGAGCTGGCGGGTTGCGCGTAGAAGAAATTGAAAAGTGTTCACCGTTTAAGTCATGTACATCGTGTATAACCGTTTAAGTACCTATACTATATACCTATAATCGCGATTAAGTACCTCTCCTATCTCTCTTAGAATAATTCCTTTTCTATTTTCGAGCAGGTCACCCGCCAGCTCTCGCTTGTCGGATTATAACCATTTCTTAGAAGTGTTGATTGAAACATATGATACTGAACGAGATCATGTAAAAATATAATTATTAGAAATCTGATGATTGGAAATTTTGATTTTTGGACATTTTGATGAACAATTATGACTCAAAAAGATGTTAAAAAGCAGTTAACCAGAAAAGAGAAAAAATATATCTACAAATGAGAAAGACAAATGTTATAAGATCTTATCTTGAAGGTCTATAAAGGATTGGAGAAAATAAGTTTGCTAAAAAACAATTAATATTTATCGCACAGATATAAAAGTAAATAAATGGAATCACTTTTGTCAATGTTGAATTTTTCTAATACATTATTGTAGTACCAAGTACCAAAAAGTACCTCATCGAACAATGTAGCTAGTTCTTTCTACGGCATTACCTAGCGGTCCAATGTTTAGCCGCACTATCTAACAATGCGGTTTACTATTCCGTCTTTTTGGATTAGACATAATACTAATGATAAGCGAGAAGAAATTTTGTAACAGAACCAAACGTCAAGTTTTTTTTTAATGATATTAGATAAGGGAAGGTAAAACATTTGTCAAATGTGGTTAAACATCAGATAGCCTTATCTGTTAATTAATATTGTGAAACTATGGAACTTTAAAATTGTGTTCCAAAACTCATTCATTTACTGCTGTAATTAACAGAACTTACTATTATTGCAGGCTGGATGAAAAGGTATACAATTGAAGTGAATCTTGTTGTAAGGTCACCATCATCATTACCAAATTTATAAAATAAAAAAACTTTTTACATTTTATTACATTTGAAATTGCCATGTGATTGACTTTTGATTTTTGTATTATTATAGACGTGGGACATTTGTATTATGACTGACGTTTGGTTTCTATTCGAAATCACTCTCGGTATATTTTGCTGTTTGCTTCTCTGCTCTGTACTAGAATTTGTTCTGTAACTTTCATAAATGTTGCATGTCTGGTTTGGAGTATCTGTTGTTTAAGATCTTTCTAATTCTTATACAAATGGAAGATTTAGAATAATTAATGAAATCTTAGAAAAATGACGGGTTTCGTAATATAGGTTATGTTTGATTTTAACTTATTATTTTTGAAGATTCAAGGAATGAAACATTATAAAGGAACAAAATTTTGTTGTGAAGTTAAGGTCACACATAACCTTAAAAGATTGGATCTAGCACTCAGGCTATATTTAAAACAAAGAAAAAAATTATATAAATTCTCGATGTGTTTATTTAGAATTGTAAAAATCCGCTTTCGAACTTCCACAGGGTCTTGTACTAGATCCGTTTTGATCGTACTTTTCTCCTGAAATTTTCTAAGAGACACAATGTATTGTTTTTAATTTTCAATTCTAATGTTACGTTTAAGACACTTTTGTACTGTTTTTTGTAATAATGTTTGTAGCGAATTTTGTTTTAACTCTAATTTTAGGGGCAATATTTGTTGATTTCGCTGAGTTGTTGTCAAACGTTGCTTGTTTTTTATTTGTAGAGAGAGGTTTTGAGAGGGGAATGTTGTCTGGGTTTGTGATTGTGGATAAACTGTAAGGCAAATAAAATTTTGCTTTTTTTTCAAAAAAAAAAAACAGTTTTTACTATTTTAATCCACTAGTTGAAATTAAAATTGAAAAGCATTAGTTGGTTATTAAATTAAAAATAACGGTAAATTTTGTCCCGTAATATTTGTTTGTTTTTTTAGACTTAAGCCAAAAATACATAAATAAAAGGGTTTAGCTAAATTAACTCCACTTAAAGTTCCAAATATATAATACAGTCATTTCAAACATAGTAAGATGTAAGTACTGAATTTTATTTGAAATAAAATCAAAATTTGTGCTAATAAAAACTTTAGCAAGTATCGTAATGTCATACTTTTTGAAGGAGATAAACTTCCTATTTTATTTGTTATTGTTTATCCACATCATATTCTGCTTGGACGGGCATTTTCTCTTTAGATACATCTGTTAGCTTGATGTGAGGAAATAATTGTCTATTTTTCTAGCTTGTAATACATTGTCATCCTCTACCTTTAAATCCCAATTTGATCTTAGCAGAGTTGTCTGTAATATGTGTATTTTTGAAAACGTCATTTATCTATCTCATTTTGGCCTACATACTCTAGATTCGCGGCATTTTTAAAACTTTCACAATTTTAGATGTAACAACTAAATTAAAGTGCGTATGGACACGCAACAAAAAATAGTCGAAACGACTATTGAACTTTTTTATACACCTTCAAAATGGAACAACAGTATAAACAGTGATGTTGCAGTTCCATGGTATTTATCTAGACACCTTCGACAAATGTCAAAAATTATTTACAATTAAGTAGTGTTTAGAGGAAAGTACATATATGACTGATTTGATGATAATGTTATTTAGATATGGACTCTTTTTGTCCAAAATTTAGCATTTGATCGATCTTTTGCTCAACGTTTGTTATGCCCTGAAGTTGCATTGTTGCAATTCATTGCTGCAGCGCTACATCAGATGCGGCAAGGTAAGCAATTGCGTTAGCAATTTTTTTGCATGTCTATAGGTATCTTCTTGAATACAATTCAAAGTTGAAAGTGTCTACAATTACGCACTATTTACAAAAAGTATACAAAAAACTGATAGGGCGATATTTTTATTTAGATGTAATTATATGAAATTTAATACTATTTAAAGTACTGCCCAACTTTTTTTGTGCGAAATCGTAAGTGAAAATTACCGCTTTTGTGTTATACAGTGATGTTGTGTCGTTACAGTTGAATGTTGCGTGTGTATAGACATTTTCGGAAAGTCTAGTTTCGACATTTTCCACTGTCTAGAAGAATATATAAATTAATATTTTAAGTACACTTCCATGGCCACAATAGGTTAAGTGGAAGGGTGGTTAAACGTCCACTTACATTGGACCCAGTTTAAGAACACTACCACCGTGGAAAAACAATAAAATATAATGTTCATCCATATACTAGTCCCAACAGCTGATAACGCCCATATTGCTGCGTAGAGCATTTACTAGTTATACTTAATTACTGCCACACTACTCGTCTTAGTAGTATGCTCTTTTTCTGTAGATATAACTGTCTGTTTTTCAATGTGCCTCCAGTAAGTTGTCTTTTCATCGTTTTCGTGGTCTTCCTACTGATCGTCTTCCTATTGAGGAACCGTCTCTTATCGTTTTTACTACTCTATTTGTTATCATTCGGCTTATATGATAGTGCTTGATGTTCTCCACCTTGCATTTACGTCGTATATCTGTACTTCTAGCTATGTCGCATAGTGCTTTACCATCAATTTTTCTAAGTGTTTTCATCTCTGCTGTTTCTAACATCCTTTTGTCCTTTCTGTGTCAGGTCGTGTTTTTGCCGCGTATGTCATTATTGGTCTGATGACTGTTTTGTAAATTCTGCCTTTCAATTCTTTCCCGATATTTTAATTTCTACATATTGTTTTATTCAGGCAACCTGCGGTCTTTTTACTCTATTCACTTGATCTTCCACTTCTGTTTCGAGCTTACCCTAACTAGATAATGTGATGCCTAGATATTTAAAATCCATCACTTGCTTTATTATCTGACCTTCTAGAAGTATGCGTAATTCTTTCATTAAAAAAAATGTTAGCGAGTGTTATAGATATTCATTGTACTTATGAATTATCAGTGATATTTAAGTTGAATCATGTTTTTACATCTTTAAACATTTTTTTATTGTATCAGATCCTCTTCTGTCGTGTATTTTTTCTAGAACGGGGATTGAATGTATTACTTTTCACTGAGCTAATCTAACCTTACCTCATTCAGTCACCTGAATGTCTATTTATATAATCTATAGTCTAATTTTATAATTTTTATGCAATCAGTTTTGATCTTTGTCTTTTCTTAGTATGTGATCAAAGTAGCTCATTTTTCTTTCCTTTATGCAATCAGTTTTGATCTTTGTCTTTTCTTAGTATGTGATCAAAGTAGCTCATTTTTCTTTCCTTTGTAGTGTTGAATATTTCTTTTCCAATCTATTACTCTAGTAAAAACCTAACCTGACCTATTGCGCACTTAACTTCGTATGAACAAATATTAAATTCGCAGATAAACAACTACTATCGAAAACGCTGACATCATGTTTAGCTACCGGTTTCATTCATTCATTCCATTTTTATTCTTTATATTTGGCTCTGGTAACCTCTCTACGATTATTTTGAACTGAATAACTGACAACTTATACGAATTAAGTCTCAGAACTGTTTTATATTTTTTCAAAGATGATTTTACAAATATTTGTATAAATGTTTATAAGGGGATGGTGAACATAAAAAACTTACACACATGTTATAGTTCTAACAATATTGTTTACTATTTTTGAAAATTGACAACTGTGGTTTTTAGTATTTTACTTCATTTAAACTACTTTCTGTGACACTCGAGTTTACAAGTACAAAAAACTTAATAATTTCGATTTTTGATAAACGTTGTAGCCAAGATGAGACTTTTTACCTCTTTGAGATATACAGGTTGATCTAGAATTAAAAACGAGTCCTACTGCTTACAAAAAATTGTTTAACAGTGTTCAATATCAGACAGTTATGGTTTTAGAGGAAATTTTAAAGAAATAAAAAGACTGACATTTTAGAAATACTAAAATTGGACACTGTATCAACGCACCTTTTCCTAAGTTAGCAACTTATTCCAATATTGAGATATGGAAATCTTTTGTTATTCATAAAAAGGTTTCTGTAGTATCTCTATTTAAAATGAATGTCGGCGTTTTAAAATTTTGCTAATATGAAATAATTAGATTTGAATCCATTTCGGACACTTTAAAACAATTATTTGATTTTAACTTTCGTATGAATATTTCATTACAAAATAAAAAAAAAACAGTATAGTAACTACTGATCTAAAAAATTTTTGTTCATATTACGTCCATTGTAAATCATTGCAACGGTTAATATTAAGTAATTTTGGTGCCTACGTTATTCTCACTTTTCTTTTCACTTATTCAATCCTGATTGTGGCATGGATCTCTACATATTTTGCCATTGTCCTGTATAACTATTTTTATATACATCTACTATTACTTTTAATCCATAGTTAACCACACAATTTTACCATCATGTTTGGATTAGCAGGATCGTTGACGTACGTTGATGCTGTAACCCGTCTCTACTCTTCCAATATCTCCTATACTTAGCTTTATTAGCTTCTTGTACTTACGTCATTATGTGATGAAAGCTGGCTGTAGCTCTGTTTTAGATTGTCATCTGTCGTTTCAACTATGAAGTAGTAATGGTAATTGGTAGAAAAGTTCACACTGTTTAACGAACCACACTAATGTTCTTAACCGTCTTATTTTTAAAGTAGAAACATCAAATAAAGAACTATAACGTATTAGTGAATTTTAAAAAAACAGCGGCTTCGGAATTCGTTAAGAAATAATTCATACTACTGAGTTCACTTATTATTATTCATTTATAGTAGGTTTCAGTTGTATAAAATTATTTTGGAGTTACCTATCATGAGTAAATGCCATAATGATTTTGAATAACATATAAATGGATAATTCTAAACCTACCACAGTATTGTATCTGTATAACAGGCATTTATTAGAGTGTGGATGCGCATTTTTGTTGAAAAAGTTCATTCTATTCCCAAGAGACTTAGCAAATTGTATTTTTTATTAGCTTTAATTTTTTCTAGTATAAAAATACTTGTATTTTATTCTGACCTCCTGGTACTTCAACGTATACAACTACACACATCAAAAATGTCTAAGGAACACTATTATTATTCCACTTTTTTTAATAAAAACTTTTTTGGTAATACATACCATTCGATTTGAGAACTTGTTTTCTACATGGGTATGTCATGTAAATGAATCTGTCAACTGTACTGTTTTATTAAGGTAACAGCGCCTCAAATGCTTACCATTAATTGCTTTAAATTGTAGAGAAATGGTACTTCAAGTTTTAAAGATTACTATCAAATGTATCTACGTATTTACTTTTAAATTTTACTAAAACTAGATTATTAAACGTAAAGGTAGTCATAGAGCGTCGGCATTTAACACATGTTCAAACGAGTGCTGTGAATATGTCGCTGAAAGACATGGAGGTCGTCAACGTGAAACTACTTCTCGACAAGATCTGTATGCGGTAGGATTAGCTCATCTAAATGTGCATATAGAAAATACCCACGACATTACTGTGTATGACCAGCCTTTGAGAAACAGATTACATGAAACTGTCCTGCACGTCAGACGTCCAATTAGGATTCTCATGTAACGTCATGGAAATCGTGGACTCGGATTAAAGTCTGCACAAGAACATGTGAAGTGGGGATTACAAGAATGGAGTTTTGTGTTATTCACAGATGAAGGTAGGTTTTGTCTCTACCCTGATTCAAGAAGAGTAAGAGTTTGGAGAAAACCTGGTCGACAAGAGAGACTCAGGCATGTACAAGGTGTTCATCCATATAGTGGTCTACAAGTTATAATATGGGCCAGAATATTTTTTTATCATCTAACGTTTTTATAGAAGGCACTTCGAATAAATTCCAATATATTAATCGTATTCTGCAGGTCCTGATTTAAGTTAAATGCAGGATAATTAAAGGCCACATACTGCAGCAACATTAAGATGTTGATTTCATATTGAGGATATTACTTTTACCGTGGCCAGCACAATCGCAAGATCTTAATCCCATCGAACATGTATGGGATATGCTTCAGAGACAGATTGCTCCTCATGTGCACAATGTTTATACTAGACAAGATCCTCAAGATCTTACACAGGAATGGATCCTATTGCCTCAAAACGCAATTGATAATTTAATTTTAAGTATGCTAAGAAGGTGTCAATCTGTAATTAATGCTGCTGGGGAAAGAATAGATTAATAAACACATTTTTTGTCTGATTTTTATGTTTTATATTAACTTTTATTTTAAAAATTCCCATTAAATTAGGGCACTTCTTAACTTTGGTTTGAGTATTTCATCATAGAAAAATCATCGTACATAGGCGTTATAAGGGTATGTCACTTTTTAAAACCCAATCAAAATTGATGTATATATAAGAAAAAAAACTTTGTGTTCCTTAGAAATTTTTGGTATGTTTCTTTTAGTAATAATAGTATGCAACTGCTGAAGATATAATTGGAGTTGAAAAATTGAACTGAGAAGACTAAGTGCTGTGATAAACGGAAGTATTGGTTGAAACACGAGTGTTGGATCTAAAAATAGTAGTTTAAGTTATTGTTGGTTCTGTCAATGTATTTTTTCGTTGCTTGTATCGTTTAGGGTGGTATTATAATAATTTATTTTACAAAAGTATGTCAAATCAATTTTTTTTATTAACTGATATTAGTCCAAAAAGCTTTCAAATACATGTATGAAAGCTTTAGGTCATATTATATTGTTAATACAACCAGAAAGTATAAGAGTCTTAAGGAAAATAGAAGAATAATAGACACTTAACTCAGTTAAAATATAAGAAGTTAACAAAAACTGAATGGGAAACAAAGAAATAAAAATACTCTCACGCAGACGACGCAATATTGATAGCCCAAGATGAAGATAGTCTGCTAATACTGGTCCACATATTTAACATAAGAGCAAAATAATTTAATATGTCAATCTCATCCCAGAAAACTAAAACAATAGTAGTCAGCAAATAACCAACCAGATGTAAAATAGAAATTGATGGCATCAGTAATTAACAGGTAATGGAAATAAAATACCTGGGAATTACACTGTCTAGCTATGGAGACCTAGACAAAGAAGTGAGAGATCAAGTACAAAAAGCAAATAGACTAGCAGGATGCCTTAATAACACTATATGGCGAAACAGACACATTAACACTGAGATGAAATTAAGAATTTATAGTCAGTGTAAGACCAATACTGGCATATGTCTCAGAAACAAGACCCGACACAGTCACAACGCAAAGGCTACTGGAAATGGCAAATAGGAAGAATTACAGGAAATACGCTGAGCGATCGAAAGAGAAGTGAAAACATTAGAAGAAAATGTAACGTACAATGTATAAATCAATGGACATAAAATAGAAAAAAAAAGAATGGAATAACCACATACGCAGAATGAAGGAGACCCGTGTCGTCAAAATAGCAAGAGATATTAAAACATATCTAAAACAAGGATTGATATTAAAAATTTAAGAAGGAAAATAAACTGGTGTGGACAAATTAAAAAAATGGACCAAGGAAGAATAATATAGCATGTAATGGAGTCCAAAAGGTATGAAAAAAAATAAGAAGGTAACTGCTAAGTTTAAACAGATATAGGAAGAGGAAAAGATGATGTGACGACTTCAAGTCAAACTTTGACATTAGCTATTGCTTTAATTCGATTTATCTTTGTAAAATGTTATATTTTCGTCAAAACAACTAATTTTGAATATTTTTGTGTGAATTAGTTGAGAGTCATATAAAAATGAGTGTTTGTTGATGGTAACACGATTTTCCAACTTTTTTTTTAAATAAATTTCTCTAAGGAAAGTTCTTTACAATAATATAGTACATAGTTTTCTGATGTAACAAAGTAAAAAAATTAATCGTGTTTGGATTCAATCAATTTGTATAATTGGCTTCCTAGATATTATTTTATTCATTAGAAAATTTTAGTTAGATGTTAGTTAGAAATTAGTTAATTTTTAATTAATTGTTTGTAAAACTTTGAAAACAAATGACTCCAGTCTATAAATGCCTGTTTAAGTGATAGAACATTCAATAACAGTGTCCTGATAAATATAATATAACGGTAGGATCGGTAGGTACAGAAAACATCTTCTATTGGAAAATGCAATAAATTGTGCATTTTAGCCTCGAGCTCACGGACTTTTCCGACCGGCGAAGCGATCGACATGGATCGTTTTGCTGGTATTCATTACTATGCGACGAATATTTAAATGGGTGTTGCAAGAGATAATGTTTTGATATAAATTTGCAGTGTTTGTCAAATTTTGGTGTTTTAATATTCCACGATTACTAAAGTAAAAACAGAAGTTCCTTTTTGTAATTTTTTTTGCTTTCTTTCGGCAGCATCAATTGAGGATAACTACAAGAAAAATTTGTTATTCGACTTTTCAAGTTAACCTGAGTTTCCTTTTTTATATTTTAAATATTATCAGCAACTTTTTCTTTTTCTTGGATTGTATTTCATTTAGCATTTTGGTTTTCGTTGTGCAGTTTCGTCAATGCATATCGGAACTTTTGACATCATCATTTCAACGCATCATTTGATATTATGTAAGCATTCGTTTACTCTTAAACACAAGAATTTATTTCTGCCTATTTGAATATAATCAGTTTTATTTAGTCGAAACATCAAGGCCATTAAATGTTAGAATAAGTGAACATCAATCTTATATTAAAAATAGAGAATTTGATAGATCTCAAATATGTAAACACGCATAATCCAAATATAGCCCTAAAAAAACAGATGATAAAAAGAGAAAAATCAAAGAAGCGGCTCTAATTATGCTAAATGAGACCCATTGTGTCGAAAATTCCTCGGCAGAATGCAGTAAGATCTGCTTACCCATATTAAAAGAGGAGGTTAATAAAAGGAAAATGCCACTATTAGAAAGTCAGTAACATATCGAGGATACGTCGTTTATGTTTTTTTTAAAAACACATATAAATCAGAATTTGGTGATTATTGAGAGTAAACTAAATGTAAGACCAAGTACTTACCATGTCTGGATAGTATTATCAGATTCTTTTGTCATGATTTACTATGGATTCACTAACAGGAGAATTTTACTGTCCTCATGACATCTGGTTGTCTTTTTAAAGATGAATTGTATGCTATGATTTTTGTCTGACATTCTCAAGTTAAAGTTGATTTTATGTATAATATATGTCTGTATTGTCAATATAAATAAGTCAGATAAAATTAAATTATTAGAAGAATTTTTCACCAAGTAACAAAAAACAAAATTTGTTTAATTTATTAATATTTGTATTTTGAGAACGATTTTCGAAGCGGGAATTGAAAGGTCAATAAACTTATTTTAACCTTCAATTGTGGCTTATTCCCATTAAAATAGTAATTACTTTAAATGCCACAAGAAAATATCTTCAAAATAATATCTAAAGGGATATGATAAAATAAGGCAAAAACATAAGAGAAATACAATATGAAAAGTCAATCAGACAACGAAAAAGCCAGGAACGAAGGAAAAATCTAAGAGAAAGACCAAGGAATTATGGAAATCAATGGTAGCCCTGAAGACTTCCTGTTTGCAACTTCAGAGTCAATTGATTATGTTAATACACTTGATGTTTGTTTGTAACTATTTAAAGTTTGTCATATATTGTAATTTTGTTTTAAATGTGTTGTAATTGCCATACGATAAATAAAAAATTCCCGGTTTTGTTATATGGAATGGAGGCGTGGACAATGACCGCAAAATTGTTGAAAAAAGTAGAGGCCTTCGAAATGTGGACTTACCGACGTATATTACGTATATCCTAGACTGAGCACGTGACCAACGAAGAGGTACTACGCTGGATAGGTAAAGAGAGAGAGGTAGGAATAAGTATAAAGAAAAGAATGTTGGAATACTTGGGTCACGTTATGAGATATAATAAATATAGAGTACTACAGCTGATCGTTCAAGGGAAAATAGACAGCAGAAGGGGTCCAGGGAGGAGAAGACACTCGTGGCTCCAAAACTTGCGGCAATGGTTCGGATGGTCATCTGCTGAACTATTCAGATCTGCCCTAAACAAAGTCAGAATAGCCATGTTGATTGCCAACGTTCGAAACGGACAATGCACGTGAAGAAGAAGAAATAAAAAATAAAATGAATATGGAAATCAAACATAGAATATAGGCAAAAGACGCAGAAAAGTATATAAGAGAACTAATCCCAAGAGACGTTGATAAATCATTTGTAAATTTTCTGCATTTTGCCCAGTGAGGGCGCAACTACCCATTCAACCCAATTGAGGTGCATCATCTAACAATGTTTGAATATAGAACATCTTTTTCGTTTGGATCCCAATCATCGTCAAGTTATATGTCTAAGAATGATTGATTGTGACTGGACAGTTAGATGGATCCTTTTAAAGACCTGTTACAGTATTGTCGGGTTATTATACATTTAGCGTCTTACCATCAAAATTTGACAAGTATCTACAAATAACGTTAAAAAAAATTACTAAATCACTTATTTTTTATCATTATACTCTTACCGAAGCCTATTAGTACAGTTTTTACCGCTTTTATTTTAATTCTAGACATCCTGTATATATTTTCTAGAATTTTGCCATAAGTGTAATTATCCTATTAATTAACACAAGCACATCAAATGCGATTAGCGTTCAAAATATGGTAATACGTACGCCTATTTGAACAAGCCTTTTTGAGCAATAGTATATGTGTAACAAAGGTTTTGATTCAATAATATGAGATGTGATCGACCAAAAACAAAAAGAAATAGAATTAAACAGTAATTCTGCGTGTTTTCACTAGAGCAAGTCATTTGCAATAACCACTTAGATATGTTTATTTTCATGCTTTTTTATTTTATCGTGTCTATTATTTAATTATATTATTATATTAGTCGATATGAACCTGAATTAATTGTGTTTGCTTGGTTTATTTAGTTGAGCAATCACAGAAGTTGAAGACATAGTCCCACACTTTTTGTTGACTGCCTTTCTCTTCCCTTAGTTTCTCGGATGGAGATTTCCGATTAACATGGCAATTCTAACGTGGTAATTTCTTCGCCAATCTCTCAGCATATTGTTTGCGATTAAAACTGTGTTGTCAGCGTACTTTATTTGCGTTGTATATATTCATTCCATTAACTGGATTTCCAACTGACCTACCTAATGTTTTCCGAAAGATTTATCTGGAGCAAATATTTAAAATTATGGGGGACAGAATACACCCCTGTTTTAGGATTATTTTATATTAATTTGCTTGTAATTAAATTCAGTTTTAATTTTCTGGGTTGTTTGATCCCAGTAGAAATTTAGAAATGATTTATTTATCATGGTAATCGATGCCAGTGAATGTACTAATAACTTTTAGTACGAATATTAGTGTATTTGAGTCTTGACACTTCTTCTTAGTCGGTAGTCAATTTTACACAGTATGAGTACACAGTATATCTAATCTGCTACCGCTGGTTTACCAGATTTTCTAATTTCATAACGTTTAACCTCAATGAGTATTATTTATGGAAAGTCCTTATCACTAGTTAACCTTCCAAGCTGTTAAACGTATGGACTACCATCGTTTAAATGACCTGATTCATAAATAAAGCATTCAAAATCACTTCTGAAACATTATATAATTGTACTGGTTCAGTGGACCCCGCGTTTATTAATATCAACTATCTAATTACTTTTATAAGATCTTGGTGGCAATACAGCCTTTGGTTTGTACAAATAATGTTAAATTGTTTTCTAAAATCACTCTGAAACTCATTGTACCGCTCTTTTCAAAGTCTACCAATTGTACCGACTTCATCTTATCTTTGGTGAATATTTGCTAAAGATCATTACCTTGCTTATGATGTGTGTATGTGTGTGTGCATGCGTGCGTGTGTGCGTTAAAAGAGTGTTTTAACAAACACACTTTTTCTGCTTATTCCTTCATTACCACAAATAATATTATTGAATCAATCTCAAATAATTGTAATATATCTCATTTCTTTGTGTTAATGTCGTCAGTGGAAACTTTTGAATTTTGCTTGACGCCATGTGGTAGTATGTATGTATGCTTGTATATGTTTTCGTATATGGGCATATGTATAGTCTTTCATTAATAATAATTTATTTAAAATTTTGACTTAACTTTTAATGTACATATCTGTATTGTTGAATGGTCAATAAATAAATATAAACAAAAGTGTTTTTTAATAACTCTAGATCCAAATAAGTTGGCACTAACGAACCACTGCAATAGCCGCATTTAAATGGTACGCAATGATGTTGTATTATCAATAATTTATTTGATAAATTCTGTCACACTAAGCCAAAAATCTATATCAAGAAAATTTTTAAAAAATCCTACGTACTTTCATATTCTTAATGGCGATCACAGGTGACAAGTGTGTTATGTTTCGCCATTTCTCGTAGAGGATGTGTGATTTTTGTGTGCTGCACTTATGATTAAGCAGTCCCATTTAGGGTTCAATCAGTCCGCCCAGAATGGGGAGGGAACTGTAAATGGTGTGCTAAACACCTGACTGGATAACCGCTTTCATAGGCAACACCACTCTGTTGTCGAAAATTATGGGACTTATACAGATTTATAAACTTGTGATATGATATATACGCACCCTAATGGACACTGGCATGGATATTAGACCACAAGGAAGAACAGAAGAATAGCTCGTGAGCTGAGAAAATTGAATATCGATATTGCTGCTTAAGTGAAATCAGAAGAGCAGTAGGTCAATGCAACGAGCATGGCGGTGGCTACAATTTCTTTTGGAAAGGAAAGGTAGAAAACGAAATCCTTATACACGGTGTTGACTTTGTCATAAACAACTAGTTTATCGACCATCTTGAACAGCTTCTCTCTGTATTAGGCGAAAGACTTATGAAGCTCCGCTTTAAGCTGGTAAATAACCAACGAGTAACTAAGTTAGTACGTATACACCCACTTTAAAATCGGACAACGAACAAAAAAAGTGCTTTTACTCTCAACTGAACTGACTTCTATCCAATAAACTTCAAGCAAACAAACTCATTCTAAAGGGACAAAAAATTCTTCACACGATTCCTCAAAAACCCATACATCATCTAAGCAACGTTTCCATCTTACATGAGGGCGAAAAAACAATCAAAGCAGCTGATGCTGACAGAATTCCAGCGAAGCTCTTTAACGAAGAATGCAAAGCACTTGGCAACATATATACTTGAAATGATCCCTGAGGAACTACGAGATGCATCTACTGATAAAATCTTAAAAAAGGCAACAAGGTCGTATGTGGAATTTATCGGGGACTATCATTTTTTCTGTAGCTGGAAAAATCACAGCTCGAATTCTAGCAAGTCGCCTATTGCTGGTTGCAGAACAGACACTACCGGAAACACAGTGTGGGTTGAGACGCAATCGAGGAACCGACATGTTTTTTAGCTCAAGGGAAATCCAAGAAAAATCAAGAGAACTAAACCTTCCACTCTTCAAAATATACAATTGGCATGTCTCGAATGTAGCCTTAATATCGGACAATCAATACATAAGGTTCGACTTGGACGCATCTGAGAAGGGCTTTGAGGAATATCGAGTCCCAAAATAGACCGGCATCAAACAAAAACAGAACGAGAATGTTAAAAACGAAAATGGAGAACTGATGTTCAACTTCTGCACGAATAATGAACTAAGAATAAACAACAATTTTTTTATCACAAAGACCAACATAAATATGCATTTAATCCAATTACAGTTATGCAATTACACCCGTGGGCAAAGATCTATGGTAGATTATATTATAACCAACAGAGATATACGTCCATCAAAAGTAATCGACGTAAGATGCCTCAACTCAGCAGATGTAGGTAGCGACCATAACGTAGTATTATGTAAAATAAATATAATCCTGAAATACTTCCCACCCAAGAGAGCGGCGCCAACACAAACAAAAGAAAGTCGAAGAACTAAATATGAATCGACAGAATATTTATACAGGAAAAGAATATCAGAGAAGATCGCTGAGAATGAAATATTAGAAAACGATAACATCGAGGAAAGCTGGGAAAAACTCAAAAATAATATAATTAACGCAGCAACAGAATCACTTGGAGAGAGGAAAGTAACGAACACTAACATATCAAAAAAGAAAACACGATGGTTTAAAGAGGAAGTGAAGACAAAATGTGAAGAAAAGAAGAAAACATTTTTGCAATATAGAACACAATAAACAACAGGCATACAACCACTATAAACGAATCAGAAACGAAACGAATACTTTAGTTAGACAAATAAAAAAGGAACACTGGCAGAGTTTCTTACAACAGATCTAACACAAAAAGGAGTATAGAGTATAATCAGAGGACAAAGAAAAGATATGAACGAACTAATAAAAACGAAACACATTCAGAAGAAAACAAGGGTAGACTACTTTCGATTCCTGTTTGCTAAAGGTGACGATGATGAACCCCAAACACCAGAGGTGACGACAAACGAAGAAATAAATATTGAGGAGGAAGAGGTAAAGGAAGCATTAAGGAAATTAAAAAATAGAAAATCACCAGGAGAGGACAGAATACCGAACGAACTCCTAAAGTACAGAGGACCAGATCTAACCAAACAACTATTAAAACTAATCCAAACAATGATAGAACAAAACAGAATTGCTTAAGAATGGAGATCAGGCATCCTAATATCTCCCTTTAAAAAGGGAGACAAATAGGACCCGGAAAATTACAGAGGAATTAATTTATTAAATACAACACTAAAATTAACAACCAAAGAGATAACAAATAAATTGAATGAAATTATCACACTAGCAGAAGAACAACAAGGTTTTAGGTCGGAAAGATGCACCGACGCTATATTTAATAATGATGCAAGTCCAAGAGAAATCATTCGAATACAACAAACGGGCATATCTATTTTCTATGGACCTTACAAATGTATTTGACCGCGTCAAATTAAAAGACGTTATCCTCTTACTGTATGCAAGAGAGATACCTCTAGGAATAATCAAAACGATCGAAAATATCTACCAAAACAACACAATAAAATTAAAAGTAGAAGAAGATCTAACCAACCTTATTAAAGCTGACAATGGGATAAGTTAGCGAGATTCCCTGAGTCCTTTATTATTCAACCAAATTGTGGATGAAATAATAAAAAAAAGATGAACTAAAAAAGATACCAAATGGGAGAAAAACAACTTAAAATAATCTGCTATGCAGACGACGCAATACTACTCTCTCAAAGTGAAGATGATTTACAACGTATGCTGCACCAATTTAATATAACCGCCAGAAAATTTAACATGTTATTTTCCCCAAAAAAGACAAAATGCATGGTTACAACAGCAAATTTACTAAGATGTAAATTCTAGCTGGAAAGTCAGATAAGAGAACAAGTGATGGAGTTTAAATATCTAGATATCACATTATCTAGCTACGGAAAGCTCGAAAACAAAGTGGAAGATCAAGTGAATAGAGCCGCAGATTGCGGCTCTATTCACAAGAGAAAAAAAAATAGACCGACTGGGACACTTATAAAGAGTGTTTCGAAAGCGAAATGGAAGAACTGGATACGTCGCTCGACACAGGAAAATCTACATAGAGCCTCACGGCAACTTCAAAATGCACACTGAAAAACAGACAGAGTCATGTCTATATAAAAAGAAGAAGAAGATGAAGAGAAAAAAAATAGACCGACTGGGACACTTACAAAGAGTGTTTCGAAAGCGAAATGGAAGAACTGGATACGTCGCTCGACACAGGAAAATCTAGATAGAGCCTCACGGCAACTTCAAAATGCCGTAATAAAGGCATAAGAAAATAGTTGTACATTGAAACAAGATAACCCCTAAGGCTGTTCCCTAGTGGAGTTGGCTATACTTAGAAAAAAGGTCAGACAACTCTTCAATTGGACAAACTGTACAGGTAGCTGGTCCTGCTACAGAAGTGCCCTTACTGAGTACAACAAAGAACTCAAAGAGGAACTCTTGGGGGAAACTGTGCGAAGGGATAACAGAAGTAGCCCCAGCACAACGATTACAAAAGGTTTTCTCAGATCCTAACGGAGCCTAACTGAGAGCTCAACGGAGACTATTAGAAAGCTGTTAAAGGCTAATTTTCCTGGCTCTCAACAAATACCTGAAGATGAACTGCAAAGTATCTAGCTGACAGGAGCCTTAACAGATCGAGCAGGCAACTAGATAGGAAAAAAATCTTTACAAAAAACAAAATCGAATGAGTTGTTAAAAGCTTCAAACCTTTTAAATCCGCCAGTAAGAACGGAATATTTCCTGTTTTACTTTAAAAAGGCTTCAGGCAAGTACTGCCGCAACTACAATGACATGTACGACGAGTAAACAGCTTCACAAACATTAATTTGTCTACAAAACAGGCAGATCCATTATAAATGCTCTGAACTCCCTAGTCGAATGTATTGAAAAGATAATAGTGGCAAACGAAATATCTCTTTGCGCTTTCATTGACATAGAGGTATCATTCGATAATACCTCATTGAAATCCATAAAAAGATCATCAGTAAAGAGGAGCATTGAAGCCTCTCTACTACAATCGATTCAGTCAATGCTAAACACCAGAGTCATCACTGTTAGTATTGGGGAAAAATTTGTGACTGTGACAGCAGTAAAGGGGTGCCCTCAAGGGGGAGTACTATTGCCCGTCAACTAAGCAGACGTCAATACAATTTACAAGATCAAATTGTAAATGGCGTCACAGACTATTACAAAGAAGTAAAATATCTGGGGGGTAACCCTAGATCAAAAACTCACGTAGAATAGTCATATTGAAAAAATCTTATCTAAAGCCTTGGTGGCAAGTTGGAACTGCTGCAAGACATTTGAAACCACGGCCTAAAACCGAAAATGATCAAATATCATTTGATAAAAACCGAAAATGATCATCTAGTCATATAACACGATTATTAGGCCCATAGTCACATACGCATCATTCGCAGGATGGCCAAAAACCCAACAAACCACAGCTAACGCCAAACTTCAAACAGTGCAGCAGCTAGTTTGTCTGAGAATCTTAGGGACAATGCTAATATGCCCCAGTGCAGCTTTAGAGCTAGTTAGTTGGTCACCTAAAAATGTTTGAAGAAATTCCATTGGATTCTAAGAACATACCGATAGATAGGGGAGTGGTAGGAACACTGAGACGAAAAAATTTCAATGCCAATAACTTTTTTATTAAATGCTACTTTAAACTTATATTGTACAATAATATTTGGTATATAAATTAGAACTGAAAAATCATGTCGTTTTCTCATAAAAATTAATGTTAAAACCTCAAAAATATAAAAATTAAAAATTAGTAAATGTCTCACTGTTCCTTTCAATGTGCGAACACTGAGACGTAACAATTAACATTATTTGACGTTACGAATATTAAAGTTTAATTCAAATTTTAAAAGCGAACTTTGGCGCTTGGTTAACCCTTGCATTAAAGGGGGCGGCAAAATCATTTTAATGTCTCTTTTTAATACATGTGAGACATCTGGGACAACTGGAAAGAAGAACCTATTTTCACATTTAGCGCTTTTTCGCAAAAACGATATTTTAAAATCATTTTCTTTTATTTGAGACAAGACTTTGCCTACATAATATGTCTTTTGCTTAGAGTTAAATTCAACGAGCATATAATTCCCATCATTTGGACAGCGATCAAGATCTTCGAAAATAATTGGTTCTGGATCTTCACCAATAAAATCCTCCCCTCCGCTGAAATCTTGTAGTTCCATCTCATTTTCGTCTTGCTCGTCAGAATCACTATCTAATACGCGCCGTGCTACTTTTTTCTGTTTTGGTGTTTTTTCTTTGGATTTAATCAGCTCCATTTTTTCCGGGGTATCCGTAGCTATCATCGTCCTTCCTTTGCGTCTTTTGTTGCCCTCTACAGATTTTTTTGTCGGAGCTTTAGGATAACCCTTAAAAACTGTTGGACTAACAAAGGTTCTAGTAGTAGTAGCAGTATGACTTGGACCTGGATTTTCTACATCTGGAGATTCACTTATCTTTTCAGCAGCAGCTTCAACTGCAACAAGCAGCCTATCTGTCACAAAACTTGACAAAAAATCTTCTTCAGCGAAGACATGCCGATGGAACGGAAATATTCCAGATTTTCGAAAAGCGCTTGCGATGTTAACTGGCGTCATTGCACGTGGATATGCTGTGCCCACACAGGCTGCTACGTTGTAAATTGTAAATGTCTGACCGGGATGGTTTATCATCCATGCATCTACTGCAGCATTGTAGAAAGTCTGAAACGGCTTAAATAAACCTACGTCCAACGGCTGTAATCTGTTCGTGCAGTGTGGCGGTATAGTCAGGATTGTAACGCCATTATTTTTACATAAATCGATTGCCTCAATCGATAAATGACTTTGGTGATTATCCATTAGCAATAAAGAAGGGTTTTCTCTAGTACTACCAGTGTGCTTAATAAAATGCCCAACAACTTGCACAAAGCACTCTGTATTCATCCAACCTGTTTTTGTAGCTAGTCCTAAAGTTCCAGGAGGCGACCCATTTATCATAAAATCTTTACAGTGTACTCTTGGGAATACCAGAGTAGGAGGAATAGCTACTCCAGATGCTCCAACAATACAGCATGTTGTAACGAGTGGTCCACGTTCGCCACTTGTGGCTTTATTAACCTGTCGTATACCTCTTTCTGCCAACACTTTTTGGGACTTTTGAACGGTAACGGTTCCTGTCTCATCTAAATTAAAGATGCGACTACCATCTCCAAACACAGGGAAACGCTGTAAAACGGTTTCAAGTTTATTGAAAAACATTTCAACATTAAATTTATTGAAACCGATTGCCCTTGCAAGACTACAACCTTCTGGGGTCCGGAGGGATAAATTATTGGAATGACGTTTCTGAAATCCTTTCATCCAGGCAAGTGAAGCGATTTTTGAAGTATGCCAGTTTGCTGGAACCACTATGTTATTGTAGACTGCGGCTTCATATGACAGTTTTCGGGTATCTTCTCTTGATAGGCCATAAAACATTTTAGAATATTTAATTATATATTCGCACAAGTCGTTCTCCTGTTCGATAGTAAAAATTTGTTTTACTTTGTAATTAGGACATAAACGGACGTTCTCATCTTGTTGATATTTTTTAACATATCTGTGGACTGTTTGGAAAGATACTCCTTTTATTCGTGCTGCTTGCCGTATAGAAGTGCCACCTTGTACTAATTCAACAGCCTGTCTCATCAGAACTTCAGAGAATCTTCCTATTTTCCGATCTGTTTTATTTTTTCTTGCCATCTTTGTTCTGTAAGAGAAATTATTATGCAAATGACCTGGCTTATACAACTATAACGGAACAGAGAGACAGTAAAGGAACAGTGAGACGCGTCTCACTGCTCCATCTGCTGTGTTGTCTCACTGTTCCTTAAAAAATCGTTAATAAAAATATATGAAAAAAACTAATGAAATATGTACAAAAATCGTTTGTTTTAATTTAATTATTTCGTAAAATGGTTTACTTTGTAGTTAGAATAACCTACCTTGTCTAAGAAACTTCCATTTTCGTGAAAACAGCGGCCACGTGGATACGGTATATTTACTACGATGCACTCACTTCAAATGACCAGCGATAACTAAAACATTTCTTGTTGAATCTCAACGGTTTCTTGTTTGCTTTACTTTAAGGTGGCAATAGGCATGTTCGTTTAGTTCTAACTTATAATACCGAACGTGGTAAGCTCTACAGCGTTTGTCTCAGTGTTCCGACCGTCTCACTGTACCTACCTCTCCCCTACCATGCCAGTTAAATTCGACTTCGAAACACCCTTGACCTTGACCACCGAAATAACCAAATGGGTAAAGAACTTTTTTTCGAAACTGAAAAAAAGTTCACTCGTATGGTATACGAATGGATCTAAGATACATGAAGGGCAGGTAGAGTTACTGGGCCCAATTTCAGGCTATCCAAATCAATTGAAAACGTCCCAACTATCTTTCAGGCATAAATACATTCTATATACATAAGTATACAAGAATGTTTCAACCAAGGCACTCGTGAGCAACAGTCTTTATTTTATAAGACATCCAAGCCGCCTTAAAGACACTAAAGTCATTTACTTGTGAGTTGAAATTGGTTTGAGACTGTGAACAATTGCTCAAAAAGCTGCGGAATACAACAAAATAACTTAATATATGTGCCAGGTCACAAGGGAATTTCAAGAAATGAGGAAACTCATAGCCTTGCAAGAAAAAGGACTAATACCCATTCCAGCATCCCGAACCCTTCTGTGGACTATCAAAAAGCTACCTCAGAGAAGAACTCCGGACCTGGGAACTCAATTATCTAAGATCACATTAGTCTAACACACTAGGACAAATGAATACAAAAAGGCTTATAAAAGGGTCGCATACTGCAACAAACCGCCTTCTCGAAATAAGTAAAAAAGATATCAAAATGGTTATTGACGTTCTCACTGGTAACTGCCCTCTGAGATATCATTTCAAAAAAATGGGCAAAGCATACAGTGAGAACTGTCGTTTCTGTTACAACGAAAACGAAACGTTAGAACATATACTATGCAACTGAGTATAAGTTTTAGCAGTGCTCTGCAAACGACTAAAATTCCTAAAAGAGGTCAGTCTAAGGGAGAGCGCCCACCAAACTGGCATGACAAGTGGCAACTAGCAAGTAGCGCGCGTCTAGCATGTTACTTAAAATATAACCAATAAAAACGAATGATTTAGCGCACACCCAAATGACAGTGACGTCATTCATTCTAATCATTCTTTTGCATTGGTTACAATTGAAGAAACGTGCTAGACGCACTATTTTGGACACTGAGTAAGGGGAGACCGATATAATATTCTTCAACTTATAATGATGGGTAAAATCGAAGGACGCAGAGGAATTGGTAGAAAGCAGGCCTCTTGGTTGAAGAATATCAGTGAGTGGACAGGAATAAAGAAAGCTGAGCAACTACTTAGAATAGCTCGAGACAGAGACAGTTTCGCCATGTTAATCGCCAACGTCAAGGGGACTTGATAGGGCACGTTAAGAAGAAGCTAGACGCGTGCTACTTCCTCCTTGCCACTTGCCACGCCAGTTTGGTGGGCGCTCTCACTTACGCCCCCTGAAATAGGAAACAAGTCACCTAGGCTAATCATCTTCATAAGAAGTATTCGAATCCTGGAATTAAACTAAATTAAACGTAAGGATTTAGCCAAAACCAATGTAGTGACTATTTTAACCTTTCCGCCCCATTAGATGTTGGCGTTTATTTTTCATTTAAGGCACACTATAACAGAGCTGTCGACTCTTGGCTCACGCACCACCCCAGATTTCCAATGACCATTTACGATATACCAGAATGTATTACGAGTGCATTTCAACATACAATGACTCAGATTAATATAACATTAGGATTCCGTAAATTGGGTATTTTCCTTACGATCGAGATGTTTTTGCAGAAGAATTTCTTTCTAGTTTCATCACAGATCGGCTGACAGAACAGTCAACATCTCTAGTCAACAGAATCTCTAGTTTAAGATTCCTTCACAAATGGCAAACATAGGGAAAAGGATTCTACTTCAAATCTTGATACTGTGATAACACTTACTATTGACCATTATTCAGAAGCAACCATCATAACAATAAAATCGTTTTCGAGCCCTCAAGAGTTCGAGGCTACCCCAAAGAAAACACTCCAAGAAAATGAGTGCAGAACAGAAAACGCGAAAAAAGTTTCAGTTCTGACAGACACTTCAGAATAAATGTAACTCCAAACTTCAAAAGAACGCCGAAAAAACGCAAAGCTACAGCAGTAAGGCAGTAAAAAAACAATTTATTGATTTCAAAAATAGTTCTTTTAAGTGATCAAGCAGATCTTACTTTATCGAAGGCTTTTATGTAATTCACAAAGAATATAACATATGGCTCTTAAATTCATGACTTTTTTCGATTAGTTGTCTAACATTAAGGATGTCTTCTCTTGTGTCTTTTCCTAGGACAAATCCCATAGGATCATAAAATACTTACCTATTGCATTCAGGTAGAACGTCTGAGGTGGGTAGGGCATGTATTGCAGATGAAGCTAGAAGAACTCTCCTTGATAAACTCATTAGCCATAGAACACGAGGACACCCAGAACAAGGTACCCTAATAATTTTTCGTTTTGGTCCGAAGTCTGTTTAGGTTAAACAATCCTCGATCAAATCTATTATTGTTCCTGCGAAAATGGAAAACAACATCGAAGCACACCTGTTTAACTCCAATGGTATTCTGAAAAGGTTCAGTAGTTCTGTTGCTGGTAAGGACGCCGTTGGCGGTCATATTGTCGTGCAGTAGCCGCACTATATTAATATATTTTTGAGCCCATACAACAAAGGCTAAGATTTTTCAGAGTGCTTCTCGGTTGAAACTGTCGAAGGCCTTAGATTAGATTAGTGAGGTCGTTAAGGCCGTGCAACCTCACCGTACTTCTACCTATACTATAGAGATTTTTTGTGAATACCTTAAATGAAAGACATTTAAGACATTTAATCATGGTTATCAAACAACAGAAATTATGGATTTTCGGTTATGGAATTTGTATAGTTTATAAAATGAGACATAAACGAACAAGCGAACTGAAGCTAAGATTTGCTGGTAGACTATGTGTTGAGGACACCTTATGGTGGAGATAGCATGCAAAGCGCTGTTAATATATCCTTAGAAAATGTATTGTCTCACTGTGGAACATGTCTGACTATGGACTACTCTTCCCTACTCTGTAAAAGGCCTTAACCAAGTCTATGAAACTAAGGCAGGCTGTTTTATTGTACTCTATTAATTTCTAAGGTATTTGTCGAATCACAAATAACTCGTGGTTACAGGATCCCCCGCTTCTAAACCTTGTTCACCTGATATTTTAAATATTTTTGTCAACTTATTTGTCATTAATTTTGTCAAAAATTATTAAAAAAGTTTTCGAAGTTCACATATTTATTCCTCTATAACTATTCAGACAACTTTTTTGCCTTTCTTAAAGAGTTGAGCATTTTTTATAAGCTCATTTCCTAGTTCGCTCTTTGCCGGATACTTGCTTTAACTGGTTTGATACTACTTCTGATGTTTCGAGTATTGTATTATTTTCTGTGGTTTGATTAATGTCTTCTTACGTTTGCCACTTCAGGTTTCCTTCATCAAAACTTTTATTTCGGTTCTATACCCTCTTATAAATGATTCTCATCCTCCGATGAGAAGAAGACATATGAACTGAGCATATTACTAGTGTATGCGTCTTGTTATGAACTGTCTTATACGTTTGTTTCTTAAACATCCGGGTTGGTTTTTAGTTTCTTACACACATTTACACAGTACATTTTTTAATTTCTTTAAAAAACCATGATATGCGCTTTTTGGTAGAGTTTCTGTTTATGTTTTTTTTTTCTCCAAGAGCCTCTTGTGTTCTTTGGCTACTATTTGTATATCGTTTTTATTTTGTTCTTTTTATTTGCAATAATCTATTTTCGTTATGGAATTGTTCTATGTTGCATTTTGTTTCGAATATAATTTATTTTGATGTTTCTTTACAATATTCAGCTGTATTTTTCGCAGAACTAATTTGTGACCACTCACTGCCTTTGTTCGTTAAGGATAGATGTCTTACATCTAACTTCTTCTTCTTCAGTGCCTTATCCGGTCCGGATGTTGGCGATCATCAAGGCTATCATGGTTTTGTTGACTGCTCTGCGAAACAGCTCCGCTGAGGTCATCCCAACCCATTGTCGGAAATTTTTCAACCACGAGATACGACGGCATCCTGGTCATCTTCTGCTAAATACTTTACCCTGCATAACGAGTTGATGAAATCGATATTTTTCTTTGTTCTGCATCACGTGGCCAAGGTACTCAAGCTTACGTTGTTTAATTAAATTAAGTACTTCTTTTTCTTTTGTCATGCGCTGTAGGACCTCAACGTTGGTGACATGGTCCACATAAGATATTTTTAGTATCCTTCTGTAGATCCTTCGATTCGTTTTTTATAACACATAATACATCTAACACTTTTCTATATTGTATATTTCCACTTGTAATTATACATTCTATTCTATCATTGATCTATTTCCCCTTATCGTGTTGAAAGTATACTTATTTAATCTTTAGGTTTACAATCCTAAAATACAAGTGATTTGTTGCTGAATAGGCGGAAAGGTGAAGAGGAACTAACCTTTAAATAAAACCGATCGACCTAATTTCAATCACCTCCAGTGTATTTACAAATAAAAAGCAATTTTCACAATACTGTGTCTTTTATCAGTGGCATTGAGACAATTTAAAACGAGTGTTTCTATTAAGCGTTAAATAGTTTCCTGAAGGATAGACGTCGTAGAATTGTTCGGGAATAGATTTTACGATAGACGCAATTACATTTAATCTAATTTATCAATTTTAATTACTGCAATGCTTTACTGGTGGTCTGGTTTATCTGAGAACTTTAATTTGTATTTAAGAGAAAATAATGTATCAAAAATAGGAGAAAAAATGAGCTGGAACACGAACGACCATAATAGTATAATTTGGACAAATTAGCTAATGTTATTAGATAAATTATGTATGTAAATATAATTCCTGAAGGTTGGAAAAATTACACAATAGTTTTTTGAGAATAAAGTGATCTGACGATTGGTCAAATAAAGTAGACCAAAAAACAACAAAAAAATCCAGGAGATATACACATATACATATACAAATATATACAGGGTTTGGATAAAGTTTAGAACCAACAAAATGTCTTTGAAATAAAGGGATATTTATGAAACTGCGTGCAAGGACAATACTATATAACGCATCTGACGCCATATTTTTGTTAATACTCTGCTTCCGGTTTACCGGAAATACCCTCAATTTATTTAATTTAAATGGGATCATATGTATATTCTTGCCAATTTTAAAAGAAATTGTTATTTATAATTCATGCATACCAAGTTTGGTAGAAAATAGGTGTTAAAATGAAAAATAAGTCACTTTCCAGTTAAATAATAGATACATATATTTACTAACACTAATAGACAGTCCAGCACAAAAAGAACAAAAAAGGAAGAGTGAAAGAGACAAGCATCAAATAAAAAAAAACGAGAAACCAAAAACAATCTCTGTACACGAAAAACAAATACTGATCATACAGCAAAGGAAAAAAAGGACTGCATTTTTCTAGGAATGATAAAAAAAGACAAGAGACAACTAAAAACACAAAAAAGAAGCCCAACAAATAACGGAAAAGGACAGCAAAGTGCCGAAACCACCGATAATCATTTTAAAGTCAGGATGAGTTAGTAGCAAAGTAGTTATTTAATTACTATTTATAACTGGGAATAAGCCACAATTAAAGATAAAAATACGTTTATTGACGTTTCAATTTCCAATTCGGAAATCGTTCTCAAAATACAAAATATTTTGTATTTTCTAAAACTCATTCTAAATTCTAAAAACTCCATGGACTGACAATGTTAGAAATAAAGAAGTTTTAAGAGGTATGAATAGAGATCATGAACTTGTAGAACTTATTAAAAAACGGAAAACATCTTATCCTAGACATAACTTCCTTCAAATAACAATACAAGAAAAAAGAGAAGGAAAGCGCGGTCCTGAAAAACGGATATGAGCTAGAGCTGCGAAACATCAATGATTGGACAATATATATATATATATATATATATATATATATATATATATATATATATATACATTATAGGGGTGTAGGGTTGTATTATAGAGGTAGTACCTTTTACTGGAACGACCACATCGAGCGTGAGAGTAGCCAGATAGGAGTTTCCTGACCCGGAAAACTAGTACCTGCTCAGGGTCCCTTGTCCAGGGTCACGGATGAAGACCACAACGGTATCCACGGCGGAGAAGAACATCTTCGATATGGCGTGTCTATGGCGGAAGTGGCACCCCCAATTTTAGGGTTAGTATAAAATTAAATGTAGCGTCTGATCCAGAGTGGACAGCTACAAACAGTGTCTAAACCAGAATGGGCAGCTGATAACTCACTCAACAACCCTCCTGGCAAGCGTGGTGTTTTAACTGCCATTACTCCCCCACTTTTATCATTGCGAATAATAAAACAAAAGGAAATGGTTCCCAGATGGGTAAGAAAATTTCTGAATCCCACACCTCAAAGGTCTGCCTCACTGTATCTGGGGGAGGCAATAATTCGCTTTTGATAGATAAAAACAAAAACCCACTAAGACAAGCACAACATAAATAAAAAAAATCCGTCAACCTATCAATAGGGACATACAATATTAGATCAATGTCCACAGATGAAAAAGTATATGAACTGGAAGAAGAATTAACAAACATAAAATGGGATATCATAGGCCTATCAGAAACTCGACGAAAAGAAGAAAACCGAATACAGATAAAATCCGGTAGTCTACTATATTATAAAGGAAATAAAAAGAATGGTAAATTTGGAGTAGGATTTATAATAAATAAAGGTATAAGTAAGCATGTCCAAATTATCAAAGGTATATCAGATCGTGTCGCCTATGTCATACTTAAAATAAGAAGAACAAGAACATCAATTAAAATGATCCAGGTATATGCCTCCACGACATCTTATGATGACGAAGATATCGAACTATTTTATGAAGATATATCGAAGGCTATGGAACAACATAAAAATCGTCTTACACTAGTAATTTAAGATTTCAATGCCAAACTGGGTAGAAAACTAAACAATGAAGAAACTAAAATAGGAGATTTCGGGTATGGTAAGAGAAATTATAGAGGTGCTACTTTGATGAACTACCTATAAGAGAAGCATCTATACACAATGAACTCCTTTTACAAAACGAAGCCTTAACGAAAATGGACATGGATCAGCCCTAATGGATCCACAAAAAATGAGATCGACTACATACTGTCCACGGAACGATATATCATTAAAAATGTAACAGCTAACAGATTTATAACAGGTAGAGATCACAGGATGGTCAGAGCAAAATTAGTGTTGACGGTAACTATAAAATGAGAAGAAAAATAATTACAAACTGGGATCTAGTAGATAGAAACAAACTAGGGTAATATACAGAGATATACAAAGACCTATTAAAAGACCAACTTACTCAAAAATTAGACAGTCATGTTAAATATATAGACGAAATAGACAACATACTTACAGCAACGATGATTACATCAGGAAAAGAAATAGCAAAAAAGGATCTAAAAAGAACAACTATATATCAACAGAAACAAAGAAGCTTTTGGATAAAAGAAGAAAGCTGAACGAAGAAGTCAAAAGAAAATCTATAGAATATGTAAAAATCAATAAAACAATCAGCAGAATGATAAAAGAAAATAAGAGAAAAGAACAAGAAATAAAAATAGAAGAAGTAATACATAACAACAGAAATATGAAATGCTTAAGGCCATAGTTAGGTAGGTTTGAAATAAACAAAATAAAAGATGTAAACGGAGTAGAAACAAACATTAAAGATGACATTATAAATATAATTCACCATTTCTACTCAGAATTATATAAAACAAACAAAGAACCACCAGAAGAAATTAAAAACCAACTTAAGGCTTAAATAAAAAATGTCAACTCAGAGCTAGAGCCAGAAATAAGCAAATCAGAAATAAAGAAGTGATTGAAAGAAAAAGAAAACAACAAATCGCCTGGAAAAGATGGAATAACTGCAGAGATGCTGAAATATGATGAAAAAGTGGTAATTAATATTCTACATTCCCTTATAAATATAAGTCCCCTATAAAAAACTACCGTCCAACACTCCTTAATTAAATGTATAAACTCCTAACAAAAATTGTAACCAATAGATTGACGACAAAATTCGACGGATACTAGTCGAACGAACAAGCTGGTTTTAGAAAGGGATTCAGCACAAGTGAGACCATTTACTAAGTATGAAAATACTTATAGAACGAGCAAATGAATACTACATTCCTCTATAGAAAAGGTTCATGGATTCTAATAGTTCTAAGATAGTTCTAAGGAAAAGGCGTTCTTAGATTTTTTGAAAAGGCTTTTGACAGTGTCGAACATTGGGCAGTGAAAAGTTCTTTGATTAACAGCAGAATTCACTACAGATATACGGAACTAATAGCCAATATATATAAATATATATATATATATATATATATATATATATATATATGTATATATATATATATAATATATATATATATATATTTATAAATATATATATATATATATATATATGTATAAATATAATATATATATATAAGATAAAAAAAACAATTAAAGTATATGAAGGAACAAAATCAATACAAATAAATAGAAGCGTGAGACAGTGTGACACAATATCATTTTCAATCAGGCTCTGGAAGATTTTAAAAGATTAGAATGAGAAGAAAAAGATATAGAAATTTGTAGACAACCCTTGAACCATCTAAGGTATGCTGGTGACATCGTACTGATAATCGATAAAAAAGAAGAAATATTTGAAATGATGAAAGAACTGGACGTAGAAGCTGGAAAGATGGGCCTTAATATGAATTACAGCAAGACCAAACTATAACAAATACAGATGAAGACATCACAATGAGAATCGGAGAAGATGAAATAGAACAAGTTCAAGATTATATATATCTGGGTCAAACTATAATACTTAACAAAGAAAATCAAACAGCAGAAATAGAAAGACGAGTTATACTGGCATGGGCGGCATTTGGCAAACTAAGCTACATACTTAAAAACAAAAAATATCCACAGCATCTCAAGACCAAAGTACAATCAATGCGTACTCCCTGTTCTTACTTATGGTTCCCAAAACGTGGACATTTCTAAAAGCAAACATGGACAAAATTATAGAAACCCAAAGAGCAATGGAAAGACAAATGTTGCACATAAGACTAATGGATAAAAAGAGAAACGAGTGGATAAGAGAGAAAACAAAAATGAGGTATGTTAGACAAGAAGATGCAAAATTTAAATGGAGATTTGCCGGACACAATATAAGACTGTTCTGAAGCTATTTTCTTGTGGCATTTTAAATTAATTACTATTTAACTGGGAAGCCACAATTAAATAGTAATTAATACAATATAAGACAAAAAGAAGACCGATGGAACAAAATTCTTATAAGTTGGAGACCGTGGGAATATAAACGAAGCAGAGGAAAGCCCCAAATGAGATGGGCAGATGATATCAAGAAACACGTGGGCTCTAGGTGGATGACTGTATCGACAGACAGAGAAGAATGGAAAAGGATTGCGAAGGCCTATGTCCAAAGATGGACCGAAGAAGGCTAATTAGATATATATATATATATATATATATATATATATATATATATATATATATATATATATATATATATATATATATATATGTCTATATGGCCAATGGCCATTTTTCTCGGTCTGAGGCAAGGTCTTCCTCTTTTCCTTCTACCATGAGGTTGCTATATTAGGATGTTAATGGCAGTAACAAAACATTTAGCAAAACTGCCCAGTGACAGTTTCTTTTTGACAGAAACAATACCTGAAGCACAGTTCATGTTATGACCATATTATGGATTTTGATAATATTAAAATTTTATGTAATGAAAGTAATAAATTTAAAAGAACTTTTTTGGAAATGGTTTGTATTAGCAAAAGTGATAATAATTTAAACAAAAGGTCAGAAATTCAAAATTTAAGCAAAATTTATAATTATATAATTTCTATTTAATTTATGCAGTCAGTAAAATATCACATTTTGAATTTCCCATGTATTTGTTACATTTTTTCGGGCATCTATCAATGGTGAATAAATCTTCTTCTTTTTTGTTACTTAACAAAGAAGAATTATTTTAAAAAATTTTAAGTTAGTATTTATGACATTTTAGGCTGGTTGTAGCTATTCTATGTTTGTTTATAAATTCAATTTTTTTTCTTAAGAAACTTCATCTAAATTTTTCAGAGAAACATTTATTAGAATAAGGCATTTTTTTATTAATATTTTTTGTATTTATTATGTAAGCAGTAGTTTTATATAAAAAACTAATTTTATTTGGTGAGTTAACAAAAAATTTTTTATTTCTAGTTCAACTTTGTAAGACATTTTGTATTTTTTAGAAGCTCTTGATAAAAATTGTAATCACAATTGAAAGCTCGAGTAAAAAATAGTCAACAAATAGCCCCTTTTATTGACTCCAACCCATCAAAAACAGTGTTATATTTTTTCCAAACGAGTCACAAGTACTTCTTTTTTCTTATATATATATATATATATATATATATATATATATATATATATATATATATATATATATATATATATATATATATATATATATATATATATATATATCGTTTACAAATATCTTCAACCCATTTTTTGGTTTAGTTTTCTTCGAGTTCCAGGAATTTTATTTACATACATACATCTCTTTATTTATAATAGTCAATTTGTCCAAATTATATTATGATTGTCTTTCGTTTTCCAACGCATTTTTCCTTCATTTTTGATAAATTATTTTCGCTGAAATACTAATTAATTTAGTTCTCAGATAAACCAGACCACCAGGTTGTTGCAGTAATTAAAACTGATTAATTAGATTTAATGTAATTGCGGCTATCGGGAAAACTATTCCCGAACTATTCTACGTCTGTCCTTCAGCAAACTATTTCACGTTCAATAGAAACACTCGTTTCAAATTCCCTCAGTGGCAGTGATAGAAGACGTGTATTGGTAAAATTGCGTTTTATTTGAAAATATATTGGAAGTGATTGCAAATAGGTCGAAGTGTTATATTTAAAGGTTATTTACTATATATCTTTTCGCCTTTTCAGAGACAAATCACATGAATTTTATAACTTTTTGTTTTTTTTTAGTTTCTGAGTATTGGTCCAGTCGCCTTCGTGAATGACCTCTCTTAAAGTACAGGAATTTTCTGTTAGACTTCATTAAATTAGCCTAAAAGTTTTACTCATCAACCTTGTCTGAATCGCGAAGATTTAGGATAACTGTAATACATTTTTCGCTTAAAATACTAACCGTAATTAATGTACACAAAAAAGTATACTAGTGTGGTGACTAGAGATTTGGTACCTACGCCATTTGTTGTTGTTTATAATGTTAAAACCAATTGGTTTTTATTAAAAGATTTGTGTAGGCACATAAATTTAAAAACTTTTGGTTTTGCACTCATGTGCAAATGATTGACGCTGTCTTCTTAAAACTCTTCTAAACATTTTTTTCACACATTGTATGAGTTGTTTTTAGTAAGAATTTATTTTGATTGCTTCCTATTTTTACATCTATATTTTATATTTATAATCATCTAATCAGTTGATTTTGTCACTTTCTGACCTTCCTTAAAAAGCATGTCTCTTCATTTGCCTTTGATTTAGAAAATTCAGAATAGAGACCTTCATAAAAATTCTTCAGCATGCGTTTGGTATCGTCAGAGAGGTACTAAAAATGACACTTACTTTTTACTTAAGAACCTTATAAATCTTCCACTTAATTAGAAGATTCCGTTGTGTCTTCAACCTCATGTCTTCAACTATTTTAATATTTTTATCAGGAATACAAGAATCCAGGACAAGAGAAGTGTAGGAAGGAAAATAATCTCATTGTTTGCTCAACTTGAGGAAATAGTACGGATGCACATCAATCGAACTATTTAGAGCGGCAGCATCTAAGATCAGAATAGCCATGATGATTGCCAACCTCCGTCGCGAAGATGGCACGTAAAGAAGAAGATTAGGAATATCATAATAATATTGTAATAGAAACTTACAAAGTCAACGTAGAGCTAAAATGTATGTATACCTATTAAATTAGCGTTTTTTTTCTAATCTGTATTAGGGCAAAGATCTGGTCTTTGGTGGATTCTTGCCTGCAGAAACCACACGGGTATCCTGCGATTAATCGTTTTGCATAATATGGTTTAAATCCCCCGTATACTTCTTCAAGTGCCGTCTCCATCAATGGAGGTTAGCGGTTATGGTGGCAAACGTTTGTCTATCTTCAGCTGCTCTTAAGAGTTCTTCAAATCCAAGTCCTGTCCAGTTTCTGATATTACGTAACCAGGACAATTTTTTCTTCCAATTCCTCGCTTTCCTTCTATTTTGTCTTTTATTATCAACTGAGGGATGTAGTATTTCTCGTTGCGCAACAAATGCCCTAAATAACTGGTTTTTCTTCTTTTGACTGTTCTCAATAGTTCTTTTTCTAAATTGAGTCTAGCTAGTACTTCTTCATTTGTTTTTCGTGCTGTCCAAGGAATTTTTAAAATTCTACGGTACACCCACATAAAGACCAGATAAGAACAGACCAGATAAAACATTTTACAAGTTTTAATCTCAATTTAATATTTATATGTGTATCGCAGAATAGAACGCGCATCTTAAAGAAACTATCCCTAGCTTGAGCAATTCTCGCTTTAATTTCTTGTTCTGGGTCCAGCTTGCAATTAATTCAACAGCCAAGGTATTTGTATTGGTTTACCTGTTCTAAAATATTCCCATTTATTTTTATAGGTAAGGGGATATTCTGTTTTCTTTGGATCACTATTACTTTTGTTTTTTTTTTTCATTGATCTTCATTCCAAACTCTCGACAAGCATCCTTAAGGTGGTCTATAACCCCCTGTAAGTTTGTGTCTGTATCAGCCAGTAGGACAGTGTCATCTGCATATCTTATGCTAGATATTGGTTCTCCATTAATTTTTATTCCTGTGGAAAGGTTTTCCAAGGCTTGCTTGAATAGTAGTTCCGAGTAAAGATTGAACAGCATAGGGGATAGTATGCATCCTTGCCTTACTCCTTTATTTATACTAATATTTCTAGATGTATGATTGTCGATCCTAATCTTGGCACTCTGCCTCCTATATAAGTTCTTAATTAATCGGAGATCTTTACTATCCAAGTTGATGCTCTGCAAGGAATTTAACATTTTATTATGGTTTACGCGATCAAATGCCTTTTCAAAGTCTACAAAACATAGAAAGACATCCTTTTGTTGGTCGTAACACTTCTGCAGCAGTACTTGTAGTGAAAACAAGGCCTCTCTGGTCCCCATTCCGGCTCTGAATCCAAATTGATCGTATCCAACTTCTTTTTCACACCTTTTATATACCCTATTGTGAAGTATTTTTAATAGAATTTTAAGCACTTGGCTCATAAGACTTTAATCTAAAATCTGCGCATCGCCTGGAGTTAGCTTGTTTTGGAATGGGAATAAAAATAGATTCTAACCATTCCTCTGGTATTTCCCCAGTATCGTAGATTGTATTAAACAAAATTACTAACAAATCAATGTTATTACTTTCGATCAATTTAAGTATTTCAGGATAAACTTCATCAGGTCCAGGGCTTTTGTTGGTCTTTAATTGTTTAATGGCATATTCCACTTCGACTTTTAGAATTGGTGGGCTTTCAGTAACATTATTTATTGTAGTGTCTATTCTTTCATCTCGGAACAGCTGTTGTATAAATTTTTCCCATTCTTTTATTTTATCTTTGGTGTTATGAATTAACTCTCCGTTGTTATTTACCAGTGGGTAATGTTGTTTTTTGTGGATGAATGAAAATTCTTTCACCTTCTTGTACATATTAAAGTAATCATGTCTATGTTCTAATTCTTCTATTTCTTTACATTTTTCTTCGAGCCATTTCTCTTTTGATTCTTTTATTTCCCTTCGTATTTCTGTATTTAATCGTTTGTAATTGTAATCGATTGTGTTCTTATACAATGTTTTCTAAAATGATTTGTAAAGTAAATCGTATTTACCAATGTAATTACCCGATAGTTTTTACATTTGAGTTGGTCTATCGTTTTGTATATTTGGACTCCACTATTGTGTCGCTCCAGTAAACCATTTCCGTGGTATTGGCATAATGTCCCAGATGTTAAGTACTATTTTATTTATGGCAGAATTTTATTACTCTCTTATATTAGTTCCAGAACGATGTCTGTTTTTAAGTACATTGACTGATGTTTTCTTTTAGTATATGGAGGAAAAATAATTTCTTTTTCTGTAGACTTTTGATCCAATGTCTTTTTATTCGCATTTGACTCATCTATCTCCTATTGAAACTTTTCCTTAAATAATTCTGTCGTTTTTTTTAATTCATTTCTTTGTTCTCTATATCCCTCCCTTTATCTTTGCACATTCTGCTTGTAGCTTTTTATTGCTTTTTGTTTTTATTCATTTATGGTAGAATTTTTAATTTCTATTGACTTTAATTTCTTCTTGCTCTATCAGCTCCCTTAGCTATCTATAGTCTTTTGCCCAACGTAATATTTATGCCTTTGTTGCATTTCTTTTATGTGTTGTTTTTCTCTCGGTTATATTTAGGCATTCATGATCATGGCTAATGAATAAGTAGGTAGCTGTACATAATATTATATACACAAAATTTATACTAATATGGTACTTTCACTTTCGGATTCAGAGCAACACTCGCAACAACTATCTGTGTTAGCAATTAATATCCAGATTCAGATCAGTGGAGAGGAATAAAAAATAGTCCATAACAAACCAAACCAAACATCAAAGAATGTTGTCCCTATCACATACATTTAAATCTGCGTTAGTCAAACGACATACGCGCACTACATAATTCGTTCCCAGTCATAAAAAAGCTTGTCCGCCACAGGCCAACGTGTTGTCACCGAGGCTAGAGATGGCCCAGACCGGTATCTAGAACGAAACATTTTTTCGACCTTCCAGCTCAGTCGTTAAGGTTCTCTGGGGATCAATTAAATAGGCACGTTAAATAACCCTCGGTGTAACTAAGTTTCGGATTGTTTAAGTGGTAGTTAGGGATTTACTAAATTATTAAGAAGTTTTGTCTGATAATGTCGGCGTTATGACGTAATAAGGGTTATTTATAGTCCTCAATTTTATGAGAGTTAGAGAACGACATATATTTCGCAAAAAATGGATAAATTAGAGAATATTGTGTTGTAGCCAAGCTGAAGGGACAATATCCTCACTAGAAAATTTGTATTGGATTGTAGGAAAATAAGATTGTTTACATTCCAGAAAACTCTGATAATAATCAAAATTACGCATAGTCTGGAAATAATACCAACCAATTAGGAAATAGTTCCTAACGTCATTTGCAGACCATAAATTAAAATTTAATTGGGTAACTGTTTTTTAAAAGACATTTCATGTAAATATTTATGTTTTGAGTACTTTTTTTTGAAAAATTTATTTATTACATTAAAAATATTTAAGTACTAATATTTAATGTCATCATCATCATCATCCAGCCCCATTTTCACATCCATTGTTGGATATAGGCCTCCTCCAAATGTCTCCAGTTCTCTCTATCTTTATCTGCTGCAATCCAGTTTGTTTCTATTCTCCTTAAGTCGTCGGTCCATCAGGTGGGTGGTCTGCCTCGACTTCGCTTGTCGGCTCTTGGTCTCCACTCCAATAATCTCTTCGTCCATCTTCCGTCTTCCATTCTAGCAACATGTCCAGCCCACCTCCACTTTTGTTTATTGATTCGCAGTATAATATCGTCTACACCAGTTCGTCGGCGTATCTCCTCATTTCTCACGCGATCTTTCAAGGTCGGGCCCAGCATTGATCTCTCCATTCGCCTTTGTGTTACCCTCAGTTTTTTGGCAGTAGTTTTCGTTAAAGTTAGGGTCTCTGCTCTATAGGTCAAGACTGGTAAGATGTATTGGTTAAATGCCTTTCTTTTCAGGTGAATTGGGATATTTGTTTTAAAAATGTCTCTCATCCTTCCATATGCCGCCCATCCCAACGTGATTCGTCTATTTAGCTCGCAGGTTTGGTTGTCTCTGGTTATTCTAATTTCATGACCCAAGTATGTGTATTTATCGATTAATTCGACCTTGTTGTTATTAATCTGTATCTCTTCGCTGGGAACCATATTGGTCATAATTTTGGTTTTCTCGAAATTTATCTCCAGCCCAGTTTCTTGTAGTATGTCAATTATTTAACAATAACTTTAATCTTTAACAACTAACACGAACATTTCATATGATTTTATACACAATGTCAAGACTAAGTTGAAAGCATAAAGGTCGTTTATTTGAAAGACTTACCATCAATCGGAATAAAGCAGATTACACAATATTGGAAATTGTTGCTTCGTTGAAAACTTCGAATAATGTAGACCTAGTGAGTATGTTAAATAATATTGGGGCAAAAATTAAACCTTTTGCGTTTCTCGTTACATTGTAACACATTTTCTTCACTCAACGAAGGTTTTTCGTGATCTTTTAATTACTGTCATGATAGGCCATTCCATTATTATACTCTTGAATTTAAAAATCAGTCAAAACAATAATATTGAGGTTATTCGCTTCCAAAAAGGTCAAAACAGATTTGCTATCAGCAAAGGTTATGCCAACTGATTTTTGGGATTGTTGGTTATAGATTTAAAAACAAAAGGAACATCAAAGGCAAAAAGGAACAAAAGATAGGTATGACAAGTATTCTGTCAAATTGTACAAAGAATGAGACAAAATCAAATAAAACGGCTTTATTTAGCAAATAAAAAAAGTGGTACAGTAGGCGGTACTGTAGACTAACGCGAAGCATCATACTATGTATGTTTTCTGTATTTTTAAATTTTAAATAATATTTTCAGAATTGAATAATGTTACTTTATTATTTATTTATTATTTTTTATTTAACGATTTTTTTACAATCATCGATTTACAAATTTTATTAATTTATTTTAACCATTTTTTGTGTATTCGAAAGTAAATAAAACCGCTGTTAGTTTGAAGCATATTCAATCATCCCGTAAATTCTTCAACATTTTTGCCAACAGTCTTTTAGCTCGCCCTTTGCTAACAAATCCTCATAAGAGTTATACTACACTTTATAATTGGCATATCGAGGGCAAGTTATGGTTCTTCTACCAACCTTTCCCTTCTCAGAAACAAGCCAATAGCTTGTATGTTAATTATAAAAATTAAATAAAGCGAGGGTAATCTCACATGAGCCTAAAAAACACCTCTAGAGAAAATTTAAGCTCCCATACGAATATCGTAAAGTATTTCTTTACTTGTGTACCAGCGTTCGAGTTAAGCAAATCAACTTGGCGGTAAAACGTTTATTCATATCATTTATTGTAACTGTCCCGCTAATTTCGATTTTTTAAATAAATTTGGATGTCATTTCTGTTTGCCATCGTATCTCGTATCTCCCGATACTGTGCGTGTTTTTGATGACACAATCACCGAATAGTTTATTGGTGCCAGTCCACAACAACAACTGCATCCTTACCTGAGAACATACCTCTAAGACACGGGCCAATATAAACCTGTAAGTACATTTTGTTGTTTTTTTTTTATAAAAATTTATAAAATATTATACATATATAAGTATATATTTATCTGTTTTGCTTATTAATACCTGTATTTATAATGCTAATGCGTTTATTAAAAAAAAATATGGCGATCACTAAATTTTATTATGTGCTCAAGGTGCAACAATTTTTAAATTCATTAACTTCATTAACTTATTAGTAATACATATAGATTTCAGAATAATTGTTAAAGTAACTATTAACTTAATTAATTTTCAAACATTTCTTTTCAACCTCTTGAGGATATTATATTTAGTGTTATATTTCGCATCTATAGTATAAATTTTGTTATATATCTATTTACGTATATTACTACTTGTTGACATGCAACATATAATTTATAATTAACTTTGTTCAACCTTATCTTTTTTCAGTTATCAATATAACACTGTTAGAGCAAAGGTTTATTCTTTTATTTCGACACACAGAGGTAGTTGATTAGTTCTTGTAGAGTAATATAATTGGCATTGCCTTTTTCAGATATGATTTGTGGTATATGTCTACTAATTTATTTGCATATGTATCCTGTATATCTCATTGTAAGGGGTTTCCCGCGTAATATAGTTACATTCCTCATTACTATTTTGTTCCCGTCTAGTAACCATCTGTATCCTTCTCGTATTGTTTTTGTCTTACTTTCTTTCTCTTCTTGTCACTTTGGATCTTTCCTGTTATCTGTCTTATCTCATTTTCTGCCCATTCTCGTATTTACTAGGTTTCCCTATTCCTTTCAAAAATAGAGTGGTGCCCAAAATTCTTTTCATTTTCCCGTTTCTCTCTCCATCACACTTGTTTATCATCTGTAGTCTAGCCCTGTCGAAGCCCGACCAAGATACCTCTACCAGACTGAAGCTCGGACTTTAATATCGTTCTTTGTGCAAACCTATCTTTGTTTATAAAATGGGAAAGTTAATATCCTTGTTACAGATTTTAATCAAATAAAAATGTTTACATGTTGTACAGCAGACACTTTTCATCGAGTAAATGGACTCTTTCATTTCGTGTCGCTTATTTCGTGACGACCGCCACAGCATTTTACCATAGCGAAACATATATACAACGCTAGTATAGAAGCTTCGCTTCAAAAATTATGTTTCTATCACGATAAAGCATCTTTTCAAAACGCGATTTAATGGACGAAATTCATGGATTTAGTTTTAAATTAGTGTCTCCTTTATCCTTTACCCTCAAATTTGACTCCCAGTGATTATCATATGCTTCTTACTCGTAAAAATAGGCTTGTTGTATCATATTTTTACCTATTTCTCAGTTAGTTTCTAATGTAAATAAACTATTTCACCTCATTAGCCAACAATAATTATTAAAGCAATGTTAATTTGAAATATCAGTAGTAAAACAAACAAAAATGTTTTTTAGCCGAAAATAATTTGCGTTCTCTTGGTTGTGCAGCGTAGTTATCAAACTATCATTTGGAAATTTTAATAAAAATATAAGCCTTTATAGTCAATAATTATTACTATTTCGTTTGCATTAACTGAAAAATTTACCTTCCCCAAGTATAATCTGGCAGGCATTAAATATAACAGTTAATTTTGCCAGACTCACCTTTACGCAACCAATTTCTCACTTATGCCACTCGCAGGAACGACTACTGCTGGGAACCTCGATTCGTTCTTCTCGTCTCTCGCTCGTCAGTCTCTCTTTAACGTCGTGGGCGTGAGTTTCTCTTCGTCGTGGATGTTTACACAAATAATCAAAATATAAATAAATCAACGTGCTCGCCAAAATCTTTTTCGGACTTCCTGCTGGCGGTTTTTCTTGTGTGACAGTACTTTAAAAAACAAGTGACATTATGAAATTAGTGCTGGGAGTGATGTTTTCATGCCGAACGAAAGTTACGAAGAGATTTCTATGATGGTGAGCTATTTTCTCTAGTTTCTAGGATTATTAATAGATGTTATGACAGGGATTACCTGCAGGACAGATAAAAGTAGAATGGAAGAGACTTAGGGGGACTGAATGTGTATTTCTAAATGTTTTTTGTGGCCTTTTTAGACGGCACTTCCGTTCTTGCTTAAGTTGAATAACAATTAGCAAAGACATAACCTGCGTTTTACATTAGAAGATTGCTTAGTTTGAATCATACGTACTATGGTCAAAGCAATATAATTATTTGCGTTTGTCTGGCAAAAACTGGTTTCTTACTCAAATAAGACTAGGATATTTATGAATTATGAATTTCTTTTGTAATTGTAGCGTAAAATATTTTGTTTGTAATGACCAAAACCTCGTTTTCTTTGATGTTATACAGGGTAATTTACGCAAAAATACTTAAATATTAAAGTACATAACGATATTGTGAAAATGAAATTGGGTATGTTTTAATTAATGATTGATTGACTGCACAGTAAAAAGATTTACAACAAAAATTTGTTTATAAAACTTGCCTTATTATGGGTCCAGCTTTTATTCCTTTATTGGCAGATATTTTTATGGACTTGCTAATACTATAGGAGTATAGGAGAAATATTTATTAACAACAACGAATCGTTATTCATTTTCGATCTTACTTGAGATACCTAATTCGTCAACTGTTTCCTTGTGGCATTGTGGCATATTATTGTTTATGGAACACTGGAACCTAAAACGCGTTATTGGGCGACAAATTCATTCATATTAGTTATACAAACTTTAGGGAGAGTACCTATTTATATTTTAGTAGTTAAAAGGCGATACTGGTATTCCTGAACTAAAATCAATAAACATGGAAAGACTTGCTATTGATAGCTAAATTATTGGTATTAAACCGATAGGCAGTGTAGTCTAGAAAATTTTAAGTTTCGTATAAAATTAATTGGTTAAAAGTCGAACCTCGAATATAATTATCGAGGTTCAACTGAATATAGTTTAATACTAGTTCACGTAGGCATCTGGTCCTCTATAATGTTCTTATTTTTTATGCACTTCTTCTCTTCATTTTCGATCAGAACGGGATCTATTTGGATGATGATGTTTGGAAATGGGAGTCCATTTTCAATAGAAAATTTCATTTCAAATAAAGAAAAATACTTACAATTGGTTTTATTATAACCTGGACGACTCATTGCGGCAATTTTTGTTATCGGTTGTTAAGTATAAATTATGCTACTCAGTAGCGCACCTAGAATTTTCTTCTGGGGGAGGGGGTTTGGTTGGGCACCAAAATTTTTTTATGTTACCTCCACCATTTTAAGGCCTTAAAATTTATAAATAGTGTCGGAATAGGGTCCTATGGGGAGTTCTAACCCCCAAAACCCCTCCTGGGTCCGCCACTGATGCCACTATTAAGCCTATAATGAACCAAATTTTATATGATATAAGTGTATTACAGAGTATAGGTACTTAACATAACGGCACAAGACGATAGGTTTAAAATAAGCACTCTGCGTGATTAATGAATAAAATTTGATGTGATCTATTTGGTTTTTGGTCATTTGCTGTATGATACGGGTTTAAACTTTAATATCGCTTCTTTTAGCCTTTCCTGATTAAAAAAAGCCGTATTTAGTACACAATTCTTTCCATGACTGTTAAACAAAATGTTTCTTCTATTTTTCTCATATTATTTATAATATATTATTTTTCAGCTGTTTTGTCTCCTGTCACTTATTTAAAATGGAAATTTTTGATTTTTCTAGTTACATGTTTAACGTCACCATTCTTCATATGTACCTCTTTTATTGCATGTATCTACAAGTAAGTGTTCTTTGCAACATGTATTCTTGGGTATTTTCTCTGGTTTAAACTTTTTCTGTTTTTTTTCCGTTTTTACATTATCCATGTTCTTTTTTTTGCGCCTGTTTCGTCAACGTTTTTCCTCTGGTGAGTTTTTTGGTGTTTTTTTATCCTTTTGCCATCTTTGTGGTTCCTCTTCCATTCGCTCTTGTTTACCAATATTTTCTTTACTGACTTCTTGACTTAATTTCCTTTATTTTTTTCTTCCTGTAAATTTTTACAATTTTTTTTCTAGACTTCACTTTATTTTATCGTCGTGTCATCGTTGCTACATACCAGCTATATTTTCTTCTTCTTCAAGTGCCATCTCCGCGGCGGAGGTATTCTACTCTTTAGTCCGTTCCTTACTCTTCGTTTAAGTTGGCCCCAAACATGCTCAATCGGGTTTAAATCTGGGCTTTAAGCCAGCCAATTTATTTTTGGCACACCGAAAGTTTCCAGATATTTCGTTACCATCCTTCCACGTGTGGCCGTGCGTTGTCTTTCATAAAAATAAAGTTTTCTTCCAAAAATCTAGCAAAAGGCATTGTACGTTCGTCTAAAATTTTGGTAATGTATCGGTGAGCATTCAACTATATTAATAAACACGAGATCAGTACGGTCTTCGAATGAAATGCCTGCCAAAACATTACAGAACCTCCCCCAAAACCAACACGTGTTCGTAGAGCACAAGCAGCATGTTGTTCCCCACGTCTTCTGTACGTTTTGATGCGACTGTCTGAGCCATAAAGAACCATCCTGAACTTATCACTAAACAAAAAATTTTTTCAATCTTCTATCGTCAAATGCTCGTGGTCTCTAGCAAACTCAAGTCGGCGTTGTCGATGTGCTGCTTTTAACAAGGTCGATGTGCAAGGTCCTGTTGCTGGGCAGCGAGCTCTTAAACAAAATTTACTTAACCTTTTTCTCACTGTAGAAGTTCTTAATGTCCACCCGTGAGCATTTTACAAACGGATTTGGATTGCTCTAACCGTAAAAAATCGATTTTTGCAAAGAAGTGCGTTGTAAAGAACGGTCTTCTTTGAACGTCGTGGTTCTTCTCGCGCTTGATCCTGGTCGTCTTTCGTGAGACCCAGTCTTTACGAATCGTTGGTATGTTTTTTGGACCATACAAATGCTGACTCCAATCTGTCTGGCCACTTTTCTTTGACTGATTTCATTATCAATTAAAGTAACAATCTCTCAGCCATATTTTTGAATTAAAAATTGCACTCTTTGGACAACTGTACACTAATGAGAATTTTTGAAAAACAGAGCAGTCATATTGTTCAAGAAAAACAACGTACAAATAACACATAAAACTGATATTAATTTTGCTAACTTATTATACCCTAATGAACTGTCGGAAATGGCGCTGCCTAAAAGTGTTTCTGCATTGTGAGAGTTTATTTACAATGAAATAAATTGCATATACTTAAAATTATTGAAAATTTCTAATAAAATTCTGGGGACTTCTTGTTAATAACGCGCAGTATATATTGTGGTTTTTAATACCATTTAGCTTGTACTTTTTCCATGATTTTTCCTTATTCTTCCTAATAGTCCAATTCGATTAAATACGTTTTTTTGACCTAGTTATTGAGCACTTCGTATTTTAGCTTCTACTCCAGTAGTTTTACTCTTTAGTCCGCTTATACTTACGTTATTTTTGGTCAGTATTTTTGTTCTAGTTACAAACTCTGTTTTATTTCGATGATTTTTTTTATCTCCACATTTTCTGGTTTTAGCGCTGCATTTTCTCTTCCCAAATAAGTATTTGTTGCCTTGCTTTTTTTTGGTCTTTCGTTATTTTCTAAATATCATCTGCAAAGGTTGCCTATTAATTCTGCTTTTTTTTCTTTATTTTTCCTTGAAATTTTGGTAATGTTTTTAAGAGCTTCTGCTATTTCTGAAAACTTCAACTTCTCCCTCGCTGTCTATATGTTTCCTTCATTTTTGATCCTCCTTTTGAATGCGTATTATCACTGTCTATATATCCACATTTTTCAAATATTTTTTCATTTTTCCTGTGCCAAATGCTACTTTGCACCTCAATGGATCACTTTTGCCGTGTTTCTTTTGTACACGTATTATCTCTTGTTGTTTTTACGTATTTGCCCCAAAAATTGCTCGCAATGGCAACATTACAATTCAATCGGTCAAAGTTTATTTCCTAATTTGCTGACTGCTTGTCACTCTTTTCAATTATTAACCTCCTAACGTTTGTACACGAATAGTTCTTATCGGTATTCCAACATGCCAACGTTATTTTATCGATTTTAAAGCTTTTTCTTATTACTGTCCTTAATTTATTGACATATTTTCGTTACTTACTTTTTATAATCATTTATTTGCCCTTGCAACTCTCGGAAGTCGAGTTTATTGTAGACCAAAAATAAAATACGGGTCTATCAAGTTACTACCTTGTTACAAATCCAGAACATATAAATTAGTAAGTTATATATACTTCATTTATCGTATTTTCTTTTCAAATAGACCCACGTTCATATGGCACTATGCTGTTATTTTGCAGATATTCAGTTTAAACTCATTTAAAAGTTATAACAGAATCGTTTAAAAGGTATGGTGTTCACACGAGATATTCTTTGTTTTCCTAGAGCAATAATTATGATTAGACGTATTCGACGGATTTATGGATTCGATGGACTATCTTTCGAGCATTGATTCAATACTCTATGATTAAACGATTTCTTCTATATATTATAATATATGCACCACATTTTATTCTGTAATATCGAATTTTGTAGAAAGCGTGCAGTGCACTGCCATATAAATGTATTAGACGAATACAAATTTCTACTGCAGTTGACCAAATTTTAAAATAAGAGAAGATTTACCCACCTCGACCCATGAAAGACACAAACAGGTAAAGATATTTTAGAAGAAATCGATTATATTTTTAATGTGTTTGAACGGGTGTGGGTACCACTATAGATTTAGGTCCTGAGATAGTAGGGAAATAGTAGAGTGAAGGGTAAAATAAACTATAAAGTTATCAACGAGAACTATTTGGTAATTCTTTGAAATTTCATTGTATTATTATCCATTAAAACTATGATTGTCGCAAAATATTATTTTGGAAATACCACTCTAGAAGCACAATGTTTTTTGATAAAATAGACCTTGCTTAGGAACTATCTTCATTAAACATAGAAATAAAAAGAGATACAGAAACAGAGATAAAACCAATGTGGCAATTAACAAAGAATTTTTAGAAGAATGCTGATAATAAATAAAAACGAAACACAGGGGAGAAAATGCGAGAAACTGGAATAATGTCTAGGTTAGTCTTGAGAGACTTGGAGATTCATACGAAATCTAAGGAGGGAGGACACAAATAGAACAAACCTATAAAGCATTGACATCTATTTGTTTAAAAGTCACTAAACCAAAGAATTACAAGAGTCCAGACCTGAATATCTTTAACAAACACCCAAAAGATACCAAATTTATGGACCAGACAATAACATCTGATACAACCCAACTGTCCAACTTATAAAAATCATAAAAACTAAAAGTAAAAAGTAAGAAAAACTATATAATTAAACGGATATAATATACCTAAAAGCTGGAAAGAAAGATGGCTTACACCGATTCAAGATTATATGGAAAAGTTATGAAAATTGTAGATGAAAACGAATACGAAGCATTGGATCTAGAACAGCAAGCAGAATTTGTAGATAAACGATCTTGAATTGACCATCTATACACTTTAACCCAACTAACTGAAAAAAAAATGCTTTGGGATAGACCAATTTATCTATTATTTGTGGATTTGACTCAAGCTTATAATACAGTACCCATATGTAGACTATGGCAAGTATTGGAAAATCTCATCTAATAATATTACTCTTGTAATAGCAATACAACGATTGTACAACGCTCTTCAATCAAAAATAATGATTAACAACCAGTTCTCCAAGAATTGATGAAAAATAGGGGACTAGGGCAAGGCTGCAGTCTATCTTCAACATTCTCCAAAATCTATCTGAAAGAAGCACTAAAGAAATGGACGATATTATCTTCTGGAATGTGTATACCATTAAACGACGAAACAATCATATATACGCTCCAGTTCGCGGTTGATCAAGTAGTCATCGCACAAAACCAGGAAGATCTATGGCTGATGACAAAGCGATTATTACAAGAATAAGAGTGATGGGATCCAAATGTATATTCAACAAAAACAAAAATATAGAGAAGATTTGCCCAGTACCGGACACCTAAAGCTTTTTGAAAATTTTTTTTGGAAACACGTGTTAGATATAAAAATGCAATATTTTAAAAGTAAACATGTTTATTGTTCACACAAAAATTAATATTCGCAATGTTTCATGGTTAAAATCATATTCTTCCTCTTCTTGACTGGCTTTACAACTCGGGGTGAATCTTCGCCGCATCCACTATATGAAAACATATTAAAATAACACAAAAAAAATGTATTTTTTGTTGTGGTACAGAAATACTTTCCCAGTACTGGACACATTAAAAATACGGTAATCGCTTGGGTAGCATAATTAAATACATTTTTTAAAAATATTTTTTGAATTATGTAAATATTTTTAAATTTTATTTGCTTATAAATGGTCATGTTGCGCAATTGTCACACTTTTTTTTATCCGTGCACGTCACGTGCGCCCATCCCCTGCATGTAGTTCACTGTACCTAATCTTTATTCGAGTTTCTCCGCAGATAAGACACTCGGTAGTTTCTTTTTCCTTAGTGTTCATTTCTTAACTTACACTACTTGGTATCGTTGACGCGAAAAATTGTCTATTCACATCAAGAATCTTCTTTTGTTTTTTCTTTGTTCAAGCTGTTAGGTTTGGTTTTTCTGGGTAGTTGCACTTTCTTTTCTTTTCTATCTGCTGCCTTTTTGATTTTCTCTTGTGATTCCTTAAAACGTTTCTCCAACATAGTTTTATAAGGAGAACCAGTCAAAATCTCACTCTTTTCACTTCGTGTCTTTCTTTGAAAAATTTTCTTCCTAGCCTCGTTTATTACAGGTGAAACTTTGTCCGTCACAATTTGACATAAGGAAGGCTTGGGGCTCTGAAGTCCGTCGCAGGATTTAAAAGTGTTAAAAATAACTAAAGGTGGAGCTGTCACTGTAGACCTTGATAGACTTGATGCCTAAGATGTGCAGGGTGGAAAAACTGCAACTGTGGAACACGATTTTAGGTTTTGGTTCCACAAGTTCCACAAACTGTGGAACAGGTTTTTCTAAAGAGGTCGATGAAGCTGTATCAAATCTGTTTGTTACAGCCAGTGGTTATTCAGATAAAGGCGTTGTTGTGCAGGGTACTGTGTCACTATGGGCTTCATGATCTTCAGAAAAGTGAGCTGCAGCAAGATAGTCTAGATTTGTAAAAATGGTCTTCTGCAATAGGTACAAACCAGTGTAGACAAATCCAGAACTTTGCAAGTTGTATCCTATATATAGCTTGAAAAGTTGTTTTAACCAATCCAGCAATGTCTCTTTGGGTTATTTTGTCCGTCAAGGGCAGCCTTGACGGGTCTCATTACTGCTCGGTCAAGAGGCTGAAGCTTGTATATACTTATCATGTGAACATTGTGGTCTCTTGCCTATATACTTAATTACTTCTAGTTTATTGTGAGAACTGTGGCCACCAAGTATCAAAAGTGCCGCACTTTCCTTAGTGGGATTGACTCAAGCAACAAATATTTTTAGCCAAAGCAAAAATTAATTGGCAGTGATCCACCCACTTTGTTCATAAGCAAAAATACTCCCCTCCGGAGCATCCTTCTTCATCTCTTCTGGCATTTTAACCCTACTAAATACAAATAATTGAGGTAAAAATACATCACCTGTCACGTTGTTAGATAGTAGCACAGTTACATTTCTGCCTCTCTCTCTCTCCCGATTTTACTAACTTGCTTTTTTCTTTTCTGTGACAGAACCCTCGAGGCATTATCATAGACCACAGAAACACCTGTCTCTTCGCAGTTCAACACCTTTGAGGGAGTAGAGTTAAATTTTGCTGGCAGTGCTTTATTTTTATTGAAGAATAGGTCCACTTGTGGTGTGTTAAAACCGAAAACTCTTTGAATACTTATTGATTGTGGTTTACGCAATGAAAGTTGGAGATGGAGGCTTAAAAATTCTAACTCAAAAGCAAATCTTAAAAACTCTTTTTTGTTCATAGGCATCATTTTGTTGTCTAAATTTATTAAATGCTCAATTAATTTGGTTCCTAGCTCTTCAGAAAATGTCTTCTTAAAATAACCTATAAGTGGCTTCATATCCACATCCCCTTCTCCTCTTAGCTGTTTGATTATGTCTGTCACTCTTTGAGACAGAATAATGAAAAAAAGCTTGTCTAATAGTCATTTTGTTTCCAATATTTGCTTGATTGTCATTTTTATCGAGTCTTCTGCATCGTGTTCAATGTACCTGAAAAGAAAAAGAAAAAAAGAATTAGTGAGCTAACACACAATATTTAGTGTCCGGTACTGGGCAATTCATGACTGTCCATACTGGTAATAATGGTAATAATTAAATATCAATTACTTCTATGAAATAGCTTTGTGTGTAGCATTAAAACAAACTATAAGATAATAAAATCTACTTACCAGGCGTCACAGTTTAGAAGCTTAAAACTTAGGTCTGTAAGCCGTCAACGCGACAAAAATGTACTCTTTACTCACTGTTACTATAAATAAGATTGATACGAAATGACCGACGCCTGCACTATGAATCGAGGTGGTATAGAGCTTTTACCGCGAAAATGCACACCCCTGCTATCTATCGGAAAATCTTTGACCGGTGCCAGTGGATTTATGGTGCAAATTACGAGGCTTATTCAGAATGATGCACATAACAAATAAAACAATAAGACAAAAAGATGTTAAATTTTTTAGGACCCTTATGTATCTATATATGTTCTTCAGCCCTTTTTTTCTATTTCTACCAACATTTAAAAAAGTAACATATCTACTCAATCGATGTTTCAAATCAGTTTTGATGCATTTTCGATACATTTCATAAAAACTAACTTGGTTTTAAAATAAACCAACTAGTTACTCTTAAAAAATAACTATGTGAGAAAAACATCGAAAATGTCTACGTTTTTCCACACTCATCGTCTAGTTTACTCGATAAATAATTACATCTCACGCCCTGCACGAGGAAAACGTTAACTAAAATTAATTGCTTGTCTTTAGTTTATCCTGGGGGTTGTTCGAGGTCTAACACCCCTTTAACAAAAAGGTCCGTATTTACGGTTAGTTAGTGTTCAAGGCGCAGGGCAAAAAACGAAGGACTATTTAATATGTCTTAGTAAAAAATTGTTTTGTTATTGTCAATAATTAATACTATAGGAAGGAGGTATTGATGAATTTCCAAATTTGTTGTTATTTTTATTTGCTAATATTTTGGTTGCGTTAAATGTAAAGTGCGAGTACAAGGGGATCTTTCAGAACCATTTACAACTAAGAGAGGACTGCGTCAGGGAGATGTGCTGTCATGCACGCTGTTTAATCTAGCGTTAGATTAAGTTATGCGAGATTCGGAAATAAACTTAACGGGGGTGATTTATATCCGTAGTTTACAAATAATGATATATGCTGATGATATCGTAATCATTGGAAGAAACCGAAATGAGAAAGTTGAAGCTTTCACACGTATTCAAAACGCTGTAGAAAACATCAGACTTCTGATTAACTCCCAGAAAACTAAATATATGCCGGCTATATTAAGAACGCAACAAAACAACTTACAGGTGCAACGCGAAACTATAGAAACGGTGGAAGACTTCTGCTACTTAAGTTCACTAGTTGACAATAAAAACAACGCATCTAAAGAAATAAGAAAAAAAATAGAAAAACTTCAAATTACCATCTGGAGTTCTGCTGGGATGGATAATATCTCCCACTCTATTCAATATATACAGTAAATACAGTGTGCGTCAAGTTTTTGAGTAATGGCAAGGTGAAGCAGCAATAGGAGATCGAAAACTTCAAAACCGACAATATGCTCATGACACGGTTATATTGGTGTCTTCAACAGAAGAACTTAAACAAAATATGAATAAATTGGGCACGGTGCGTCCGGAATATGCTTTGAAAATAAATGTACAAGAAACAACGGAGTAATGATCATCGATAGAAACAGAAAAACCAAATTGAGATAAGAAACAAGGCAGGGTATGAAGTATGAACAATTTAATTATTTAGACTCTGTATTACAGTGGAGCGCACACTCACAGTGGAGGGTGCGAAGACGAGATCTGTCGACGCTTCAAGCCGGAATCTGATAGAACGTAGAGCGGTGTTCTTTATCGGTGATGAGAAATAGAAAAAGACATAATGTAAATACGGAAACCAACGCAACGTGGTAGATCGTATTTTCCCCCAATATTTGTGGTTTACGATCCTTGGAATAGGGTAAAACTGTCTATTTACGGTGGACGCGTGCGGTCCTATCGTTTGTCGGTAAATCAACAAGGTTCAAAGGAAGATTGGAAGCTGATGCATAGCACGTACGTACTCCTCCCACCCTTCCGACGGGGCTAGAATCTGATACGGTCTGTGTCGTGCTTATTTTACTATGAAGTAATCTAACATTATGTGTGGTGGAATTTTCTTCATTGGGGTAGTTATCAAACAGTAAATATTTATTAATTTTACCCTAACGTATGGTACCAACCGTGTCCTCTTTTCACTATTATCTATGTTCTGTTTACCGACATGAACCAGTGAAGAACACCTTTCCACGTTCTGTGAGATTCTGACTTTACAATGACCAGATCGGAAACAGCCATACCCACAAAAATATGGACGAGCACTGAAATTACAAAAAAAAAAAAACGCAAAACTACGCCTTATTCCCGCATTAAGATTTCCTATCAACACCTAAGCTTCAGAAACATGTACCATCAAAAAATCCGATTCGAAGCGTATTTGAAATATGGGTCTACTGTAAAATGTTGCGCGTATCAGGGACCACACACCGCACAAATAATTTAATAAAAGAACTTAACATAAACACTAGACTCATCATAACTATCAACCAAAAAATACACTAAGATATTTTGGACATATAACTGGATAAAAGAAGGCATGGAACGGATGAGAGTTGAAGGCAATTTGTTGACAAAAAGATTCAGAGGTAGATCTTCATAATGATGGTCCATCCAAATAAGGAATGTAAACAATTTCGTAAGTGGAAATCGAAACATTAAATAAATAGGACATAACTGGTTACTCATTCTTCCAAAGCCAAACAGCATTTGGCTGAAGGCTGTTGTCTTCTGAGATTAGTTCTCAACGTTTCGCCAGCACTAGGGGTTGGCATCTTCTGGAGATGTTACGGCTTCGCTTGTAAGCTGAAACTGACTCTGCGTTGCAAGCAAGCAACCAATTTAATTAAACCCAGCCTGTGAGACACGTTCAGCCCTAAAAATTACGTTCGGGTGTAACAATTCATTGGAACGAGGTGTATTAACTCGAGTAAAAACAGAAGTTACTCCACCGCTCTTCAATGCTCCAGACAATCCCTTTCCCCTCTATAGCACTCTGTAGCACTCCTGATCCTGGGTAATAGAACCTCAACATGGTTTCCAACCGAATTCAAAACTCAGGACAGCGCATTGTCGCTATATTCCTGTTATATTTCTGTGGCTTATCCGCGAACTAAAATTGCTTACTTGGGCCTCAAGTCTCTGCTTTGAGCTAGACTTAGTTCGACGATTTGGTGCTCAAGGGGTTGGGGCCTACGTGCCCGGGTTTTTTGTTAGTTTTTTTTTGTTTTGTTTTTTGTGTGTTTTTTAATTTTTTTGTAGGTAGCTCTGAAACAAAAACCATAATTAGTACAATATCTATATTATAACATTGAAAAATTATAAAAATATGAGACAATATAACAATATAGTTTGTCCACGTTTGTTTAACGATTGTCCACGAGTGTTATGAGCTACGAACTATCTTGTGCGTTGTTGTTGTTTTTTGAAGTGTTTTCTCTCTGGTGTGATGCCGCGTTGTATTGCGGAGGTCATATTTATATTTTCTACTCGCCTCCCTTCCACTGGTTTCAGCGTAAGGGGGCTTGTCGTTGTTTGTAGCTCTTCTTTTTTCGTGATTTATGGGCAGGGTTTTATCTAGCATCTGCGTTTTTTAAAAACAGTATCCGATGTGCTGCGCTTCCCACAAAGTGTTTGGCAACGGCAGATTTGTTGATATGTCCTAAACGACAATGGTTTTTTTTGTGCGTTTATCCTTGTATTTGTGTGTCTTTTTGTGGTTCCCACATATACCATTCCACATGTGCATGGTATTCGGCATACTCCGGCCGTTGCTAACGGGTCGCGTTTGTCCTTTACCGATCTTAAACAGTCTTTGATTTTCTTTGTTGGCTTGAAAATGGTCTTTAGATTGGCTTTTTTAAGTTTAGGACATATCGACAAATGTGACAGTACTACCCACGGTTATATCGGGAAGCGGTGGAAATATATAAGCATCCAAATAATTTTAATCGGATAAAAGAAGGACTAAAAATTAACTGGATACCGATATTAAAATCCACAAACACCCTTCCAGGAAATCTCGAAAAAAGAATAGCTACAAACGAAGACACGCCCTCCTCACGCTAAAACCAGTGGAGGGGAGACTAGTCTCAGAAGGAACGGGCTAACAGCCCGAACAAACATTTTAACAAGCTAGACGATAGCCGTGAAAGCCTAACGCATTTTAACCATGTCATCGCCAAAATCCACTTTTTTGGCGGAAAATAACAAATAAAATCAGAGACCACTAAGTGTCAGGATAAACTAACATGAACCATACATCAAAAATAGGCACTTCTATAGATGACAGATATGAAAAATGCCTGGAACAACGAACACAGAGTACAATGCAAATATGCATCAATAATCATGAAAGAAACATTCCTTTTTTTCAACATAATCCTACTTAGCCGTTAAAGAAGCTTTGTTAGAAGTAACCTTCTTTTCCTCTGTGTGCCATGCTTGTTTTCAAGTTGACTATCGTTATCTTAACATGCTGCTGAAATGTTTTTCGGTCGGAAGTTACATGAAACATTTTATCGATCGTTCGACTTGCCCATCGCCCAATGTTACGTAGCCAAGACAGTTGTTTTCTTTCTACCCAGCCTTTTTTTCATTTTGCCCTGAATGACCAACAGAAATAAACGATATTTAGGCCTTCTCATTATATGACCAAGGTATTGGAATTTCTCATTTTGATGGTGTTGATCGATCCTCGTTGTTTGTGCATGGTTTCTAGCATACGTTCGTTTTACATGTATGCAGGATTTTGAGCATGCAACGGTAATAGACACCTCGAACGCTTATAATATATTTGGATTTTTGACGTAACATTTTTGGCAGATTTTTATTAACAACTATTATGAACTTAACAAAAATGATGCATTAGCCATCAACATCATCATTATTCTCCTTGCCTTTAACCTTATGTGAGATCGAAATTGTTTATAAGTTTCTATCTTGGGTCATAACAATATTAATTCTCCTCATCAAGAACTCCCGCCAAAGCGTCTCCAACTAGGTCTTCTTTGGTCTTCCGCTCATACTCCTTCCAGTAATGTGCAAATCAGCAATTTCTCGTATTGACTTAACCATCTTAATAAATGCTCTTCTATTTTGGCATTAATTTGTAATACTCCTACACTTCCTCTAATATATCCATTCTTAATATTTTTGGTCACTCCAGATATCCACGTAAGCTATATGTCTGTAAAATTAGTATATCCATTTTATAAAACCATAGTTATATCTCGGCAAGGAAAAGGGGTACAGGGCCCATATTGTCAGCATATTTTATTGCTGTTGATTGCTATATTAACCAATCCCCAAAAACTAACCCATCATCTTCCTAGCGCTCATACCTGGAAAATTTGACATATCGGCCAAAAACATTGAAACCAGAAAAGTGAACCGCTATGAATAAATTGCTAATTTATTGATGAAGTTTTATGCCAAGAAACACTTTACTTCTGCAACCGTTTTCTAAAAATAATGATGACTGAACGTATTTTAGCGTCCTTTGTATTGCTAATTAATTTTTCTTGAATAATGTTCAACTTATTTGCTAAATTGTTTCCCTCATCGTTCAATACAAATCTTGTCCCTGGCGAAATAGTGCTGATACAGTTTATAAAAAATAATATTTCATTTGACCTTCGCTTGCAAACTTGCAAAGCTTTTTTTGTATTCTTTGCATAGACCAGTAATTATACAGTATCTTTATAATATGGTAGCTACGAGATCTAGTCCATATTTTATTGCTTACTTTTTGATAATTTAAAGTACCCCTCACACCGTGCGCTACCGATCTCATTCGCTTAACGCGCTTAAATTCACAAAAAATGGAAATAAACTAGTTTTAAGATAAGTACACGCATACGTCTTTCATTGTTAATTTATTCCTGTAGCTCTATGCATTTTATTATTTAACCATCTTCCGAGAACAATGAGTACTGTAGCTTCTGATAAACAATTAATGTTGTAGTTTAAGTATGAAGCTACAATAATTTTTTGTTTTGGAAAAGGATGAAGCACTAAAAAGCATTGTTGGTATTGAACTGCACCAATAAATAAAATAAAAACCATGTATGAACTGGTCTAAATTACTAAAGACATCATTTTTCCTGAAAAGCATAAAATTGATCTCAAGTATCTAATAACCAGTAGCGTCTCAACCTCGGCAGAAGCAAGAAGTATTTACAGTGATTGAGTTTGTATACACATGTACCAGGTATTCTCTCTAGTTTGTGTGGATAAATATATCTGACTCTCCGATCTTACTATATGGTGTGGAGGCCTGGACGCTGACAGAGACGTTCATGAGAAAACTAGAAGCATTCGAAATGTGGGTGTACCGATGCATTCTTTGTATATCCTGGACCAAATATGTCACCAACATAGAGGTAATCCAAAGAATCGGAAAGGAGAAAGAAATCGTGAACACAATTAAACAAAGAAAGTTTGAATATCTAGGAGACATATTAGGACACGATAAGTACCATTTACTGCAATTGATTGTGCATGGGAAAATAGACAGTAAGCGAGGGCCAGGCAGGAGAAGACACTCGTGGCTCCAAAATCTACGGAAGTGGTTCGGGCTCACATCGGTCAAACTATTCAGAAGCGCCGCAAACAAGATCAGAATTGCCATGTTAGTAGCCAACGTTCGCAACGGACAGGGCACTTGAAGGAGAATGAGAAATATATCTGACCGCTTAGATAATACTTTACATAGACTATAGTATATTTTACGCTTTTTCAAAAACCTGTAACCGTTTTCGTTACTGAGATATAAACATGTCTATGCTAGCTTTACCGTAAAGTTAGCATAGCCATTGTTTCTCGGAAACAAATACAGCAATATATTGTTTCTAGGCGTAAAACTTCAACAATAAATTAACAATTAATATCTTGCGGTTCCCTTTTTTTCATTTTATCGTTTTTGACCGATATCTTGATTTTTTCAGGGATGCGTTTTGCGCTAGGGGATGATGGGGTAGTTTTTGTGGATTGTTCAATATACAAATCAACAGCAATGACTTAACAAAAAATATGCTGCGAAGATGGGCTCTGTAACCTTTTTCATTGCCTAGATATAGCTATGGCTATGCTGTTTTACGTAATTTCTGCATAGCCATTGTTTCTAGGAAACAATGAAAGCAAACCTAGAGTTTCTAGGTTGCTGCAAAAAATATTTCTTGGCATAAACCTTTGGTAAATAATTAGTAATAAATTCCTTGCGGTTCGCTTTTTGACCGATATCTCGGATTTCCGGGAGTGAGTTTTGAGCTAGGGGATGATGGTAGCTGAGAGTAGCGTTTGGGGATTGGTTAATAAACCACTCAACAGCAATTAATTAGCAATAAAATATACCGCCAAGATGGGACGTGAACCCAGATAACAAGTTACTAAAGTGTGCTAAATTTCAAATAGATCGACCAAATAGTTTATAAATTATTCAATTTGTTTTTCGTCGAGAGTGAAAAAACTGTACTTGCCCAAGCAATCAGTCTAGAGATATTGTGTAAATCGCAATCGATTCTTTAAGGCTTCATTTTTAAGGTGTGTAAAAACCTTTAACATTTTATTAAATTTTTTGTTAAAAAACAGTTTAAAAAAGGGCCGACATTTTAGCGAATAAACAATTATAATAACGTTGACATTTTTTTTGCCACGCGCTTCTAAGTAGGCTCAGTGAACATTTGGTGAAATCTTCTATTACCAATAGACAACACTTTTTTTCCTCAAATTATATTTCTATTTGTTATTAACATTAAGAACAGAAAATTGAACAGATTCTAAATTAAAATCTAAATTTTATGATCTGACTTATCTGACTACATATATATGGCCTATACAGTAAAGAAGTAAAAAGTTAGAACACGTTAAATAAAGTAATGGTACTTTACTATCATTTAAATGCTGTTTTTTGTCTAGATATTGTTGGGAAGTAGAACATTGAACATTTAAAGTCAGTCTAATGAAAACACTGCTGTATTCTATTAAACTGTTTTACGTACTAAAAGCACAAATTAGATTATTTTTTCAATCAATACCTACTTTGAATAGGCCCCGGTATTTGGTTCATTATAAAAATTATTCCAAAACAAACACCGGATTTTAAAAAGTGCCTAATATCATTAAAAAATTTATAATGAATCCACAGCACTAATAATCTTATTACCCTTCTAAACCTTTCAAATTTCATTATAATTATCGAACCCCCAATGCGGGGTGATTATTGCTGCTGTTAATTATAATGTCCGCGATGGTTACCTGTTGAAATTATTAATGATCTTCGCATTAAAGGCTCAAAATACTTGTCAACGCCAACGAAACCCATCCAATTATACTACCATATGATGCTATCGACAGTCAATTTATATTGTCCATATAAAATAATAGAGGAAGATAGTAACATCTGTTAAAAAAATAGAAAAAGACTAATGACTAAAAGAGGAATATTAGCCCTGAAAAGGAGAACTAAAATCGATAGTGTTCACGGAAATTAACAAAATCATTAAAAAATAGGAAAAAATGAAAAACTAGATGAAAATAAAATTGTAAATTGATTATACCAGTATGTCATGTAAATCAGACATGTATAAATCAAAATTTTTATTTATGTAGCGGTGGGCTATTTAATATATACCTAGCAGATTACAATCTAAATCGTTTAAATATGTAATACATTCTGGTATCGCAGAGGTGAACATGAAGACTTTCTGAACTTCAAAATCCTGAAAGTATATTTTCATTTTAAAATGACAAAAAACATAAGGTAAAATTTTGATGTTATATTACATGGAGACCAACTTTGTCTAACTAATCCTAACAGCTGACTGATTAAGTTGGGAGGATTTTTGTTAAAATTGACGGGTCATCAAGATAGTAAATAGTGGATTTTTGGCCACCACTCAAACAATAATCCGTTAGGGCTTGAAAATTAATTTGAAAAAAACTAAATTTATGGTAATCACGAAATCAAAGAACATCAGAGCTAATCTTGTAATAGACAATACAACGATTGAGCGTGTGCCCTGTTATAAATATCTAGGTGCTTGGATCACAGACGATACTGATCAAACAAAAGAGATTAGATGTAGAATAGAAATCGCTAGATCAGTCTTTAATAGAATGCGCAAACTCTTTTGCAATCGTGATATCAATATAAAGTTACGAATACGAATTCTGCGGTGTTATGTCTTTTCTACCCTGTTATATGGAGTTGAGGCTTGGACACTAAAACAGTTGACCATAAAAAACATCGAAGCTTTCGAGATGTGGTGCTATAGGCGCATTCTCAGAATATCATGGATGGACCGCGTCACTAACACGCAAGTACTCCAAACTTTAGACAAAAGATGCGAAATTCTAAATGAGATAAAAACTAGAAAGATGGAATACTTGGGGCACATTGTGAGAGGTGAAAAGTACGAACTTTTAAGAAACATCATGCAGGGCAAAATTAAGGGCAAAAGAAGTGTGGAAAGAAGAAAAATATCGTGGCTTCGTAATCTACGTGAATGGTTCGGGTGTAGTTCGATTGAACTTTTCAGGCGCGCTGCTAACAAAGTCGCAGTGGCCATGATGATTTCCAATCTCCGCTAGGAGTGGCACGACAAGAAGAAGAAACAATAATCCAATAAGGATGTTTTGTGTAAAAATTGATTTTAAAGCAACATAGTATTGTAATTCAAATTTGAAGATTTTGTTAAAAAGAAAGATTAAGTTAAAAGATGGATTTAATTATAAAGTTATTGTTTGTTAACAATAACCATTTAATTACATAAATGAAGTCAATGATCGTGCATAATAAACTAGATGGTGAAGCAAACTAATACCTATTGATAATAGTGACTTTTGTATGCTAATGAATAAAAGACAAAAATAATTGAAAAAAATGATAATTACTAATATTTCTCGTGACGTTGGTTGTTTATGTTGGTGGCTATTGGTTACTTTGAAGAGAATCGTAAATTAGATTAGAAACAAGTGCATGATCAGCAACGAGAATTTTCTCCTCAAGCTCTTATTACTGCCTGCATCCTTCTCCGCATGCTTGTATGTAAGTATTGGACATATCCTTAGGAAATTGCATGTTATTCATCCTGTACAACAAGCCGAAGCTGCTCTATCGTTTTTGGAACAAGATTTCTTTGTCGTATGCGGTATTTTAGCTGATCCCACATATACTCTATCGGATTTAAATCTGGACTAAAGGGTGGCTAATCCAATCTTCGAATATGGACCTCATCAAGATAATTAATTATTATGGCAGCGGTATGTGGTCAAGTATTATCGTGTATTAACATGAATCTGTCATATCCAATGTAACCAACATATGGCAAAACACGATCTTGCGGGATGTTTTAAAAGTAAGAGTCACCAGCCAATCGTTCCCTAACTTTTCTGTAGACGTGGTTTTGACTATTTGGTTTTCATAATAGGATTCTGGTCTCATTAGTAAAAAGAGCATTTTTTCAGTTGTTGATATTCCACTGAATATGTGTTCTTGCAAATTCTAAACGACGTGCTTTTTGATTTTGGAGAAGACGTGGAACTTTGGCAGGGCGTCTAGGCATTTAGTTTGCTTCTTTTAATCTTCTTCTAATTTTTTCTGAAATCACATTAACTTGTCTACCATTTAGTAGCTCATTTCTGAGGTGGATCGATACCAATGGGTAATTTCGTGTAGAATAAGGAACCAAAAAATAGACATCTATTGCGATTGTGCACCTTGGTCGTCCTTGACTAGGTCTTCGTTCAAAATTTTCTGTTTCGTAATACCTTTTTAAAGTATTGGAAACTGTAGACTGACTCCTCCTGAGACTTCGTGCGATATCATTTTGTGTATATCCTTCCTCGAGCATACCCTACAAAATTACAATCTATGCTGATTGGGCTTCATCGCAATGACGAATTTGTGGCATACCTGTTTTAACCTTAGTTAAATTAAAACGATATTTAAACTTAATAAATTAAACTAAAAATAACCGAATTAGTATGATTTTTTTCTTACGCGAAGAAAATTTTTTGTGAAAAAAAGTTTCACGAATGACACTCAATGCTGAATAAACGTCAAAATAAACGTCCAAATATTCTAAACTATACATCAGCCTACTATATGAGTAACATCAGTAATCTAAAATTATTTTGAAATAATAGTGAATACAAAAAAAAATTGGAAAATTCTCAAATATTCGATATTTTTGTCCATGAGTGTATATATATATATATATATATATATATATATATATATATATATATATATATATATATATAGATAATATTAAATATTAAATATAGGAGAAACGAAGGTAATCTGAATTGAACTTAAATACTGATTAAAGAAATAATTTTTAAGTTATATACTAAAGAATATTATAAAAAGTATAGATGTATTTGGTTGCACCATGTGCATAGGCAACCAAATATACACTGAATTATGACATTTGTAAATAAGAGTGAATTTGAACAGAAAGTATACATTTAAGATAATAATTACGGATTTAAAATAGTGGTATTTATTAATTTAAGATGTTTAATTTACATATAAGTTTACATTATGATCTGAAAGCCTAAATGTCCATAAAATTCTTCATAGAAAACTTAAGAATTATCTGGAACATTGAAATAAGACGTCAATATAAGGAAGTTAACCTTATTTGCGTAGCAGAATATTCGAGAACATTCATATATCTAGGAAATAGAAGGATTCGAATATGATTTCTTTCAAAATGATTCTGGATGTTTAAGATAAACATTTTTGAGTGGTAATATAGGCACATGTCAAAAAACAATTTAAATATTGATTTTTAAGTTTTTTTAATGTTACTGGTGTAAATACTGATGAATAAAAATAGTTAGCTGTCGTAAAATTATTTGTATTTACAGTATATGTGATTTCATAGCCTAAACTTTTTTGTCTAAAACTTCAAAAGTGATTTACTCAAAACTACACTTTTTGAGTTGTGCCCTTATAGATCTGGAGGTGCGATATATTAAACACATTGCAGATGCCACTAAGGATCCCGATTTGATTAAAATATATAAACAACAAAAAGTTGAATATAATCGGCAATTAAAAATTGTTAAAAAGTCATTACTAACTCCAATAATAAACCTAGAGACTGCTGGAAAATAGTAAATTTCGAAAGAAACTATACAAGGTCCCGTTCGATACACCCTGATCTACCTCCAGACGATTGCAGAGAATATAATTACATCTCTTCCCACTATTAACTTCGATGTCCTCGTCAATTATAGAAATTATCCTTCTCCGAGCAAGCCCGTTTTTTTCGTCCCGTTCTGAAAGCATAAAGTCTCTTAGTAATTCTAATTGTAGTGACGTTCACGAAGTTAATAGCAAAATTTTATATGAAACTTACCAAATAGTTGGTACAACTGGTATAATACCTCAAGAATTGTTGCTGTCTACGTTTGTCACCATACCGAAGAAAACTAAGGCAATGCAATGTTCAGATCATCGAACAATCTCCTTGATGAGTCATCTGCTTAAAATATTTCTTAGAGTCATCCACAACCGAATCTATCAAAAGTTAGATATCAATATTAACGATACACAGATGGGATTCAGAAAAGGATTAGGTACAAGACAAGCTCTCTTTGCCTTAAATTTCCTAACACAGAAATGTCTAGATGTTAACCAAGAGGTGCATGCCTGCTTTATAGACTTTGAAAAGGCCTTTGATAAAGTACGCCACAATCAACTTAAAGAAATCCTGGAAGGTAAGAACATCGACACCAGAGACATGCAAATAATATTAAATCTGTACTGGAATCAGCGAGCTAATATAAAGGTAGAAGACCAAACATCGGACGAAATAGAAATACGTAGAGGAGTACAACAGGGTTGTATATTGTCACCGCTTTTGTTTAATATCTACAGCGAACAAATATCCCAAAAAGCTTTCTCACATGCAAACGAAGAGATAATAGTCAATGGAGAAGTTATCAATAACATTCGATATGCTGACGATACTGTGATAATGGCCAGAACAGTGGGAGATCTACAACATCTAGTTGAAAGTAAGAATGAGGTATGTAATAACTATGGCATAAGGATGAACGTCAAAAAAACCAAATATATGACCTTCAGTAAGAATCCAATTCATGACACCAGTATCACAATAAACGGTACCCAACTTGAAAAAGTAAGCGAATACAAATACTTGGGAACCTTCATTAATGAAACAGGTGAGCAAAATCACGAGATAAAAAGACGTATTGAAATTGCCAGATCTACCTTTATTAAAATGAAAACATTATTTTGTAATCGTGATATTAGTATTCATCTACGAACTAGAGTGTTAAAATGCTATGTATTCAGTACTTTGCTTTACGGTGTTGAGGCATGGACTCTTAAACAGAGGAATATTAAAAATCTTGAAAGCTTTGAGATGTGGTGCTACCGCCGTATACTAAGAATAAGTTGGGTGGATAGAATTACAAATGAAGAGGTAATACGCAGAATAAATAACGATCTAGAAGTTATTATGAATATAAAAAAGAGAAAACTTGAATACTTAGGCCACCTGATGAGAGGACAAAAGTACACGTTCCTACAAAATATAATGCAAGGAAAGATCCACGGACGCAGAAATACAAGGCCGTAGAAGAATGTCCTGGATGAGAAATTTAAGAGAGTGGTTTGACTATACCACTAACGAATTATTCAAAACAGCAGTTAATAAAATTAGAATCGCCATAATGAAATCCAATCTCCGATAGGAGAGGCACTCAAAGAAGAAGACCAAATAGTTTTAACACCTTTCACTCATCTTATTAATTTAATTCTATCAACTGGAGTATTTCCAGAAGTACTAAAATACTCGAAAGTTTTACCAATCTACAAAAAAGGTGATTCCTCAAAAACTAACAATTACAGACCCATAAGCATTGTTTCTACTTTTGGGAAGGTGATTGAAAATGTTATCAAACAACAATTTTATTTCTATTTTGAGTCAAATAATCACTTTAACAACTCACAATATGGATTTAGAAGTGCTCGTTCTATTACGAACGCGGTATTTAATGTTGTAAGCGAGGTGATTGAGGGACTTGAACGCGGCAATCGCATAGCAATTTCTCTTTGCGACTTATCGAAGGCTTTTGATTGCCTTTCACACGATATTTTACTCCACAAATTAAATTACTATGGAATCAGAGGTATCCCTCTGAAGCTTATAACTTCTTATTTATGTGGCAGACACCAGGCGGTAGTATCATAGTAGTATCATAGAGTTCCACAAGATTCGGTTTTAGGACTTCCTTTGTTTATTATTTATGTCAACGATCTGCCTAAATTCATATCTCCGTATAAAATCGTACAATTCGCAGATGATACGACAAACGTTATAACAGGTAAAAATAATGATGATTTAAAAATGTCTGAAGAGGAGGTTTCTACTAAATTTAGCTCATAGTTTGCTGCAAACAAATTAAAACTAAACTCTGATAAAACGCAAAATTTAGTTATATTTGCAAGTAATTTACATAATGATCCAGATAAGAAAGAGACTGTTAAACTATTGGGAATAACCATAGATAATCGACTCAACTGGTCGGCTCATATCTCACATTTTAAGAAAAATCTATCAAATTCATTATTTGTTATTCGCAAACTAGCAAGTGTTGTCAACTTTAAAACTTCAAAAATGAAATATTTTTTTTTATTTCACTCTCACCTAAACTATGGTGTAATTATATGGGGCAATTCAACAAATGCACTTCAAATTTTAGAATGCAAAAAAAAGCTGTGAGGATTTTAGCAGGGGTTAGTTACATATCTAGAACACAGCCGACCTTTCTTTATCAAATTCAAAATTATACCACTACCTACTCTGTTAATATTTCAAGTTCTAACTGAAATTCACAGAAAACGTGCTCATTTAATAAAGCAGTCTGATGTCATGTTCACAATACGCGAAACTGTCACTACCTACGAACAAATCGCTGTAGATTCCCTTTGAGAAAAAAATTGTCTTAATTATAACTATTAAAATATTTTAAATAGTTTAGTAATATCCTGTAGCTGACTGTATACCATATATCACAAAATTTTTTATTTCAAATCCTTTATAAAAGGTATATAATACTATTTATAAAGGTATATAATATTTGCGTATTATCCATTCCAGAATACGAGCAAAATTAGAACACAGCATAAGTAAAACAGAGTTCGGTTTTAGATGCGGTTTTGGAACTCGAGAACCCCTCTTTGCAATACAAGTTTTGATTCAAAAATGCCTAGATCAACAGAAAGATGTTTACGTCTGTTTTATCGACTATGAGAAAGCATTCGATACTATCAAACATGACAAACTCATAGAACTATTACGTCTTTCAGGACTTGACACTAAGGACATCCAGATTATAAAAAATCTATATTGGAATCAAACAGCCCACATGAAGAATGGACATATGGTTAGTGAAAACATAACCATTTCTAGAGGGGTAAGACAGGGCTGTATTCTTTCGCCACTGCTTTTCAACCTCTACACGGAACAAATATTTCTAGAGGCACTAGAAGAGTACAATGAGGGCATTAAGATTAATGGCGTACCAATAAGTAATTTTCGATATGCAGATGATACTATTATACTGGCCGATAACATCGAAGATTTACAGATGATGCTACATAGAGTTAATACAACTGGCAGCCGATTTGGACTGAAGATCAATAGAAAGAAAACTAAATTTATGGTGATCAGTAAAAAAAAATTTCAACATATCGACCTGCATATTGAAGACGAACGTATTGAAAGAGTACACCGATTTAAATATCTGGGATATACAGTAAATGACAAGTGGGACCCAGAAGTAGAGATTAAGATCCGAATTGAAATAGCAAGATCCAAATTCATCAAAATGAGAAAGCTCTTAAGCAACCGCAACCTAAGCACTAACCTCCGATGGCGCGCCACGAAATGCTACGTACTCTCTACGCTACTTTACGGCGTAGAAGGGTGGACGTTAACAGCAGCAACTATAAAGAAGTTAGCGGCTCTAGAAATGTGGCTGTATCGACGCATACTGAGAATACCTTGGACAGACAGAGTGACCAACACAGAGGTATTAAGACGAATGGGTAAAGAGGTGGAATTGTTAACAACTGTTAAAAGGAGGAAAGCGTCATACCTGGGCCATGTGTTCCGTAATGGTAAGTACAGTCTGCTACAGCTTATCATGGAAGGCAAGATTGAAGGTAGAAGAGGTTTGGGCAGAAAGAAGAAATCCTGACTGAGAAACTTGAGAGAATGGTTTCAAATAACAGAAGCTGCGAACATAATTCATGCGGCACAAAACAGAGAAACCTATCGTATGATGGTCGCCAACCTTCGGTAGAAGACGGCACATAAAGAAGAAGATATAATAAAATGCCCAAACGGGCTATCACAATTACATTACAAAACGTTTTCGGATTGTTAAATCCATCATCAGTGTAAATGAGGTATACATGCTATGAGCCACCAAAATATATGGGTCAAAACCCTTTAAATGTTATAAATTTACAGCTGTTTTACATTGTATATGGTTACAAATTATGATGTTTAAGTTACCGTTGAAATTGGTAACATGGCGACGTATGACCCTACATAGGTAAAATGGTCCTGAGACTCGAAGTGTCTTCGAGGACCTTAGTTGTTATCAACAGGTCCTGGAAGACACCTTATGTCTTTGTTCAGTAATCTTAAATAATTGTTTCATTACATTGATAATTTTTCGACTGTTCTAACAACCATTCAAATTTCGTCATTTTGTGTCATGTGGAACAATTTTACCCAATCATGTCAACATTAGACTGATAATTTCATTCAGTGCAATTTTCAATCCCTATGATAACACGATCGAGTTTGACAACTTCATCCAAATAAATTTCAAAATGTCACGTTTATAAATACCACAACAAGATTATAAATATTATGTGTGGTAATAGATCTTCTATAGTAGAGAACAGCAACGAATCTAATGTTAACTTAAATTTTAATAATTGTACTTTCACTAACTGTAATTTTAATAAATAAATGTTTCGATATGTTGAGTTATGATTTCTTTTTTCGAAAAATTATCCGCTGAATATCCGTCGGACATTGATGAATGCCTCATAATTTCATGACAAATTTCTCAAGCTCGTCGCTTGGTAACAGCGCTCAACCTTCGGCTTCGTACTGTTACCAAGGAACGAGCTTTCGATTGCCATGAAATTATCTCGTCTGTTATCAATGTCCTAGGGATATTACTACTGATAATAAAAGATGTATGTTAGAGTAAAAATGAATAATTGGGCCAATTTAAATTGTACAAATTATGGGTATCTAGAAGTCAGTATTTAGTGTATTTAGCGAACAAAAATAACACTGATTCTGAGTTTTTATCTAGAATTTATCAAGCATAAGAAATAGGTAAGTTAAATTCATGATAAATTTCCTTTAGAAATTTTGAGCTGATTTAATAAAATGCAATAAATTTGTACTTTCACAACTTTCAGTATCCGCTATTACCATTATTGATTCTGAGGATTTTTTCATTTTATTTTGTTTATTATCTTGCCAAATTTTTAAATTTTTGGAAAATACGTACGTTCATGTTATTATTTATGTAATGACATGTTTGAACAACAAAATTGTTTGGTTTTGTGTATTGAAATTTGTAAAATTTTAAACAAAACTTTAGTACAATATAAGTTTATATAACAGAAATTTACGGATGTCGTTAAAAAATAGATTATTTTTGAGGGCAACAGTAGGACAACCAACTTTTTTCCAAGTATTTTTCACTTTTTTAATTATTAATATAAATTGTTATTTGACACATGTAAAGTTAGGTACTCACACAAAATTCCACGTAAATCCATTCAAATATAAAAAAGTTATTAATTACTGAAGTTTCGAAAAAAATTTCAAATGCATTTTTCTCGAAACTACATTATTTTACATATCCTACTGTTGCTTTGAGGCGACGATATGTTATGTAGTTAAATAAAAAATACTCTACTATACTCTAGACAATCTTTACATTGGAAAAAAACTACCACATTGTTGTAACACATAAAGCTCACCAAGTGATGACTTGATAGGTTTTTATGACCGACTGGTTTTAAAATCAGAAAATATTAACTTCAAACTATAAAATGGAAATAAACTTGATGAGAAATATAAAAGGTATCAAAAGAGAGTGAGCATTTACACCAAGCCCACGATATAATATGGCCCTTTACTACCTTCCTTTTCAACCGATTAACTGTAAATAATATTTAAGTTTGTAATTCGTGTTTGATATTCTAAACATAAGCCGTCTGTTTATTCATGAAGTGTAATACTGGCTAAAGCTTTACTACAAATTTGCGTAGTAATATTTGAATATCTAGAATGTATTTGACTTTGCTCTAATATTGTGATTATTGCTTGATCTCTACAATATTAATCTTAACATCTACAAACGTTTGTATAGTTAATACGAAATTGTAAATTAATAGTCATATTAATCTTACAAAATTATCCTAATGTCTTGTATTAAATATGCTAATAAAATTTGAGTAAAATGTGATATTAGTAAAACAATAAAAGCTGAGGTTTTTAAAGTTATAGAAATATTTATTAAACAAATCTTACGAGGAATATACAGGGTGAGTCACCACTAACGAGACGGAAGATTACAGCAAAATGGTAAAGGATTTAAAAAAATTTGAATTTATAGTTTAAAGGTTGATAAGGGCTACATTTTAAAATTATTTTGAAATATACAGGGCGTGTCAATAAAATACGGCGTATCAAAGTTATATTTTTTCTTATGGGACACCCTATATTTTATTGCATTTTATAATTGTCGGCAAAAAATAAGGTATAGTTTCATAAGACTTCCCCATACCTACGTACAGAGTGTATTGAGTTATGTGGAATATTTTTAAAATGTAAAGCTTTAAACGACGACCCATTCTTAACTTATTTAACAAATTCTAATAAAATTTCTCATACCTACATCTAAATAGCTGGATATTAATCGAATGTATTTCATGATTAATTATTAAAAATTTATTTACAAGGTGTTCAACATTTGTAGTTTCATTATTGGAATATTCAATGTGTAATATAGGCTTATTTTAAATGGAACACCATAGATATTAATTAATCGTGATACTAAAAAAAAGTTTTCTCTTTTGGATGGTATACAGATGTCCTATAATTAAGTCTCATAGTTTTTGCGCAATTTACAATTATTTAATTTCTTCATCGGTATATTGATTTTAAAACAAAATATATCATTAGTTAATGTCATTGTATGACATTGTCATTTTTTGACATTACGGTCTGGTAATTGTCAAAATATAAACATTTGTGTGTAATATTTAACTTTCATTGTTCCTAAAAATGAAGAATTATGCTATCCATGAAAGAGTCGACATGGTACTTTGCATTGGAGAATGCTTGGAAAATTGTCTCTTAGCTTCTAAAGTTTATGCTCAAAAGTATCCTGATAGAAGACACCCACAAAAGGAAGTTTTTGAGAGATTGCTTAATAGATTCTGTGCTACTAGTAATATTGCATACGAAAAAGGAAATAAAAATAAACCAGATATTGGTGACAACGTTAATGTACTTAATGTCCTGCTTTCTGTTACTGAAAATCCAAAGTTTGTAATTCGTGTTTGATATTCTAAACATAAGCCGTCTGTTTATTCATGAAGTGTAATACTGGCTAAAGCTTTACTACAAATTTGCGTAGTAATATTTGAATATCTAGAATGTATTTGACTTTGCTCTAATATTGTGATTATTGCTTGATCTCTACAATATTAATCTTAACATCTACAAACGTTTGTATAGTTAATACGAAATTGTAAATTAATAGTCATATTAATCTTACAAAATTATCCTAATGTCTTGTATTAAATATGCTAATAAAATTTGAGTAAAATGTGATATTAGTAAAACAATAAAAGCTGAGGTTTTTAAAGTTATAGAAATATTTATTAAACAAATCTTACGAGGAATATACAGGGTGAGTCACCACTAACGAGACGGAAGATTACAAGACACCCACAAAAGGAAGTTTTTGAGAGATTGCTTAATAGATTCTGTGCTACTAGTAATATTGCATACGAAAAAGGAAATAAAAATAAACCAGATATTGGTGACAACGTTAATGTACTTAATGTCCTGCTTTCTGTTACTGAAAACCCAAAGATTAGTACAAGAATAATTTCAGGTGAATTAGAAATTAGTCAAACTAGTGTATGTAGAATACTTAAGACCAACCACTAAGACCAACTTCACCAGCATTTGACAGAACAAGATTATGGTAACCGTTTAAATTTTTGTTTCTGGACTTTAGATACAGTTGAAGAAGATCCTGATTTAAAAAAAAATGTATTATTTACAGACGAATCGACTTTTCATAATTATGGTCTAGTTAATAGACATAATTTTCATTATTGTGACACAGAAAATAAACATTTATTTCGTACTGTTGATCGCCAACACCGATGGAGTGTTAATGTCTGGGGCGGCATTATGGGCGAGTACGTTATCGCTTCGTATTTTTTTGACGGACATCTCAATGGGACAAATTTCTTAAATTTTATAAAACAAGATTTTTCGACACTGCTTGAGAACCTTCCACTTAGTCTACAAACAAAATGTGGCTGCAGTTGGACGGAGCTCCCGCTTATTTCTCACGTGATGTTATGAACTACCTTAACAGAAAATTTACAAACAGATGGATAGGTAGAGGTGGTTAATACAATTGGCCCCCTAGGTCACCAGGACTAACCAAGATGGATTTTTTCTTAAAATGGGGTTATATTAAAAGTATTGTATATGCTACGCCTCCTACTACTAGAGATGACATGAAATTAAGAATTACAAACGCGTTTGCTTCAATAACTCCTGCTATATTAAATAATGTAAATAAATCATTTGCAGATAGAATCACTTGTTGTTCAGGTATGTAACATCTGTTACATACCTGAACATTTTTTACTTATAGTAAGTTTTGGATTATTTTGTATTATTTATGTTCATTATTCATTTTGTAATATTTTGTATTATGTGTTTTATTAAAATTCTTTCTGTTACTTTATGTATTTAATTGTTTTCAAAAAAATGTGTGGTCGTAAGCACGTAAGAAGTTATAGGTTCATCTATTATTATGACTTCAAAGAAATAAATATATTTTACAGTTTTATTTTTATTTAAATAATAAACTTATTTTAATACTTAAAATAACACAAAAAATTAAACATAACGTTAATATGTACGTCATTTTTGAAAACTGTAACCTCTGCGCAGTTGCTTTTCACTCGATAAATAAATAATACCCTGTAAATAAATCTTTAATAATTAATCATAAAATTCGACCAATATCCAGCTATTTAGATGTATGAGTAATTTTATTAGAATTTCTTAAATAAATTAAGAATGAGTCCTCGTTTAATGTTCTACATTTTAAGAAAATTCGACATAACTCAGAACACTCTGTACATAGGTATAGGGAAGTCTTATGAAACTATACCTTATTTTTTGCAGATCATTAGAAAATTCAATAAAGAACAGGGTCTTCCATAAGAAAAAATATAACTTTGAAACGCCGTGCTTTATTTTAACACCCTGTATATTTCAGAATAATTTTAAAATGTAACCTTTATCAATCTACATACTATACATTTAAAAAATTTTCAAAATCTTCTACCTTTTCGCTGTAATCTTTCGTCTCGTTAGTGGTGACTCACCCTGTATATTCATCATAAGTATTCTTAGTTGTTTAGTGAGTATGTTTCCAACATACTTTAATAATAATTGGAAATTTTGTCCGGAATTACAGATTTTCGGATTGACACCTACGATTGCTTTATAGAACTTAATGAGCATTTGATCGTGTAGAACTTAAAAACGTCACTCAGCTGTCATATAATCGCAACATATCACCAGATCTTAAAAAAAATCGAAAACATAAAACAGAGAGATTCTAAAACTGTTTTCTTGTGATACGTTTAAGTAAATATTGTATTTATATGGGATTAAGCACAATTCATTGTTATAAAAATTACATTTTACATTTGTTTTAGACGTTTCGGTTTCCAATATGGAAATCGTTTTTCAAAAATTATAATTACCAACTATTATGTAAAACGTATTGATATCGTTGGTTTAATAACTAAAATAATAAGGGAAAAAGTGCAATATGTGATTGCGGACAAAATTAGATATTGATTGAAAATAAGAAAATGTCAGGCGCAACTATTAAATGTTTAGATAATTAAATTTTTTTTTATTGAAATTAACGTGTCTCGACATCTATGGCCATTGACACGGGTACAAAAACGTCTTGAGTATTACATTATACACATAAGATTATTACATTACATAAGATAAATACAGTAAGTTACATTAGATTTGGAAAGGTATAGTGTTACAAGCTTTGTTTTTTTTTTGAACGAACAATGTTACAGTATTTGTTAAATACGATAATATAATCTGCAATCTCTTAAAAAGTCAGAGCACTGTAGACATTTGGCGAACTAAATATCTATTTCAGGTTACCGTTACAATGATTTTGCCATGTTTTGCAAGTGTTTTGTTTTATGGTTGCTGTTGCTGCTACATCTTGATGAAGTTGAATTTTTTCTAGGCTTAGGTCAGAGCAACTTGCTTTTCTTGCTGCGATGTCTGCAGACTCATTTCCACGTATCCCCACATGAGATGGGGTCCAAAGAATGGTTATTGATGTTCCTCTGCTGTGGTTTTGATGACCGATGTGTTGAATTTTTTGGACTATCGGATTTAACGAGTATATGTTGGCAATGGACTGAATTTAAGAAAGAGAATCCGTGCATATAGCTAGAGATTTTGTATTAGGAGAAGTCATTTCAAGAGTTTTAAGGATACCATATAATTCTGCAGTGTAAATACTACAAGTGGTTGGTAGTCGGTGTAGAGCTAAGGTTATGTTTTCAGTACAGGCCGCACAGCCAGTATTCTTTTCATCTTTAGATGCGTCGGTATAAAGAACTTGATTGTACTGTTTTGCATTTATTGCTTCTTGAAATAATTGTCTAAGGAGGTGGTTAAGAGTGCCTTCTTTTTTATGTCGAGTTAGACTAATATTGAAAGCAGGCAGCTTATTGGTCCATGGAGGATTATTGGAAGTAATGATGGGGGTAGTTTACTAATTATTGTGGTAGGGGGTAAATACATCTGTATCTATTTTCAGGAGCGTGGTGGATGTTAATGAGCTTAAATACTGGATTTTTTGGGTTCGCTGAAATTCTGAAAAGAGGAGGTTCCAAAGCTTTAATGCACATACTTTCGGCGGGGCTAGATCGAAATGCACCTAGACATATACGTAAGGAGGTCGTTTGTATTGAATTGGTTTAAGATAAATTTTACATGTGCAGTGTTTTCAATATGTTTAGTTTACCAGCACAATTGTCCTTTCGATTTTTAAGTGTATTTTCCAGTTTAACTTCTGATCGAATATTAGCCCCAAGATTTTATGATTACTGTTGGTAAAGGAACATCGTTTAAATATATTTTTAGGTTTTTAACATTTTGTTTTTGGTAAATCTTAGTAACTTAGATTTTGAGCTGGAAAGTATGATGCCGTTTTGTGTGGACCAAGAATATACGTTGTTTACAGCATTTTGAATAAAATTTTATGTACTGGATATGCTTGCTCCTCTACAGTAAATAAGTAGATCATCAGCGTATAGTAGAGATTTTACCGGTTGACGAACTTCTTCAGAGATGTCACTAATTGCCAATTTAAACAGAATTGGACTTAAAACAGAGCCTTGAGGTATACCATTGAGTTGTTCGAGAAGATTTGACTGGCCGTTTATTGCAACTTTAAATTTACGGTGATTTAAAAAGTAGTCTATGAACGTGTAAATATTGCCTGTAATATTACATTCTTTGGAATAGTATCGAAGGCGCTTTCAATATCGAAGGCTGCCACAACTGTATCATGTTGCTTCTTGAAATTCTCAGTTATATGGTTTTGTAGTAATACTAAATTGTCCATTGTGCTTCGATGTGATCTGAATCCCGATTGAACGGAGCTAATTATATTATGCTTTTCGGAAAACCAGTAATAGACTTACTATTCTTGATTATTTCTTCCATTAATTTGCACATGCAACATGTTAATGAGGTCTATCTATAAGAGGATGGCTGTATTGAAGGGTGGTCGGGTTTTTTTATTGGAAGAATGATGGATTGTCTCCATAGCTGTGTGAGCTACTCCAAAGTAGCTGTGTGAGTCCATTGATGGCTAAATTTTTGAGAAATATGGAGGGTACATTGTTAACTCCTGCTGCAGAATTTTTTAAGGTAGATACACCAAAGGAAAGCTCCTGAAAAGCAAAAGGTGCGTTTAAAGCAAGGAGGTCATCTGAAAGATCTGAAGTAGAAGGAATAACTTTATGTTGAGTCAGAGTATTTGTGTAGTTCTCATTTTTGCTTTTATTATGAAAACGAGTTGCCATAATTTTAGCAATTTGATCATCTTCAGTTTTTCAGATCAAGTCAGAGAAGTTTTTCCAGTTAGCTTGAGATAATTTCCATTTTGAAATTTTTGCTCTAGACTTGCTGATAGACATAGAAATCAAGATTGGAAAGTTATTACTGTCATAAAAGCAATCCATTATAGTCCAAGTTAGAAGTGGTGTTAACCTTGGGTCACATAAACTAAGATCAATTGAGGAGAAAGTGCCACTAGAAATGTTGAAGTATGTTTTGGATCCGGTATTTAATATACAGATGTTAGAGGAGTTTAAAACATTTTCAACGACCTTTCCTCTACCAAATGTTTTTTTCGATCCCCAAAGTGAATTATGGGCGTTAAAATCGCCTACTAGAATAAAGGGGGCTGGGAGTTAATTAATTAAGTTTATTAGCTCTAATTCAGTAAGGCTGTGAGAAGGTGGTATGTAAATGCTATAGATTGTAATTTTATTTAAACACCAAAGAGAAACAGCAATAGCTTCTAGTGAGGTAGTTAAGGGTACTTATTTGCAATAGTAGTCTTTAGAAGTATATATAGATGTGCCTCCACTAGCTCTGATATAAGTTGTTCTTAAAAAGTGATGTGCTTGAAAACCATTGAGATATTTCTTGTCCATTTGCTTGAAGTTTGTGTCTTGTAGGTAAATGATATCAGCATTCGTGTCCATGATTAGTTGTTGAATGCGTTCTAGACGGGGGTAAAATCCGCCGCAGTTCCACTGGATTACATTGAAAATGAGTATGTTATGTTTCTGAAGTGGTTACCCTTTCAGAGAGATGGTCTTCGTCGAAATTGTCTCATGGGGATACCGAGATTATGCTTTCTGCGTCAGAATTATTAGAGCCTAGTTCCGTTTTAATTTTTTTACTAATTCTAGTTAGTCGATTTTTGAGAGATTTTTCAGTTAGTGATTTGTAAATCTTGAAAATGTCAGAGAGGAGATCTTCTATATTTTTTGTAAACAGGAGTGCTTCGCTCAGTGGGCTGGATTTACTGTAGCAATTCTCTAAGGAAGCTATGAAGTTATCGACCGGTAACGTAAAGGAGTCTTTTTGGTGTTGTTCCCTGATTCCGGCGATATTATGCTGTCATCTTGAATAGAAGAGTCCCTTTTGAGTTTCTTTTTGGCTTAATTTACTTTTTTGTGGCTTGCTCTGGTACGATAGACTCTGAATTAGTTGGATGTTCTATTTCTGATGAGTATGTTGACTTTGGTCTCTTTTCACCTTTTGAAGTTTACCGCGTATTTTAGAATTATCGTCTTGTTGAACTACCGGTAGTGTGTTTTGACTTGTAGCTTGGGAAATATTAGAGGGAAGGGATGATGTTTTGTTTGAAATTTTTGATTGATTGGATTCAGGGGTGGGGTAATTTGATGCTATATGACCAGGTTTTTTACAGTAAAAACAAATAATTTTATCTATGGATAAAAATATTCTATGATCATTATTGTCAAATGGAATAATCAGGGAGGTTTGAATCTTAAAATTATTATGAGATCGAACAAAATATACTTGCCTGCGGAAGGACAGGATATGGTTGTATTCATCTCCTGGAATGCCAGCTCGTAAGAATGATATTGGAGAGACTAGCTAAAGTTCTATGTTTTTAAGGGAGGCCTCTATTATTTCATTGGGTATTGAAGGACAAATATTAGACATTATCAGTCGTTTTGCTGGTGTGATTAGTCTTCTGATTGAAAGGATATGGTCTCCGATGGTAAATAGTGAGATTTGTGGAAATGAGCTGCTCATCTAGATCTGTTTTGGTTAAATAAATACATATTCTGCTGTTTGAGATCCTTGAAGCGAAGCATATATTCCTTGGTCCGGTAATATCTCCTATGGAATTAACGTAATCATATAACTTTAAGTCTTCTTCTGAATGAATCACTATGACTTGCTCCTTCTTTGGGAAGAAGCATTTCGGTGCTGTTTTAACTGCTGCTGTGTAAGAAATGAAAGGTTGTGAAATGTTTGCTGAAGTAGATTGCTGTGACATGTTTGATGTTGTGGGATTATTTTCAGTCGGTGAACTCATATTATGCATATTGTGTTTAGCAACCAGTAATTATTTATCGTAATTCAGGATGCCTATTCGACATGCAGTTGTTTCAATAATAGGTTTATGTTTATTGTACCGTGCTAATTATTGATAAGAGGAGCAAAAAGTCATTTACTAAATGAAATGTTGTGAATGTTTTTATGCCAGTAAATGCAAGTAAAATTAAATTTTACTCACTGAAATATTACTGGCAGGTGCACAACACAATAACTTTACTCCAATGTAATTCTTATCAATTAATATCAACTATTTCACTATTTAAACAACAAAGTATTGAAGAGGTTGTCCGATTCGAACATACACGTTCTAGCTCGATTAGGCCACTCAAAAAATAATTAAATTAAATAATTCCAAACTTAAAAAGTCTAAGTAAACATCTGCGTTAAAATATCCATCGAAAAAATAATGGCCCACTATCCAATTTCTACTAATCTCAGCCTAAACATTAATATTTTATAGCAGTTATATATAACTGTCTTGTACTCAATGTGGATTTTCCGGATACCAAAAGTATGTATTTTATTTATTAATACTTCCATTTCTTATAACTGTATTGTAAGAAATAAATTATTTATTAAAATGAAAAATCAAGATATACCAGCAAAATCAATCAGATTAACAAAAATGATCATGGATGGAGCTCGAGCTAAAGTAACTACAGAAGAAGGTAGCACAAAATCAATTGCAATAGTAACAGGTGTGCGACAAGGTGATTCCCTGTCAACCACATTATTCAACATAGCAGTAGAAGGAACAGTCAAGGCCAGCAAAATTAAAGGAACTATAGCTCACTCCTCAACACAAATAGTTGCATATGCAGATTATTTAGTTCTTATGGAAAGAGACAAGGAAAGATTAAAAGAAGCAGGAAGCAGTCGGTAGTACCAGATAGGTATGAGTATGGCTTTGCGTAGAAAATTTTGTGTTGAATGTTGAGTTTTCATTTATGTTCAAGGAGCCAATACATTTGCCGAAATTTTAAGTCGAGCTTCTTTTGGCCTGGATATGTTTTTTCCAAGTGAAACGTTGGTTATCTAGCGGCTGTTACTGTTGATATTTTTACATTATCCATTCTTATAGGTGGGCATGTTTTGTGTGGTGGCGGTTGGTAACTGTTATTTGATTTGATTTTGTTTGGTTTTCTTTTGTTCGATATTTTGTGTACTAATCACCAAGTATGTCCATATGATGTTGCAGATTTTGTGAGACTTATATACGATCTTTATTTACAGCTAGTACTGCTACGTCGTCAGAAAACGAAGCAATTGCAGTATTAGTTTCTGGTATATCGGCTGTATAGAGTGAGAAGAGCAGCGGTCAGAGAACATTACTCTATATAAGTTAGCATAAGGTTAGCTTTCGGTTAAACATAACTGTTAGCAATAGTAGTGGTCTTGCGAAGGAACTGTTTAGTACTTGTGCTGAGATTAAATTATAACCTGGGACCTTTCCTGAGTTGAGTTTGTTTATTTTTTTCTTGACTTTCAGAGAAGTAAAAATTTTGATCGGGATGGACATTTTGTCTTGCTCCTCCTCTCCTTCTTCACTTCTTCATTGGAGTCTGCTGGCTCTGCTTGAAATTCGTTTGTAAGATATTCAGTAATGGCGTCCGCTTTTTCTTTATTGAAACGTCCCATTCGCCATTTGGTTTACGGATGGGATATTTGTGTATGGATTCTTAAGCTTCTTAGTCCCCTTTATTAACGTATAGTCATTTGCTGTAAGGTTTGTAATGTAATGTTATAAAAGTGTAAACTTATCTCTTATAATGGATTCTATTAGACAGTTGTTTCTGGTCACTTATTTGCTTATATAGTAGTCTTGTAGATCTGGAAGTTTTTTGGGGTCACTCGGCCAGTACATAGGAATTTCGTTAGTGTGGCATTAGTAGTTGTTATCGGCCATTGCTTTTAAAAGATTACCACCTATTGTTGTTGTTAGTCTTGAGCCCCAGTGTGTGTTTTGCATTCCAGTCTCCCCCAGAACAAAGAAGGCTTTGTATTCATTTGTTTAGATTACATGATTAGGTGGGCTTTACTTTGCAGATACAAGTGCCATGGCGTTGCATTTACTTAAACGATTGCTGCTTTTATTTTTTCTGTCGCATATTTCGGAAATTCATGAAGTGCAGCTGCAAATGATTTGCGCGAAGCCACCATGAGCTGTAGCATCGAGGTAAGGTGTGCTATATGAGGTATAGAGCGGAATATTGAACGTAGTTAGATAGGCAAAGTGGGTTTCTGAAATAAGCAGAACATCGATTTTTTTCAGGTTTAAGAAACTGATCACTTCCTCCTTATGGTTTAGCAGTCTGTTCCATGTGGCAATTTTACGTATGTTTAAAAATTTATTTGGTTAATGACTTGTTTAAGTCAATAAGTTTAATATCATACTATTTTAACTCATGAGTTAGGAGATGTTTTTAAACTTGTTTAGGAATGTGATTAGTTGTTGTTCTATACTAGTTTAAGTTCTGATTTATAGTTATATTTAAACAAAATGTTGCTTCCCCAAAAAATAGGATACATTTTTTCACTTGGAAATCTCTTCTGTCCAAATTTGCAACCGTTTAACAAAATTCCAGTCTTCTGTCGGTGTTATCTGCTCACAGTTCTTGTATAATAGTGACTTTAAAGGCATATCAATTTTCATTTTTGAGAGATTGGTGAACTGCATATTTTGACAATTCAAAAATTGTGACTTATAAAGTGAAACGAGGCATGAGAATTTTCAAACTTCTGTTCGCTCATCCTCTTTGGCCACATGCTTAAGGTAAATCTCGTCGCTCCCACTTGTATCAAATATACCGCTTGTTTTAATAATCCTCTATTTGTTTTTAAATAATTCGCTCACTTCTTGTTGACTGATCAATTTATCTCCACAACCAATCATAATGAAAATTTCTATTCTTTGTGGTCTCTCATTTAAATGTACAACCATTTTTGGAAACTGATAACTTCACTGCAAAGATTTTATGTCAAATAATTTTATATCAAATAATTATATTTAACAATTTTTATAATTCATACTGCGACTATTGACTAGTAAAGACGTGCTATCATACGCTATAGGAAGTGACATCGATATTTGCAGGTTATTTGATCCTTATTATTAATTATAAGTATATTAAATTTGTGTTTAAAAGAAAAACTACTGTAAGCACATCTTGATTTTTTGAATATTTCTGCCTCGGACTGATGTCAGGAGAAAACAGTCCGAGGTAATTTTAATACCGCCGAATGGTAATTTTAATAAAGATAATCGAGTCAGGCAGGTTTTTAAGACATAAAAACCTGCCTGATTTCAGCGGCCTTAGAAGCTCTTGGAGAAGACGACCAAAGGAACACCGATCAGAATATCAAATTAAGGGAAGACACATTGAAATGTATAAAAGAAAAGAAAAAACTACACATACAATACCTAAACACCAGAAAACAGAGAGGTAAACCTATATAGATTGAAAAACAGAGAGGTAAAGAAAAGAGTAACAAATGAGAAGAACGAACGATGGGAACAAGCATGCACAGAGATAGAACGATATATCGGAGGAACGAGAAATTCAGAATCATGGCGAATATTAAAAGCACTACAACGAAATAAGATCAAATAAGAATATATCGAAATAAGATTAAAAGCACTACAAAGAAAACCCAGATCGGCAAAATTAGTGAAAACGAGTGGTAAGAATACTACGTAGAACTACTTACAGAAAACCGTCCCCAATTTCAGGAAGAGAATACAGAACATGCAGAAAATGGGACGCAGAGGGACGCATGGGACCCAGAGGGATACTAAACGAACTAATTAAAAACGAAACGGAAAAGTTATTCCGCATACTACACAGAATGTTCGAAAAGAGGACTAAATGGAGAGGAAATACCTGCGAAATGGACACAAGCATACATCACATCCATACATAAGAAAGGAAATATGAAAAAATGTGAAAACTACAGAGTAATTAGTATAATATCGTCGGTAGGTAGACTTTACGGGAAAATTATCAAGGAAAAACTAGAAACTGAAATAATAGGAAAAATTGGAGAAGGCCAAGCAGGGTCCACAGTAGCAAAATCATGCCTAGATCATACGTACACATTAGAACAACTGATAGAGAAGAAAATGGCAAAAGGTAGACCGGTCCATTTGGCGTTTGTTGATCTAAAGAAAGCACACGACTCAATAGCTAGAGTCAAATTATGGGAAGCAATGAATGATCTCGGAATCCGACAAACACTAATAAAAGCAGTTAAAGCACTGTACAAAGAAAACAAAGTAGCTATTAAATGTGGAAATAAAGCCTACCATCCATTTAAGACGACAAAAGGACTTCTACAAGACTGTGCTACGTCTCCTACTCTGTTTAAAATATTCTTGGAAAAGACACTCAAACCATGGAGGAGAAAGTGCGAAGGAATGGGCATACCAGTAAGAGACGAATACCTATACACCTTAAGTTTTGCCGAAGATCAAGTAGTCATCGCACAAGAAGAAGATCTCAGCTTTATGCTCAGAAAACTAGAAGAAGAATATAAAGACAACGGAATGGAAAAAAACTTAGAGAAAACCTAATACCTAACATCAGAAAACAAGGATATGAGAAACCTAGAGATAGACGAGGGAAGACAAGTAAATGGAACAGATAAATTCAAGTATTTAGGAACCATAATATCGAACCAGGGAACAAGAGAAGAAGATATAAACAACAGACTAAGACAAACAAGAAACTGTATAAGACAACTAAATTCAGTGCTGTGGGATAAGAACATTGCGATAAAGACAAAAAAGAGAATATATAATACCCTGACAAGAAGTATCCTGACATATGGGTCCGAAAACTGGACAATAAACAAGAGAAATAGAGGCAGTGGCGGCTGGTGTGGTAAAATTTTGGGTAGGCCAAGCCAGCAAATTACATATAGCTATGTCTAATCACTGGCGGACCAGAGGAAGGGTCACGGGGTTATGACCCACCCCTTAAAAATATTTGAAAATCCACTTATCTTATTGGTGGTAAGACTAAAAATAGCTTTGCATCAGAGAAAAGTAATCACCCTCAAGATCCATGATTTTCTTTTACATACATGCAAATATAAATTTATTTTTATTTATAAAAATACTTAAAATTATAAGGTAACTGTAACAGACTTACATTTAATTATGTTATTTGTAAACTATTTGTTTATAAATAAAATTATGAACTAAAATATACACGTAAATTACAAAAACATTTTATTATTTATAGAGCAGGTTTATTCTTCTCTCTTTGCTTTGTGCAAATTTGTCAATTACTCGTTCATAAAATGTGTCGCCCGTTTCCATTAATCGAGCAAGAACATCTTTCTGGATTGATACAGTAGCCAGTGATGAAAGCCGATTTTGCGTCATTGTATTTCGAAGAGATGACTTTATTCGCTTTAAAGTGGAGAACGTTCTTTCAACTGAAGCGCTTGTTGCAGGTATTGTAGCAAGTAAACAAAATAACTTATAGCTTTCAGGAAGAATTTCATTGGTTTCGTTATCAAACATACTTTTAATTAGTTCTAACAAACTCTTATCGTGAAAATTTTCACGATGAATAGCAGAAAAAATCATTTCCAGTTCTGTTTTTAATAAAGATTTATTAAAAAGTGGTTCATATGTATCCATCAATGAGTCCAAAGCTTTTTGTGGAAATTTAGCGCCATATTCTGTGAATCTTTTATTATCGCCCAATTCCAGAAATTGAAACTTTGCGTAATCCGAGAAACGTTGCTCTAATTGAGTGATAATATTGTCCAAAATCTCAAAAAAGACCCTTCTAAATTTAGTTTTAGCTTTCTCCAAAAAACTTTGATCTCCGTTATTAGATACACTACCAGGTAAAATATCAAGTTCACTATGACTTAAGATGGGTTCAGAATGTGTTTCGCTAACAGAAATGTTAAAATGGTTAGAAAATGTAAGGTCATTTCTCCAGCTCTTTAACATTGCAACACATCTGGACACTGCGTTGGCACACAATTGGACATCATTATTTTTCTTCTGCAATATGTTGTATAAGAGCTCAGTTTGTTGAAATATATCACTAAAAACATTTAATAAAAATACAAATTCCAAGTCCTCCAATTTACGTTTAAAACCATCTGCCTGCCTAATTGATTTTGCATTTGATTCTGGGCAATTCATTATGTCCTGAAAGACTTGTAACAATTTCTTTCTTTCTTGTGACACAGCATAAACTACTTTTGCATTTGAATTCCATCTTACTTCACTATTTGTGGGAATTCGTTTTCCAAGTATTTTATTTAAAAAATAGGATCGTTTGGACGATTGGTGAAAATAAGCTGGTATACCTTGAAGCGTTGAGAAAAATATTTTGACTGTTGTAATGTTGGAGCAACTTTGCTGTAAAACTAAGTTGAGGCGGTGAGCGAAACAATGGGTAAATATTGCCAATGGTGCAGAATCTCTCACTAATTTTTGAAGTCCATTAAGTTGTCCCGACATAACACTAGCTCCATCGTAGGTTTGAGCAATTAATTTAGCTTTACAGTCAAATTTACTGATTACACTAAACAGTAAGTCACGTAACGCTGGAGCACTTCGGTCTTCCCCGAGATCAAAAAAACCTAAGAAATATTCTTGAACAACGCCTTTTGTGTCCACTAGTCTGCATACTATTGAACATTGTGCCCTTTCAGTAATATCGGTTGTTTCATCAACAATGCATGCAAAAAATGTGGAGTTGTTTATGGCATTCTCGATAAAAATATAAATTTCGTCTTTCACTAGATCGATTAGTTCGTTTTGTATCGTTTTTGAGATACCTCTGAAATATATTTTTTTCTGCCAGTGATCATTTAGTTCTGGAGTTGATTTTAATATTAATTCCCAAATCGCTTTAAAATTTCCAGGATTTAGGGAATCATCGGATTCGTCGTGGCCACGGAAAGCCAGTTCCTGTTTCGCTAAAGTACAAGTTAAAGAAACTAATTTTTTAATGATTTCTCTGTTCATTTTAACTTCTGCATTGTATCTAATTTTTGCGATTTTTGATTTTTCATCTAGCAAATCGCGAACAGAAAACGCCCTCTTCTGCACATCCTTAAAGGACAGGAAATTACTTAAATGTTCTTTGCAACTGGAATGTTTTTTTAAGGAGGCAGACATATTTTTTAAATCAAAGTATCCTTCACAATTCCATACACATTTCTTATTAGAAAATAACAAACACGGCCAACAATATAGTCTATTTTTTGTAATACTTCCAGACAACCATTTATAGACATCATACCAAGAACAATTAAAAGTACGCACCTTTTTCCCATCTTTTTGGTCAATACGCAATGTTGGAGTAGGCCTTTCATTCATAATAATTTTGTTTCTATCAACTTCAGTTCTTCTAGATAATGGCAATTCCAATAGTGAAACAACAATGTCCAAACACTCACTATCAACATTACTATTACTGCAACCTGGTAAAGCGTCAGAAAAACTCATTTTTATGTATCAGTTATAAAACGATCTCACTATTCCAAGAAAAATTTTTAAAAATCAACCTTGATCGACCAAACAACTAGTGCAACTAGTAATAACAGATAACAGTGAAAATTGAACTAATGCCAGTGTTGCCATATATAAGTTGCATACAATCAGAAGATATAGAAATCATGATTTTTTTTTTCGAATTTTACGAATTTTTTAAAATTTATTTATGCAACCGTGAACTTGTTTGCAATTGTGTTGTTTGTTTAAAAATATGTTACAATTATAGATTATGTTACATATTTTTTTATCATAATTTAAAAGAAAATTTATATTACAATTCGATAATTACGTTACAAGTGACAACGATGGTCGACGCTAGGCCCGATCGTCTGGTGCCTACACAGCGAGCATAAACACGCCAATATAAATCGTTGTCCGGCAAACTGCTTAACTTCAAACGCTTTTTGTACGGGGATCTTATGTGCGCTGGGTCGGCCAGTTACTATCGGGCCTATTAATGATATTTAAAATGCCTGAATACGATTTGATGCTTTCTGTGGTAATATAATAACATAGTTGTTTTAGCGGACGCTAATGTATTGAGTGATTTAGTACATTTAAAAGTTATTTACATGCATTAACATAATTTTTGAATATATATTTTTTTAATTTTAAAGCTCTTAAAATTATTGGGTAGGCCCGGCCTATCCTGCCTACCCCCAAAAGCCGCCACTGAATAGAGGTAGAATAAGAGCAGTAGAATGGAGTTCCTAAGGAGAAGCTGTAGACTTACAAAAAGAGACCGAATTGAAAACGCAGAGATTAAGCGGAGAATGGGAGTGCAATCAGACATAATCGACTATATAGAGGAGAAGAGACTATCCTGGTATGGCCACGTCAGAAGAGCGGACAGAGGACGCTGGATAAACAAAATCATAGAATGGAGCCCGATCGGAAGAAGAAAGAGAGGAAGACCCCGAAGGTCATTCAGAGACGAAATCGACGAGGCTATGGAGAAAAGAACCCTGCGAGATGGAGACTGGAATGACAGGGAAAATTGGAGAAAACGGTTGAGTGAAGGAAGACAGTGAAAGTGTGGAAATCCTTAGTAGTAGTAGTATAATCGAGTCAATGTTCTTGTTGAGGATATCATTGTACATAAAGATATAAATATGAGTTCATGTATAAACAGTAAAAATAATAATCGATTAATTGAATTATCTGGTACCGATACATCGGACAAAACTCATATTATGATAAACAACGTTTATTCAATTAATTAACAAATATATTTATACCTAACGATTTGGGACCATTTCATGTTTTTGTTGAACATTTAGAATTAAATAATGTGAGATTACATCCAATGAAGTTGGGTGAAAGTCGCAATCGTATAAAAATCGAATTAAATTCGGGTAGTATTACCAATAAATTAGTTAAAGATCCATTCTTTGACAAGAATAATTTAGTTTCATATATTTCGGACCATCTTATAAAAAAACTGGACCTTAAACCAAACATACCAAACGGAAAATCTAAACTGCCTTTTTCAGTGTTGTGTAAATCTGAAATGGTAGGACGTTAGTTGTTGTATTTCCCATTGTCTTTCCTTGTATGTCTTTTACCTTTAACCGTTGCGTGTATTGTTTGTGTAAAAAAAGTCGCTATGAAGGGCACCTTAGCGTGAAGCATGTGATTCTGTTCAATCCTTTTTGTATAGTCACATAATAGTGTTTTCAATGGGAAGGTTAGGAAATTGAGCAAATAAACAAACGGTTAGGAAGTTGTCATAAATTTAAAGGAAGTGTAGAAGTTAATGTAAGAAAGATAGGGGGAATTAGGAAAAATTCTTGAGCAGGCCAAGACGCACCCAGAGTTGTAGAGCCAAAGATGATGTATGAGTTTTTACATATTCAACCAATTTTCTGGCTAAATAGGTCATGAACCTAAGGAAAAAAAAATCAAAATTTTTATAATCTTTTGCTGCATAATTTTTATAATATCAAACATAACTGGGTATCTAATAAATGAGAACAACTACAATTTATATACTCAGTGGCAAACATTTGAATGGGTGAACAGCATTGTTACAGAGTTCCTCGAATATTTTATAAAATAATAAGAGAAGGGTACCTAAACTCCATTCCATTGAATTTGTCTCTGAAAGGACGATTCGTTTTATCAATTAAACATAGGGTTTTAGAAAAAGGTCGATAAGGTTATGACTTTGATAAATATAACAGAAAAAAATTGGATAGAGAATAAAAAAATTACAAATTGAAAATAAAAATCGTCCTGTTATTTTAAAACTCGATCAGGAACAATAATATGAACTTTATGCTCTCTTTTTGGGCACAGTGTATAATATCTACTTTTATCAGTATTTTTGTTAGTTCCTTCTATCTTTTAATTATACTTAGATTCAATCAGCGTAAAATTCTCTGCTGTCCTTATTCGTTATCTCCTAGTTATTTTAAATAATTTTGATTTATTCTTATTAGTTTTGTGCATAGCTAGTCAAGAAATATAACTCACTGTGATTTATTGCTGGAGTGCCATACTTCGGAGGATTTTAATGATGTGCCTGGATAAAATTCTCCAGATTCTAAATAACTAGTGACTGAGTTCGTATTAAATTATTATGTGTAACAAATTGGAGAGGCACTTGGTTTGTTTAAATATGAGGTTCAGATTAATTTAGATAATAAGTTTTCTAGAAATTACTTGAGTGTTAAAAACAGACAGACAGAATGTTATGAAAGTAGGTACGAGATATATCTTAACATTTTTTGTTATATTCGTGTCTTTCATACTAAATATATAGAAGCTTGAATATCTGACGTTATTTGGGAGTTAATTTTAGTAAAACATGTAACATGAAGTTTTATTCAAAACACTCTGTAGAAAGTAAGAAGAGCCCACCTTTTGCTAGTACTATGTCGTAAGCTCAGTAGAATCAACCCTAAAACTCTTCTTCATACATAAAATATTTTTCAGGCCAGTCATCCACTATTGCGCAAACTTTTAATGAAAAAATAAACTCACAACATATATCAATTGAAAGAAGAGTTCTTAGAAAAAATTAAATAAACTTTGTATATTCTTTTCATCTCTCATTTACTATCACATTCTTTATTTCTTTTGGATAATTGTTTCCTTTAGTTCTTTGGGAAATACGTGATGTATTATTTCAAGCTGCTTGTTGAATGTTATTACTAATAATTAGACTTCGGCAAATATGCAAATAAAAGTGTAGAAAATATGCGCATAAATATGCACGTATTTACCCGAAAATGTGCAAATATTTTACAAAATATGCATACAAATAAATAAAAAAATCGTAAAATAGTAACAATTTTATTTAAAAAAAAAGTGTACATAACTAAATATTTCCTACTATTCATTAAGATTTACATTTATTTTAAGTAACTACATCATTTTTAAGTATGAATAAACTTATTTAGAATTATGGTAACAATAAATTACCAAGTGGTGTTCAAAATTTTCTAACAAAAACTTGTGGCTTCTGTCTGAGTACATATATTTATATATGGAAAAACTTCGTTCAACATCAACTGATGTAACGGGAGCATTTTTCAAACTAACCAAAACATTTGGTTCTAAATTAATTGTTTCCGAAATATTTCCAGCTAGAACACTGACTACTTCAGAAAGAATATGGTAACCTTTATTTTTTTCCATAGTAGCTTCAAATTTTTTTAAAATATCTTTTCCAATATTACCTCTAACGTTCCGACAACATGACGCAAATTCTTTTATTAATGCTGTACTTTCGAACAATGACAGTTTTGGTGATTCTAACTGAGTATTTGTTTTTGAACAAAACTAAAATTTGATTTTATAAATAAAAGTTCTTGTTGAAGCAAGTTATTCTGAAAAGTTTGTTTAGAATCCAAAAGAGATTGGGAACTTTCATCTGTTAACGTATCAATTATGTTCTTTATTTTAACAAAATGATCTGCATAAAAATTAGCTGCTTCTAACCATGTTCCCCATCGCGTTAAAATAGGTTGTGATGGAAGAGGAATGTTAGGTAGCATTTCTTTATAAAGTTGAATTCTTATAGGAGATTTAAGATATACTTTTTTGACACTGGATATCATGGTATTTACAAGAGGAAACTTTTTTCGTATTTCCTCTGCAACTCTGTTTAATCCATGCGCTACACAAGTAACATGTATTAAACCTGGGAAAAATATTTTTAAATTTTGTCCTGCTTTCACCATATAAGGAGCAGCATCCGATAAAATAAGCAGTAATTTATTAGAAGGAATAGTTGTCGAAAGAAAAAAAGTTGCTAATGTTTCTTGTATAAAACGCGAAATTGTTAAAGCATTTGTTTTCTCAAGTTGCTGGCATGAAATAAGATGAGATTTTGGTAAGGTATTTTCTTTAAAAACACCAATCAATAAATGAGCAATATACTTTCCTGAGGAATCAGTGGTTTCCTCTACAGATATGTAAAAATAATTATCTGCAATTTCTTCCTTAATATTAATTAACACCGACGAGTATAGTCCGTTCACATTATTTCTTCTTAGAGACCGATCACTTGGAACATTAAGTTTGCAATATTTTTTAAAAACGAACTAAAATTTACATTTGCTAATGTTGAAAGCGGTATGTTTGCAGACACTAATGCGCGACACAAGTCTTCATTAAAAGTTTCTTGCTCATCTAATTTTTTTGAAGTAGATTGGAAACATTTAGCCATTGAAGTTTGATGTTTTCCTCCTATTTTTCCTTTTTTTGCAATGTGTGAAGCAGTTCTCACATGTTGATCTATCGGAAATTTCTTCTCACATGCTATCTATGAATAAAAATAAAGACCTTTATTTTAACCCAACCTTTAAAATATAAAAATATACAAGGTGTTTTTGGTTAATCAAATAACTGGTTTGGAAAAAAAACACTCGCTAAGTGTTTTAAATGCAGTATTAATCCACAAATTAGTTTTTTTTACTAACCATTAGTACATCATATAACTTATTTTAAAATTCAACAAAAGTTTTTTTTTGTTAATTCAATTAAAATAAAAATAATTGTGTTTTAGAATAGCTGACTTCATAAAAAAAAGTAAAGGTGAAAAATTTTTCTAAATACACACCATTGTATTGTACCATGGACAATTTTTTCTCACTAAAGGAAGCTATTTTTCATTTAAAAACAACCTACGAGTACTAAATTTCAAGTAAATACGTTTATTGGTTTTAAAGTTATTGTTGTTATTAACTAAAAGAATTAAATTTTTTTTTAATTTTAACACCCTGTATCTCGAAAAGTAAATAAGTTTGACCCCTCATTAACTATATCGTTTTGTTCAATTTTTCGAGAAGTATCTACAGTCAAACGTTGTAAGTGTCATTTGGAAACACCCTGTATGTATGAAATATTAGATATTTAATAGAAAATATTAGATACTTACAATTTTGCCACAGACTGAACAGTAGATTTTTCCCATATCCATAGACAGCTCTTTATAAGGTTTAATCCAAGTTGAAGCACTGGTTGTTTTAGGCATTATAAAATCACAATCTTTCTTTTTGTTACGCACAACGAGTGTTTACGCTTTGAATATCAAAACAAAAATGATTTACAAATCTGAGCATCAAATTAGAAATGTTTAGGTACCTAATTCAATAAACTGGGAGATTTTGGAAAATCCCTAAATTAGGAACAAAACTATTAGCCGTTTACCTGCTGTTAAGATACAATAAATTGTAGATAGATTTAGAGATTAGATCATAAAATGCAAATGAGCGAACCCTTAGCGATTATCCAATAACTGAATGCCTCAGTGACCGAGACTTTCTAAGAATGTTGAGGGCTACTTAAATTGATCTTCTTTGAAATTGTAAATGTTTTGTACCTGTAGAGATTACGTACTTAGATCATTTCTTGATTAAAATGACTACAAAATTTTATACAAAAATTGAAATAAATTGGTATGTTTAAAAATTTTCAAATACAGTATAAAAATCTGAACTTTTATGCACTTTATGCAAACTTTTATACAAATATGCCAAAATATGAAATATTTGCATAAAATATGCACAATATGCAAAATATGCAATATGCATATTTGCCGAAGTCTAGTTATTAGTAACAGCTTTATCCAATCTTTCCGAATTTTTCAATAAGCGATAGGGGTCAGTAGTCCTTTCTAGTTGTAATCGAAAGCTATCCCAATCTTTTCCTTTATTTTTTAGCCATGGTGGGAACTCTTTAGATATGATAAAATCACATAGGGGTAAGGAGAATAGGGGGAATGCTCCGAATGCAGCCCTAGCTTCTTCCACGTGTATATAGTTGGACGCATTGCCTTTTACGACATAAGTCAATTATGTCAGCTATATTGTTTGAATACATTAATGAATTAATGGGATTGTACGAACAAATAACGAATTTTAATCATTTTGTTTCTTTGACGAGCTTTTTACCTTTATTTGTAGTTAATGTGAAACCCTATGGACATACTTCATATTAAAGTTGCCTCCTATAATGAATCTTTGGCCTTCATCCCTCAACAAGCTATTTTACGAGTATTTTACGAAATATTCCATATCGCCGCCAACAATATGGTTATTAAAACAACATTTTTGATGTGTTTATTTAGAAATGACTTTAAAACGTGACTAGTCAAATGTATAAAAAAAAATCAATTATTATATACATTAGTTCTCTGTTTTTTCGATAAAGTTATAAAAGTATTTTTTAACGAATAATTTGATATTTTTCAAGATCTATAAGTACGTATAAATAGGTACACTAATACAGAAAAAACTATTTATCAAATCCGATTCTGGATTTTATTTTTCAAATAATAATCTAAAGGATAATATATATCAAGTCGAGGTGGTTGACATACATAGCTGTAATTTATTATTGGATTGAATGTCTCTTCCTGTTACTTCGATAGACGGAATAACAATTACCAGCTTTCAGCGATTTAACAATATCTGTGCACTGAAGAAATAAGGTAACCTACACGCTTAACTCGACAGGAAACGTAGGTTGTATATTTCAAGATATTTTGAAATTCATTTCCTCGCCAAAACTTATATCATGCTGTGAAGCAACTAAGACAAGGATAGATAGATATATTCATAATCATATGTAGTGGTATATTCAATGTACTTGAATTAATATTTTTTAAACTTAAAAAAATGAAGAATCATATTTCAAAAGACCTGTATAATAAAAGTAATAACTTTTTTAAACTTAATATTTACTGATATGAGAAAAAAACACAATTACCAATCATTGTAAAATGCACCTAAAATGTCAGTTAATTTGTTTATCAAATGTTTTTCTTGAGTTATTTTAACGCAAAGTTAGTATGTAGTAGTTGTGTAGTAACACTACTACTACTACTACTACTACTACTACTACTACTTTCAATAATTAAAGAACCAAAATGACTATCTACAGAACACTGATTAGACCCGTAGTAACCTATGGATGTGAAACTTGGGTAATGACGAAAAAAGATGAAGCCCAACTCAGGACATTGGAGAGAAAAATACTGAGGAAAGTATATGGCCCGGTACAAGAGGAAGATGGCACATGGAGAATCAGGAGAAACGACGAGGTTAATGAGTTAAATGAAGGTTATGACATTGTAAGATTTGTGAAAAGTCAAAGACTGTCATGGCTGGGACATGTGCAGAAACAAAACGATGCAAAAACAACAAAGAAAATGTTACAATGGAAGCCCATAGGAAGGCGAAAAAAAGGAAGGCCCAGAACGAGATGGTTGGATGACGTGGAAGACGACCTGAAAACAATAAACATAAGACAATGGAGAAGAAGGGCACAAGAGAGATCTGAATGGAAGAACATAGCCAGACAGGCAAAGACCCATCCAGGGTTATAATACCAAAAGAAAAAGAATACGCCTTTCAACACTAGAATATTCTGCCCTGAAAGTTTTTTCTAGTTTTTATATCATATTGCTCTTTAATACTTCAAAGTATTATCGTAAATGGCGTCAACTGTTCATGAGTCTTTGTCACGATTACTATTGCCTTCCATTCTTGTCGTTCCTGTGCCAATACTCCATTGTCTCACTCCCATTTTCTCCAGATCCTCTCTGTATCCTTCCACCTTTTTCTAGGTTGTCCTAAAGAACTTCTTCTATTTGGTCTTTCCTAATACACATAGTTTATAAGGCGAATATATTGCGTATCACGTTGAGAGGAAAGTAACGAACATATCAAAGAAGAAAACACCATGGTTTAGAAAGGAAGTGAAGACAAAATGTGAAGAAAAGAAGAAAGCTTTTTTACAATACAGAACACAACAAACACAACAGGCATACAAACACTATAAACGAATAAGAACTGAAACGAATACTTTTGTTAGACAAATAAAAAAGGAACACTGGCAGAGTTTTCTCAAAACAGATGGAACACGATTTCTACGGCACACAAAAAGAAATATGGAGAATGATCAGAGGACAAAGAAAAGAGGTAAATGAACTAATAAAAACGAAACACATTCAGAAGGAAACATGAGTAGACTACTTTCGATCCCTGTTTGCTAAAGGTGACGATGATGAACCACCAACACCAGAGGTGAAGACAAACGAAGAAATAAATATTGAGGAGGAAGAGGTAAAGGAAGCATTAAGGAAATTAAAAAATAGAAAATCACCAGGAGAGGACAGAATACCGAACCAACTCTTAAATGGAGAACCAGATCTGACCAAACAACTATTAAAACTAATTAAAAAAATAATAGAACAAAACAGAATTCCTCAAGAATGGAGATCAAGCATCCTAATATCTCTCTTCAGAAAAGGAGATAAATCGGACCCGGAAAATTACTGAGGAATTAATTTATTAAAGCCAACACTAAAATTAACAACCAAAGTGATCACAAATAAATTCAATGAAATTATAACACTAGCAGAAGAACAACAAGGTTTTAAGTCGGGAAGATCATGCACCGACGCTATATTTATAATGAGGCAAGTGCAAGAGAAATCATTAGAATACAACAAACGGCCATATCTATGTTTCGTGGACCTTACAAAGGTATTTGACCACGTCAAATTAAAAGACGTTATCCACTTACTGTATGCAAGAGAGTTACCTCTAGAAATAATCAAAACGATCGAAAATATATACCAAAACAACACAATAAAAATAGAAGAAGAACTAACCGACCTTATTGAAGCTGACAATGAGATAAAATGGGATAAGACAGGGAGATTTCCTGAGTACTATATTGTTCAACCAGATTATGGATGAAATAATAAAGAAAGTAAGAACAAAAAAAGGATACCAAATGGGAGAAAAACAAAGTAAAATAATCTACTATGCAGACGACGCAATACTACTCTCTCAAAGTGAAGATGATTTACAACGTATTTTGCACCAATTATTATAACCGCCAGAAAATTTACAAAAAAGACAAAATGCATGGTTACAACAGCAAATTTACTAAGATGTAAATTGAAGCTGGAAGGTTAGATAAGAGAACAAATGATGGAGTTTAAATATCTAGGCATCACATTATCTAGCTACGGAAAACTCGAAACTGAAGTGGAATATCAAGTAAATAGAGCAAACAGAGTCGCAGGCTGCCTAAATGAAACAATATGGAGAAATATAAGAAAAATTTATGGTAAGACACTATGGAACAGAGCTAGAAGTACAGATATACGACATAGATGCAAGGTGGAGAACATCAAAAACTTGTAACAATCTCTGTCTTATTTCATGTGATTTTATTAGGCACATGAGAACGCCCTTTGTTATACTGTCCATTTTTTCCATTATTTCCTAGTTCATAGCCTAATGACAAACCTTTTTAGTGTAATATAGTAGTGATTCAGTAATTTACCTTCTCCTTGGGTACACTTGAAAAACTGATATATCTCGTAGGTCAAGTTATTTTTTGGTGTGAAGTAATCATTAAATTTTTCTAGGTTGCGTTCACCCTCCATAAGCATAAAGGTATTGTAGATTCTCATTCCCTCTTCACCAATCAAAGTTAACAATTGTGTAGATTGCGTGTCTTATGATTTTCTTGGAAATCTTGTGGCCGTACTACGTGGCATGTTATAGGGAAAGGCGACAACGATCTTTGCTCCCTGAGCGGTCTATGTCTGGTTTGATTTTCGGATAAATTTTTCGCATGCGATATTCTAATGTCAGGTTAAAAAACGATGAGGATAGCAGATCTCTCTGTCTGAGACCAGAATTTACGTCTAAAGCAATTTTCCCTTCTTTTCAATTATTTTTCACATGTAAAGCCACATTGGTAGTTACCAACTATTTCTTGGGCATATGATAGTAATCTTTTTAGCAATACCGAAGTAAATATTTTAAACATATTACTGAGTAGTGATATTTCTTAATAGTTTATACATGAATCCTTTTGTCTTTCTTATGTATTGGTACAATAATACTGCCACTCCATTCTTTAGGCATTATTGCTCGTTGTGAGGCTTTTATTTGTTGGATTTTAATGCTTTTATGCATTTTGAAAGATTTTTTAAAATGGTAAACTTTTTTGAAAACGATTTCTGTTGAGAAAATCGAAATATCAAACAATAATTAAAAATGCATTTTTCGTTACAATCAATTGTGGCTTAATCCCATATAAACATAATATTTAATCTAAATATAAACTATGATAGGTACACTTTTCTAACTAATGCATCATATATGTAAAAAACTCGTCTTATTGATATATCATTATAGTTTATGTGATAAAAATTATTAAGAATCTTTATTAGGTAGTTCATATTATTTATAAGTTATATTGTCGGCTCCCATATTTTATTTCTTATAAAATTAATTAAAATTGGTAATTTCCATCTGCTTGTGATATGCATATTGTAGAGGGGCTATGTGCTAAACCTAACACTTGCTCTTATAACTGTAAAATTTAATACAAACAATTCAACCCTAGGTTATGCTATTCATGTAGTTTATTATTACAGACATACTAATACAGTTTGGGGATTGTGTTACCTTAATTCATACTTAATTATAATTTACATTTCTTTCATTTCGTCAGAATTAGGTACAAAGAAAAACGCTTGAAAACGGTTTTCTTACCATTTACCCGCTTCCCCGAGCTTTGTATCACCTAATGCAATATTCAGGCACTGTTAAATTCAGTCCTTATTGTTGGTTGTTGTTATTCAGCATCGGTAAGAGCGGAAATGCCACCGTCTCAACCTGAGAATATTATTTCCAAGCGGTTTATTTTCACTCGTTCTCTTTATTTCTAATTTGAACCCACACACAGGTAACTTCTGTCGCAATTTCTATTAATAATCTCGCCTAGACGTTTTAATTAAAACCAGAAAATGAAACTTTTCGCGGTGAAAATGGTAAAAAGTAATGAGGGTCTTTGATTAGTCCAGTAAGCATTGGGAGTGTGATTGAAACTTCATTCATTCATTTAGATCATACATGATTAAAAAATACTTAAGGACTGTTACAAGTTAATTTAGAATTCATTGCACGTTATACCTGGAAAAATTATACATAATAACCAATAAAATAGAGGAAGTTTTTTTTAAGTAGAGCAGAACTAAAAAGAGAGGCTATATCGAACAGCAAATACCAGAAATTGACAGTAAAGACAGTTAGACAAGGAAAATCTGTTGGGGTAATACAAGATATGAGAAATAAAGCTGGTAAATTAATAATGGCATAAACAGAAATCTTCAAACGGTGGAAGGAATACTTTCGGAATTCACTAAATATTGAAAGTGAGATGGTGGAAGCAAATATTACGTTCCATTCTGCAGATATGGAAATACCAGTACCAACACTACAAGAAGTAAAGAATGCGATAGCATCTCTGAAAGATCACAAAGCGCCAGAAAATGATGGTATAAATGTATAATTGATAAAAAAAGGAGGAAACGTTTTAGATCAAAAATTCTATGACATTCTGAGAGTGTGGTAACAACAAAAAATGTCTAGGGAATGGAATGGAAGCGTTATAATACCTGTACATAAAAAAGGGGTTAAAGAACAATTTCGAAACTATAGAGGCATATCGCTTATTAATACAGCGTATAATGTTCTAAAAATTATCTTGCTAAGGCTCACTCCATATTTGGAAGATAGTCTAGACGACTACCAATGCGGTTTTCATGCTGGAAGGTCAACAATAGATCAACTATTTACGATTCGACAAATATTAGAAAAAACTGGGAATTCAACCGAAATATACATCAAATTTTCGTAGATTTCCAGCAAGCATATGATTCGATAAAAAGAAGTAGACTATGGCTAGTAATGCTAGAAACGGAAATACCAAGAAAATTAGTGCACAGGTAAAGAAAGGAAACGGAACATCTTCTTCATGTACCATGTCCTTTCAGAACGTTAGTTATCATACCGATCTCGCAAGTTCTTTAACCATGAGATTCTTCTTCGTCCTGGACTGCGTTTATCTGCTATTTTTCCTTGCATGATATTTTGTAGCAACTTATATTTGGGACCTCTCATTACATGTCCGAAATACTCCAGTTTTCTCTTCTTGATGCTTTTTATAATCTCAGTAGTCTTGCTGAGACGTTCTAGTATTGTGGAGTTTCGAATCTTCTCCACCGAGGAAACTTTTAAAATTCTTCTATAGCACCACATTTCGAAAGCCTCAAGGTGATTTAGATCGATTTTATTCACAGTCCAGGACTCGACACCATAAAGTAAGACCGAAAACACGTAGCAGCGAAATAGGCGGATCCTCAACGCCAATTTTAGGTCTCTGTTACATAACACCCTGGACATCCTTCTATAAGCAGCTCTAGCTTACCCTATGTTAGATCTAATTTCGCAGTGACTTCTGCGTTACAATTTAGTTGCTGCCCAAGGTAAACGAGTTGACCAATTTGCTCAAGTTTGGTATTATTTACATATATATATATATATATATATATATATATATATATATATATATATATATATATATATATATAGACGGTTTTATATGCTGTTGTTTACTTATTACGAGTATTTTGGTTTTCCGTATGTTCAGATCCAGACCTGCCTCCCTACAACTCTAAACGACACTATTAAGTAGTGTTTGTAGATCTTCTTGAGTAGAAGCTAGGAGTACTGTATCGACTGCATATGGCAAATTATTGATGACTTCACCGTTCACAAGTATTCCTTCTTGTTTTTCAGAAAGTGCTTGTCTGAAAATTCTTTCGGAGCAAACGTTGAAAATCAGGGGTGACAAGAAGCATCCCTGCCGTACTCTTCTTTTAATATTGAGAGCTTGTGATTCCACACCATCTACTAAAACTGATGTTGTTTGATTCCAATATAAATTTGCAATTATTCGAACATCTTTGCCATCCAAGCCAATGTCTTTTAGAGCTTCGATCAATATAGAGTGCTTAACACGATCAAATGCCTTTTGGAAGTCAATAAAACAACAGTATATGTCTACAGATATATCTCGACATCTTTGAGCAAGTACGTTCATTCCAAACAGTGCCTCTCTCGTTCCAAACCCGTTACGGAAACCAAACTGAGTATCATCCAGGTATTCCTCGCATTTATTGTAGATACAACCATGTATTACCTTCAGAAAAATTTTCAATAAATGGTTAAACAAGCTGATGGTTCTATGATGTTGTCTTTTTAGGTATAGCTATAAACAGTGAATTAGACCAATCATTAGGTAGTTGTTTGCTGGTATAAATGGTATTGAAAAACTAAGTTTAAAACATTGCCATTAACAGAACATCGATGTCTAGAAAAATATAACATCAGGACGTAGACAAGGAGTCCCCTTATCACAGTTGCTATTCAATTTAGCCTTAGAATATGCAATAAGTAAAATATCGTCTGAACTGACACAGGGATTTACGAATCAAGAATCCAAACTATTGTTGGCCTTTGCTGATGATCTAGATGCAGTCACTCAATCTACAAGAGACGTGAGAGAAGTGTTTTCACAACACGAAGAGGAAACAGGTAGTCAGGATCTTTCAATAAATGAAGAGTTACATAGGCAAAACATAACTATTAATTACCACAACTTCGAAGTTGTAAAAGAGTTTAAATATCTGGGGTGGTAATTCCAGATGGCAACCACATAGAAAAAGAGGTCTCAGCAACGATAGCTGCGGGAAATAGAGCATTATACTCCCTATCATCATTATTAAGATCTAAGCTGCTAAAAAGAAAATCTAAATTAAGACTGTACAAGTCAAATTATTCACCCAGTTGTTACATATGGAAGTGAAACATGGACTCTACATCAGCGGAAAATAAATAAGCTGCTAGTATTTAAAAGGAAAGTTTTTAGAATGATATTTGGACTTCAAAGAAATGAATTGACAGGAGAGTGGAAAATGCCCGCAATTCTAAAATGGTGACTAAAATGTTACTGAAAACATCGTCATATAAAAGCTAACAGGACAAGATGAGCAGGTCATATGGTAAGATCAGAGGAATACAGAGTGCTAAAGAGAGTGTTTTTTGATAGACCAGACGGTAGAAGATCAGTAGGCCGTTGCAGAAAAAGATGGAAGGATGATGTTGAAGCTGGTTTATCTAGGATTGGGGTACAATAATGGAAAATGGAAACGCAAGATCGTAGCAGATGGAGGGCTATAGTGAATGCAGCGAAGACTCAACCCGAGTTGTAAAGCCAATCAAGAAGAAGAATATCGTCTGCTTGCTACGGTTTTCTTCTTGTTGACGTTTTCGATGCTCCTGTAATAGTTCCTTTACTTCTTTGTTTGAAAAGTCTACAAACGGTTGCTTTTTCAGCTCCCATCATGTTTGAATACATATAAACTATACTTAAAAGAGCACTTTTAAGGTATTCCCGTACAAGAGCGTCATGTACAATTAACACTGAAGTATTCAAATAACACTTTACCTTCACAGCAGTAAAATGTGACGTTTGTGGCGGTTTTCTTTCAAGAATTATCTTAATGCTGCTTTCAGTCGCTATTAGTGCAAACCTAATAATTCTGCACGTTATTGTTAAAGGTCTGAACAGACAGAAATAAATGACAAGGAAAACATTTCTAAGAAACTTAGGTGCTCATTGATGATAATATTTTATACTTGAACAGATTATGTAGAAAATCACATTATTGGTTTATTAAAATTACGGTAATACTAAAATTTACTAAAATTTTAAATAATTTTGACTTCGTCACAGTTTTGACATTGCATATTTTCAACTGTGGCATACAAACTGTGGTATCAATAATAGGTAACTCCAAACCACGAAATAAAAGAACAAAACACTCCCTAATAAGTGTAGTTGTATGCTTAAATGACGTTACAGTCATTAAAAATAAAAATCGAAGTGTTTTAGATTTTTTTCAAAAGGCTTTTAGTTAAAAAAAATTTAATTTATTCCATACTTTACTGACACACTGTAATTCAGCTCTGCCCGGCTGAAGCTCGGCTCGCAATAAATAAACCGGCTTGAGCTTGAAGTATTGTATCGTCTGCATATCTGAGATTATTCACTAGTGTTCCGTTAATTGATATGCCTTCACTGATGTCTTCTAGTGCCTCTTTAAACATTTCTTCTGAGCATATATTAAAAAGTAGAGAGGATTATATCTCAAGTGACTGTCTGCACTATGTACATAAGTGTATAATATAACAAGCGAGTCTTCTACAGCTGGCGCTGCTTCTCGCATCCTAATTTCCAGCGTTTTCTGTTGAAGCAATCTTCAGTTGTTAGATCTCTGGCGGTCATTGCATCGTCGACATCGTCTCTCCAGGATCGTCTTGGTCTACGTCGTTTTCTTCTAATTGGCGGAGTCCATTCTTCTATTTTTTTGGCCATCTATTTTCCGGCATTCTCTGAAGGTGTCCATACCAGTTAAGTCTTTTGGCTTCGATTGTGTCTATTATGTCTACATCGATTTCCATTTCTCTCCGAATAGCTTCGTTTCTCACCCTATCAAGTCTAGTGAGCTGGCAACATCGTCTCCAGTAGTTAATTTCCATGGCCTTAATTTTTGATTTGTTTCTTTGTTTTATTTCCCAGAGTTCGGCACCGTACAGTCCAATACTTTCTATTATTGTTTTATTAATTCTTCTTTTATTTTCTTTTGTTATTTTTTTTGTTCCATAATGATCCGTGTAGCTGTCTGGTAGCTGATCTTGCTTGGCCAATCCTGGAATGTATTTCTTCGCTATTTCCTGCTTTTGACGTTATTTGGACTCCCAAGTATTTAAAATTGTCTGTTGGTTGTATAGTTTCCATTTCGATTTGTAGGCTTTCTGGTTTCTCTCCTACAACTAATTACTCAGTTTTTTGTATATGAATTGTGAGGCCCCATTTGGTGTACTCATATTCCAATTTTCTAAGCATGTATCCTACATCACTCTCGTCTTCAGCTAGAATGGCTTGTTCGTCATCGAAGTGTATCGTGTACAATGTATCATTTCCGATTGGGATGCCCATATTACAGTACTTTCATCTCCACAGTGAGAGTGCATCATTTAGATATATTTTGAAGAGTGTAGGTGCTATGCAGCAGCCTTGCTTTAGGCCCTTACTAATTGGAATTTCTCTAGTTAATCTCTTTCCAGTTTTAATGTTTGCCGTCATATTTTGTAGAACTGTTGTACTGCTTGTATATTTTTTTGCTTATTCCTTGTTTTTCCATTGCTACCCAAAGCATTGAAAGTGGTACACTATCGTATGCCTTTGTCAGATCTATAAAGACTATATGAGTTGAAAGGTTGTGGGCTAATATTTTCTCGATAACTTGCTTTAGAGAGAATATACTGTCCATACAGGATCTGCCTGCACGAAAGCCATTCTGTTCTTCTACATCTGTCATCTCTTTTTCAATTTTATTTTTTATAATTTTTCCATACAGTCTTGAGAGTGAATTTATGACACTTAGCCCCCTGTAGTTTAAGCAATTCTTTCTATCTCCCTTTTTGTATATGTTGTTAATATGTGCTTTTGTCCACTAAGGTGGTAATTCGTGTCCATTATAGAATAAGGTGAAGACATACGCCAGTAATTCCCGTAATACTATGGGCTATGTTTTAATAATTCATTTGGTATACCTTGTGGTCCGCATGACTTCCGATTTTTTAGAGTTCCTATTGCATTCTCGACTTCCTGTACTGTTATTTCATGGTCTTTACTGAATTCTAGTTCATATGTTGTTGTACTAATGTTCGTGAATTGAGGTCTTGTTTCAGTCAAAAGTTGTGAGTAGTATTCGATCCAAGATCTTTCTTCTATAAAATATAGTCTACTCGTTTCTTTTCTGTTTGTTCTCAGATTTTTTATCGTTTTCCATGCTTCTCTGGATCTTGTTGACCCTATATATTTGTTGATTTCTTCGCAAATTATAACTTTCATTAAATAAACTATTAATCTGCAAATTTAGTAACAGCGTTTTCATTATTATTTCTGATATTTTTTACACACTATAGTATTATTTCTTAATATATGTCCATACTTTGTTTTGCCACAAACCTTATTTCTTTCATCCATTAAATAAAGTGTACAGCAAAAAAGAAAAAAGAAATTAAATTCGCTGCATTTCCGCTCCGTAAATTTGACGAGACATCGAAGTAAAACCGTCTTTCATCTTGTAAACAAAGCCAAACAATCCAATCAATTTTTATGGGTACATACGAAGTGATATGAGACTGGCTTAAATGTGGGAGATGTTAAGGTTTTATCAGATGAGTGTTTCGTTCCTAATGATGTTGAAAAAATATGGATGGATTATATAAAAAATATTTGGATAGAACAATTTAGATTGAATAATATTTACTTTAGTTCTAACGTTAATAAGGATTTTTATATAGCGAAAGAAAGTTGATATATATTGAAGATTTTTCATGTTTTTTATTTTATTATTGAGTTAATGCCTCGACAACTAAGATCATGGTCATGGTACAGTCAGGTACCTAGTGTAGCGTGTGTGTGTGTGTAGAGTAATTGTCTTGATACTTAGTAAAGTCGACGTCATTATCTTTGCTAACAGACGCTACTTGTATCCGAACGTCTGCGGTCCCTCCGGTGAGTACCGATCGCACAAGGATAGAAATTATTTTCATTCAATAATTTTTAATAAACGAAAATTTCTTCACCCAGAAGAGATTCGGACTCACGACCTTTAGGTTTAAAGGTAGACGCTCTTACCACTGATCCACAGAGGGGTTTTTTCATGTTCTAATGGGTGGCGTAAATAAGAATGCTTAGACGGCAGAATAAAGTGACAAAAAAGGATATAATTAAGAAAGAACATTAGAGGTGGCACCAACTGATGCCAAAATGAGAGAGGACAAATACATTATAACGGTTCGGGCATGTTAAACGTCGAGAAGTTTATCACACAATACAAAGACTTGTTGATTTGGAAGTTCCTGAGATGAGTAGTAGAGGAAGATCAAAGGAGAAATGAATAACTCAAAAGTTGACCCTTTGGTTTTGTTGAACCCTATTGTGGGGGAAATGATGAAATAGCTGGTTCGATGATTTAAAAGCAAATATTTGTAAAACTATATTCTCACCTTCCTACATTTGGTAGATAAAAAATAAATATAATTCTCGTCGTATCATAAAGTAATAGCGACCAATAAGTCTCATAATTGAAATAGAATAATTAAAATATAATTTCTTGTAGAAATATGTATATTTTATGATTTATTTAAATAAATAGCAATTTTGGAATTGCCAACAAATCACTTTTTTAAATAATAATAAAATATATAAATGTTCTTAGAATGCACAAATGTTCATATTAAATGTTTAAAGTAAATAAATGAGATGTGTAAAGCAAAAAAGTTTAGTTTTATATCACGCAACCCATTAATTTGTCGGACTGGCATGTATTAAAGATTGGCACAAAAAACTGTCGATTTCTTCTGTATGAATTGTAATAGCAGGTTCTTACATATTTTATGTACTAACACTGAATTTAACTGAGGTAACTATTTATTAAAAATAAAGCTAACTGAAATCTGCTTCTATTTGAGAAGTGTGAAAAGGATTTACTTGTTTATAGTTGAGAAGCCAAAGAGGGAGTTTTGACTAGCGTGCTTTATATATATATATATATATATATATATATATATATATATATATATACAAACTATAAAGTTTATTAGGGCTGCAGTCAGAAGTTTGGCCTGGATGTTACAGAAACACTCTGTTGACTTTTGGTCTAGCTTTTGGAATTGTTTTATTCCTTTTTCAAGACACTATAATTAGAAGAATGTGTAAATATTTACAATATATCACAAATTGTCAGTGCAACTTATTAGTCGTTGAAATCATTTATAAAGCTATGGCACTCATCATTAATAACACACATATAAAATATAACATATAAAAAAATAGTGGACAAAATACATTTTAAAATTTAGTTAAGGATAGTAAAACTTCGTTTGTGATATCTTTTAATGGTGTGTTTTAACTGATCCATAGAGAACAGAAAGAAAAAAAAACAAAAATAGTATGATTAAAATCTAATTATACCTTATTCCATTAAGCGATGCAGGGCATATAAACAACGATAAATTTAACAAATAATTGTTAAAGATGTTCCAAATGAGTTTACTCGTTCCGATAAGTAGCAGTATAATTATGACACTTTATTATTTTTTTTCTTTTTTCAAATATTCGTGTTTATTGCATAGTAAATAAATTAATGTTATCACTGAATACATAGTAAGTAAAACAATAATCAGTTCTTCAAAAATATTTAAAAACTAACCGAAATGTCCATCTTTATTTTGTCTGCCGACGTTCTCGGTAGCTCATACCTGTTCGGACACGATTTAATGTTTACATCTTCCTGCATCGCTTAAGGAATGTTACTATAGGTGTTCTTTATGTTTTGTTAATAGAAGTAATGCATTAAACCTGTCTTGATAGTATGCAACATGTTTTGCATGTAGGTGTATCATGGTATGTATATATATTTTTTTCTTTTTTCTTTCATTTTTGATGTTTTGTCAGTAAATAACAATAAATGTTGCTCAGTTTATCTATGTCAGACTCTTTATTTATACAAGACGTATTGGATTCTATGAAACACATTTCCAAGAAATTACGTTTTGAATGTTTTTTTTCCTTTGCCAAAATACAGGAATTCTCGAAATTAAAATCATGTTTTAACGTTAATGCATGTTCTGACAGCCCACATGCATTAGTTTTTTTGGTTTTTATGTCGCTGCGATATGAGATCACCCTACTGTGAAAATTACGAGATGATTCTCCAATATACAGGTTTTTACAATTGGCACACAGTTTACAATAAACAACTTTCGATGACTCCTGTAGAGAATAAAAGACGCTGTTCCAGCATCTCTCCGCATACTCCGATCTCGGTCCCGGAAAATAAAGTTACTGACGTTTTTAAACATCTTTAATGCCCAGTGTGAACACTTAAAGTTTACGGTTAAGAGAGAGAGGCTGATAATATGATTCTTTTTTTAGACATGCTTATACATCGTGGCAGTAATGGCATGCTAAGGACGGAGTGGTATCTTAAACCTTGTTTAGTAACCGTTTCATAAACTTTTATTCTCAACATCTATCTAAGATAAAAACAAATTTGGTTTTGGCCCTCAAAAATTGGGGTTATCAACTTATCACACATCGAGTTTAGGGACAAGGGACTAAAAAAGTTGAGATCTATACTACAAGAGAACTCCTATCCCATAGGGCTTTTAAACAAACTCATTTTTGGTTCTCCTTTTCCTTCGCAATTTTCTGATAACCAAAGTTTTCATAATAATGAGGTCCGACAACTGACACCGACATTGACACACAACACATCAGAGCTACCACAATCTAAAATAACGAATGGTTGCCTACCCTATATTCCAGTTCTGACACCTAAGCTAATGAACATTTTCAAAAATGTTAGTGGCTTATTGCAACTAAAAATGTGAAAACGGTATCGAAGATGTAGACAAAGACAAAGGATCCTTTCACAATACAGGAGTCATCGAATATTGTTTTTCTTCAAATGTCAAATAATGATGACATTACTTATCTAACTTGATCCTGTCAAAGTTTGATGTCTCCGCCGGCAGCAGTTTTTCCCCCATTTCTTTACGGCGGAGGGAAAAATGTTGTCATGGCAACAATATGAAACATGTCACAAAGCAACAATACAAATGTCATTAACAACAATTAAACATCATTTTTATTTATAGTAATATTAAAAGTACACTTAGTTAATGAGGCATTTTCAAAATTGAAACCGTGCAAAAATGTTCCCGACTCTTGATACGCATTGGTAATTGTTGATGATACTGATGGTTGAGAACAACTTTCAGCAGTCATTCCCGATGTTGGCGAATGATGAGGGTTTAAAATTTTTTGAGCATTATCGTTTTTATTTCTTATTGAATCCTCTATATATTCTTCGGCAACCGTGCTTGATTTCCAGCCCCATGTCGTTTGAGGCATTCTAGATTTCCGCCTCCATCAATTAAAAGTGTTGCTGAAGTTCGTAAAGAGTGACCCGTGTATGCGCTTGCATCGTTTAAACTTAAATAACTAGCTACTGCGCTGATCGAATGTATTCCCATGACGCTTCGGTAACACTTTCCATTTTGGTACTTGATAAAAAATCGGTTTTCTGTGAAATTTTCAGGCCGCAGGGATGCATACTTTTTATACAGTTTAATGTAGTTTTGACCAATTATCGTAAAAGATCTAATTTGTCGTGTTTTAATGTCTGAGATTTGATAATTATTACATTTTCTTTATCCCCAATGTCCACAATCTTCATTTTTACCATTTCGTCGCATCGACAGGTGCCGGTAACTCCAATTAACAAAACAATCTGAAATATTTTTATAATTTAGTAGAGTATACTACATGCTTTGCAATATAATTTTTTTACCTTTAATCCTAAATACAACTTATCTGGCGCTTCAAACAAAAATTTATCAAACTCGTCTTTAGTAAAAACTTTATACTTCTTTGCAGTATATCCTTCGCTTGCTTTTTTTCAGAAAGGCACGTAACTTTAAAAATTTGCTTAAATCCACATTTTTTCTAATAACTAACTCGGATTTTATCATAGAGTATCGTGACCACATTGTAGAAGATTTCCATTTATTTTCATTTTCCACTATATTAAAATATGCCAGTAAAACGTCTTCGGTAACTTGCCGTACTCCTCTTGTACTGCACCACCCTTGGAAGTGCTTGTACGCTAACCGATACTTTATTCCGGACTTGGAGGGCCCCAAACGTGCTACTGCATCAGTATCCGCGGACTCAATTTCGTTTAGGTTTTCCATTTTCGCACTAAATTTGCGCTTGCGGTTGCAACAACAATAAGCTGTCTTTAATAATTACAAACAACTGTCAAACAACTGTAACCAGGGAGACGCAAATCCCACCGACGACTTGTCAAGAAAAGTCATGCTTCTCCGCCTCATAAAGTAATATACTATTATTTTATACCATGTGCCAATTGTAAAAACCTGTATATTGGAGAATCATCTCGTAATTTTCACAGTAGGGTGATCCCACATCGCAGCGACATAAAAACCAAAAAAATTAATGTATGTGCGCTGCTTATTTGATCGTTTTCTTTACGAGGTTTTCACATATTTACGGTCTAAGAGGTCTTATGGTAATGTGTTTCTATTTTCCTGCTTAGACTTCAATTTTCATAATTGGTAAAAGTAGTTTAGTTTACAGGTTAATGCAGTTAAGAGTATATGGCAGTGGATTCATACGTGATAGTTGACCGGCTTGTGAGGATCAGTTGGTTAGGCAACCAGCAAAAGGTATTACCTTTACAACGCAGCACACTCCCTCAATCAATACGATACGATTCGACTTTTTATATTAGTCAATACTGTCGACTTCCTATTGACCCATCCATGTAAGACTTTAGAAGTAGGTGACTTAATTAATCACATTATTTTAATATCAGCCCTATTGCAAATACTACGGAAACGTATTTTATTTTATGTTGACTTTAAGACTCACATTCTTCTTGAATTCTTCTACGTATCGTGATCTACGTGTTAGAGTAATTCCCATCCATTATTACAGTTGTCTCTAAAATACTATATTAAAAGTATAATTTAAAATGTAACTAAAATTCAAACTCGTGCATTTTTCCATAAATATTTCTCTATATTAACTTTTTATTGTAGGTTTATTATGCTCGTTTTCTCCACCAAACCTTTTGTTTCCCACATATTTATACACATAAATGGCAACTTTTAGTAACTAAAAAGTACAAAACACACGCTATAGTATTTCCATCCCACCTTCGTCAGCGGTCGTTAAAAAACATCATAAATATAACCTTTATCCGAAACAACCCAAGGCAAATAAAACACTGAAATACGTTTGTAATCTCCCAGCCCATCTGTTAGCATACTTCCAAACTTCGCTGATGCCGTTTTTTATCTACCTATTCTTTTATAGAATAATTAAATGGTGTAGTATTTTGAGCAGTCCCTCCTTACACTTGATAAAATTGAATGATTGGAGTGAATAACTAGATAATTAAAAAACAAGTAAATATATGGAAAAGTATATAAATCTGGATAAACCATATTTAAAGAAAAATGGTAGTTGACTATTCTATATATTGTAATAATTTAATCTTCTAATTCTACACTATTTTTATTAAGTCTTTAATTTATGAAGTAATTTCCAAACGCTACTTTATTTTTTTTACTAACACTATTTACACCAAAATATAATTTATATAAACATATTTATATTTTCCGACTAACAATACACAATAAACTTATAACTCAGCCTGAATTAAAATCTAACTTGTTCTGTATTTATATATATATATTTCGTAAACCGGTCCTGCTGTTCCACTTCACCAGAAATTTCTCTAGGCCGAAGGAATGTCCGTTAGCTGGAGTTTCCTTGAATGTACTAGAGCATTGTTCCCTCCTTAAGAGACAGTTCCTCCTGGAACATTGTGGGATTGGAACTGGATGCTGGTATCGGCAACTGGACTCTTTTTTACGACTCCAAGTTGTAAAAAAGTGACAGGGGTCGGTTTTCGCTCCGCATCGGTAACCATGCAGATTGCAACCGATTCGTACCTGAGCACCTATTCTTTTAAACGCACTATGCCCCTAATGGAGTGTCGTATAACTGACAAAATACGTCGACTATGATGCTCTTTGGAATCACCAACTGTGTTTTCGGTTCTGAACCATCATAATTTTCCAGTAGTTTTTTAGCAAGCTGTCTTCGAAGGTTTTTTTCTTTCTATTTTCGAATTTTCTGTAAAACTGGATCTTTCTATTGTTCTTCTCTGATCTTAGTAGGCGTCCACTCGCCGTTGACCATCATTGTTCCTAGCACTGCTGCTTCCTTGGATTCTGCTTTGTTGCAATGGGAACACTCTGCTAGACACAGCCTTCTAGAAAGAGAATCAGTGTTTTTGTGGCTAACTCCGACTCGATACTAAATCTTAAAATTGTATTCTTGAAGTCATTTAATCATCTGGCTATCTGACCGTCTGGATTCTTAACTGTCATTAATCACTTAAGGGGGGCATGATCGGTTTGGATTAAGAATTTCCTTCCATAGAGGTACTGACAGAAGTGTTCTACTGATTTCACTACTGTTAGAAATTTTGCTCCCCACATTACTTGCATCTGTATCTAAAATAAACTTTCCTTCTGGCAGTGGATACCATAATATTGATGCTGTGATTAAATGCACATTATTTGCTTCTGGCAGTGGATACCCTAATATTGAAGCTGTCATTAAATGCTCGTTTCAGGTTTTAAAGATAGTTTGACAGTCTCCACCCCAACAGTAATCTCTTGCTTTCTCTGTAAGTCGCGTTAATGACTTAGCGACCTCTGCAAACTTCTTAATGAACCTCCGAAAATAAGTATATAGCCCAAGAAAACTTCTCACTTGATGTTTATCAGTCGGTTGTGGCCATTCCTTAATGGAATCTATTTTTTCCTTACCTCCGGTACCTCCTTGCTTTCTAGATGTCCCAGATAACTGACTTTACTTTAAAATAACTGGCACTTCTTACAGTTTAACATCAAGTGGGCATAATTAAGTCGATAAAAAACATCTAAATTCTTTAGAGGATCTTCAAAGGTCTCCTCAAGACGATGATGTCGTCTAAATACACCAGACACGTTTTCCAAGATAATGAGCTCAACATATTTTCCATAAGCTTCTTAAATATCGCAAGAGCATTACAGAGTCCAAATTGCCACACTTCAGAACCTGTGGTAAAGGCTTTTTTCTGCTTATCTACGGGCTCCAGTTCTACCTGCCAGTTTCCAGACTTCAAATCCAAAGTAGAATACAATTTACTACCAGTTAGTGTATCCAATTTGGCATCGATTCGAGGCAGAGATTAACTATCTTTCTTGGTAACATTGGTCAACAAACGATAGTCCATGCAAAACCCCGTAGTTCCATATTTCTGTTTGACCAGGACCATCGGGAAGAGCCATGGGCCACATAACCCATATCCACAGATAAGAGGAAATTTTGTGGAAGTGAATATCGATTTTCTACTGTAAGTTCGTTAACCTTGCGATAGCCAATAACAACTCACCATTTCTGTTTTCCGGATGCATTAAGTTTCTTGGGCACAACCCAAACTGAAGATGACCAAGGGGAGATGGAGTGCTAAAATATTCCTTGCTCTTGCATTTTGGTGATTTCTTTCTTGACTTTCTCTTTATGTACCTGTAGATATCTGTAAGATTTTGTGTAGACAGATTTTAAATTGTTTGTCTTAATTGCGTGTTTAATTTCATTTGTGAATGTCAGTTTGTCGCCTTCTACATAGAATATATCTGAAAATTCTGTACAGATATTTAAAACTTGTTCCTTTTCTTCGTGATTTAAATGATCAATATTCTCAGTTGTTCTTTTATAATTTGTTCTCTGTTTATAATAAGATATTCACTGTGCTTTTGGTTGTAAGAAAAAATCGGCTCCAAGTCGTCTGTAGGTTCAATATTGATGTTCAAAAATTTGATACTTTTTGGCATTGCATTTGCATTGATGACGAAAGTAAAAAAGTCTTCATCTTCGTTTACATGGACTAATGCATGAGGAATTCGGACTTTTTCTATTTCTTGAGATGACAATATTGCGTTTGTATTTGATAGACTGCAGTTTAATCTAAATATTTGTTCGGTGCGGCCATCAATCGTTATTCGATTTATGTTTTCTTTTATTCTTTTTCTCTCTGGTCTAGAGATGTGTTGATATTGATCTCTAGGATTTTCGGGAAATGAGCTATTTTTTGTCGGTGGATTATTTTCTGAAGACTTATGTGTTTTTTGTCCAACTTTATGTAGGGTGAGGGCTTTGAAGTTTGTATGAAGCATTCTAGTTTCAAGGTCTATTAGACATTCATAATGATCTAGAAAATCTAGACCTATTATGCCATCGACATCAATATCTAAATTGTAAATAAAAATTTTATGAGGGTTACCTTCAGTAAAAGGAATAAGGACAGATTCTGTAATTAACAGTTTTTCGACGGTTATGCCTCGTATGGCAACTTTCTCATTCAATCTATTTCGATAATTTCGTGTAGTATTCTTTTTAAAAACTGTCATTCCTGCACCGGTATCAATTAAAAGTTAAAAGGTATTTGTAGCGTCATGTCGTGTGGCGTAGTATATATTTTTGGAGGCCATTATGTGAAAGAGGCTTACAGGAATATCTGTTCAGGGAAATTTAGATTTGTAACGAAATCCTGTGTCCTTGTGTCCAAAAACAGGGTTTGAATTTGTTCCTGCATATTCACAATATCCGTTGAAAGTCGTATGAGTTGGGGGATGGTTTTGGTGGCAAAGCGAGAGAAAATCCTGATACTCCACTGTATCATAATAATGTTCGGTTTCAAGATTATTTTCTGTATAGTTATCTCCATTAGATTCTATAAATTTATCAGGGTATTCATAAAAAACTTGAGCTCTTTGTTGGTAATTTTGTAAATTTGGGTTTTTTCGATGACGGATGGGCGATTTTACATTTGATTTTGAGACATAAAAGTCGGTTTCTGTGGGTTTGAATTTTGTTGATTGGAAGAGTATTGGTTTTTAATATTTTGGTAGTTTTGCTGTCTATTATATTGATTTTTTTTAAGAAGGTGGACGTGAGCAATGACATTCTTTCCTTAAATGGCCAATACGACCACACTTTGTGCATTGAGAAAAATTAGATGATGGTCCTCTAATCGGTTGGGGATTTTTTTCATTAATATTTTTATTTGATTTTTGTGTTTCGAAAGATGACAGCTAAGGCTTCCATCGTATACGATTGCTAGCTTCCATATGATCAGGAGGGTTACTAGCCCTAATAATTTGTCCTAAACGGGGCTCTAATCCCGTTAAAAGAATATTTAATGCCGTAGAATCAATTAAATTGCATTGGGCGATCTGCTGGTCTGAGGTTAGGTTTGATTTTTGGATTGAGGTGTGCATTTTTGCATTCAGGACTTGTAGTCTATTAAAGAAGGTTAAAGGGGATTCATTTGATAACTGTCGAAGTCTTTGTAGGTTATGTATTAAAGAAGTAAGGTCTCTGCTATCTCCAAAATGAAGGTTTAATACATTTTTTATTTCAGAGTAGGAACTTGGTTTTTTCGAATTTATTAGTTAGGTTGCTTTACCTCTAAGTTTATTTTTTATGTGAATCGTTAATAGTATGCGTTGGTCTGCTGTAGACATTTTAAATGCACAATCACATGCATCTAGGAATGTTGAAAGAGAGATTGGGTCTCCTTCGAACTAATGGGAATGGTATGAAACCAGAGTATAACAAAGTAAACAAAGTATAAAAATGGTTTGAAACGAAATAAATAAAAAAATACGAAGAGTAAAATATAACAATAAAATAAATAAAATACAATTAAATAAAATATTTCTTTATTAGATAATCAAATTTTCTTGCTATGAATTCAATTTTATATGAAAATAATATTGCAAATATTGAAAGATTAAAACGAGATGATTTAATTACTTACATTAACAGAAGCATCGAGGTCGACTTGTTTTCAATTAGGGTCTGCTACCAGGGGCTTCACTGGGTGTTCCTTCCGTGGAATCCTGTTAAATGAGGACGGCTCGTAGATTCTTTTTTCGTTAAGGGATATGAATCCGCCATTGCTAGTTAGTTTCCTTGTTCTATAACCGTTAACCTGATTCTACTGACTGCGCCAATTGCTATTTCACTTATTTCTTCTTTAACTTAAAAAAACACTATTTTTTAGAATTATTTTTCCAAGTTAAACTGACAAGGTACAAAACTGAAATAAGAATAACTACGTAGAGACGTTGTATCGAGCTTGACGAGTGTCGTAGTAAAATGCTAATGATACTTTATTGGTAATATCGCTAAAAGTAACGATTTGGCATTCCCACGGTAGCTAACGGCTGCTTCGAGTTTGTAGCGTTGCATGGCTGCATGGCTCAGCTATTTCTATGAGAACTGCTGTTGTAGGTATAATCCAATAGGAAGCTGGTGATGTGAAACTTTCAAGTCAGAAACCTTTGGCTAATTCATGGTTAGGGTTTTTCGGTCAAAAGGTGGAAAAAAAAACAAAGAATGTGGCTACGTCATCTATTTATTGACGACGTTTCGCTTTCTAATCATGAAACATCATCAGTTCATCTAAAAAGAGTAATATGAAAAACCAAACATCCAAAGAAAAGTTATTAAGTGTGTTACCTCAAAAAGACATGTAGCAGTCAATGATATTAAAATTGTAAAGAAGCTTATGACAATGGACATTATAAGATTATGTTGTATAAACACTAAATTGAACTAAATAGAGTTAAAAATTTTCTCAAACTAAGCACAGCAAAGGAACATATGATAGTTGTACATGTATATAAAAATGATGTAAAAAACTTAAGTATAAAAACCACAATAATATGAAGAACAACTAAAAAGATCAATCAAAAGATCAAAAGATCAACAGTATATCAATATATTTAAATTACTAAATTTCAATCTAATCGCTTTAATAATCCTACCTAAAGTCAACATTAAACTTTAACTATTGATATACTGTTGGAAGTGCATCTTAGACCTTTTTAGTTCTTCTTCGTATTAATGTGTTTTTTATACTTAAGTTTTTTTACATAATTTTTATATACATGTACAACTACCACATGTTCTTTTGCTGTGCTAAGTTTGAAAACATTGTTAACTGTATTTAGTTCAATTTATTGTTTATACAACATAATATGATAATGTCCATTGTCATAAGCTTCTTTACAATTTTAATATCATTGACTGCTACATGTCTTTTTGAGGTAACACACTTAATAACTTTTCTTTGGATGATTGGTTTTTCATATTGTTCTTTTTAGATGAACTGATGATGCTTTTTGATTAGAAAGCGAAACGTCTTCAATAAATAGATGAAGTAGTCACCTTCTTTGTCTTTTTTTCTGCACCTTTTGACCGAAAAACCCACCACTCTTCGAGTGATCCTTAATTTATATATATATATATATATATATATATATATATATATATATATATATGTATATATATATATATATATATATATATATATATATATATATATATTACATGAATTGTACGAATTTACATAAAAACGTCCTCTATACACCTGTTTTTTTCTTGAAAATTGATTGTAAAATGCTACTGAAAATTGGTGTAAAAAAATACGGTCGACAACCCGCACCCACCAACAGCCTATTGTTTCCAGCGTATCGGATTCCAAGCACCCCTCGACTGAAGAACCCCATCCGCCAATGGATTTTGCAAGTTTTTTACATGGTAATTGGATTTGCGTGTACGCTGAGAGTTCAATCATAGGTCAATTTATTCTGCTTGTTACACTGAATTCTGTAGGGTATAAAATGTTACCAATTTATTTAACACCAAAAATACACTAGAGCTACCTACGTGACTGCATTAATAATGATGATGTGAAAACCACTCGCATGAGGAGAAGGTGTATAATGTTCGATACAATTTTATTTAACCATGATATATTTGATTTATTTTCGTTTCTGACTGATCGTGGTTCTGAAGTGGTTTTCTTGTGGAAGATTTTACAAAACAGTATTTGTTTGGTAATAAGCCACAACAATTAAAATTAAAATTACATATTCTTGATGTTTTGACTTCCACTTCAAAATCATTCTAAAAAAAAATTGCAAAATAAAGTATATACACTCTCGTCACCGAGTGTACTCCGAACGCCTACCTACTAAAACAGACTCTTGTCTGTCATCCAACGCTCTAGAAGCGGAATCACCGCTGTAAGGTCGAACATGACTTCCAAACCACTATTTTCATTTATCCACATACTGTCGGCAAGGAGGCTCCATGTACCTTTTCATTGTGTCCTCTTTTTTTGGTATCAAAAACTGGGTTTATCTTTTCTATACGAACCCCGTTTCATGTAAAGCGTGCAAGACTCTCATCGCACCTAGAACGGCATCACTAGAAGCCGAGAATTTCCTCCTTTCCTACAGTCTAACTCACTTGTTCGCCTCTTATCAAAACGTATTACCTCTATCTTCAACTTACAGCATCCTTCCCTTTTACCTTTGCCTTTTTACTAGCTGTCTTTCTTTCTTTTCTTTTTTGTTGATCACTTCACGGCTATAGTTGTGTACAATACTCCAACCTCCTTCCTCCTCCATAATCCTTCTATCAGACAGATACTCCGCCACCACATTAATTAGGTAACCAAGACAATTTCCCTCCTCCATTGTATTTATTACCTTGATCCACGGCAGCGTATTGAATCCATTTCTTACATTGGATTTTAAAAAATAATAATCAAACAACAGAAATAAGGGCCAGGATATAAATAGCAAGAAATGCGAAAAACAGTTCTCTGCAATACAGATCTTAGATTAAAACTGAGAGAAAGAGCTCTGAGATGAGATGCGTTTTTGATACTACACTATGGACTTAAAAGCTGGATGATAAAGCAAGAACATATAAATAAGCTAAAGTCATTTGAAATGTGGTGTAATAGAAGAATGCGAGAAATAGGCAAAGAATACGAAATAATAAACGCAATAAAAATAAGAAAGTTACAATATCTGGAACAGGTCATATGGGGGCAGCGGTATGAAATGCTAAGATTGATAATACAGGGGAAGAAAAGAGTAGCAAGGAGTATAGGAAGATGGAGAGTGTCGTGGTTGAAAAATTTAGAGTACTGATTTAGATGCTATAGAACTCTTCAGAGCAGCTGTAGATAGAGTAAAGATAATGATGATGATATTCAACCTCTGATTGGGAGACGGCACTTAAAGAAGAAGAGGGTATAAAGAAAAAAATGCATGCCATTATTTACCGTTTGAAGTCAACCTTTTACTGCTATTATAATGGTAACAAAATAAAGTATTGTTACGATTTTAAATGTTATGGCATATAGAACTGTAAATATTTTATGACTAATCCTTTTTTATTGATTCTCGTAATTTGTAGGTCAAAATCTATCTGAGCTTCGATACCAGTTGTTTACAGAAATATCTAGACCCTAATTTAAGTGAGTCATTCATGAAGTTGAAAAAGAACTAGTCTCAGCGGTTAATTGCCTTCACCGAAAAAACCAGTATATTCCATGGGGTTCTTTGCAAAAGTAGGTCACCGAACTTTCCAGATAGCGGAAGTTTCTTTATATATAAAGACGAAATTTTTTTGAAGAACTTAGTCATAAGAAGATCGGGAAACGCGATTTAATTGTAACGAAACGAAAATAAATTATTTGTAATTAGGATTAATAAAGACTTTAATAAATTCGTACATGCTCGTTTCTACGTAGTAGATTCATTCTACGACTTACTTTGTTTTCTTAAATGAGAGCTGTTTTTTAAATTTTACTCTTAGGACCACCTGTGTCTTTCAAAACTAGTGATGACCATTATTTCAATTGGGTTATATGTTCTTTATCTCACGCATATTTGAATAATTAATAATAATAACGTTCAGTTTTATCCAACTAAAGTTTTCGCATTCACAAGGCATTATTATTCGCATTAAAAACACAGTACACAGTAAAAAACAGTTTTTTTGTTTATTAATAAGTTTAGTCTCTGATAAAATAGATCTTAATACTTAATATGTTTTTTTAATTGCCATATTGCCAGACACCAATACAAGCTTAAGAAGGTATCCATTGAATTCTGGCAAACACTATGGAGAAAATCTTCTTTAAACATCTAATGTCACGGAGCAAAACACTCTGGCATTATCTGGCCGAGTATCACACTATTTCATTAACCACCGCTCCAGAGTATTGGTCTTAATAACAAACTAAAATCCATCTCTTGACCATCACTTTAAAGGAAAAATATTCTTCTAAATGTGCTTTCTAGAGATGCTGGGGACCACATTGTCCCATCTTATTCTATTCACATATCGCCATTGATCGCCTACATCCGGAACGGAGAGGCACCGTAAGAAGAAGAATTCTATTCACAGCAGCTCGAAATAAATCAGTTGACGTTAAATTAGTCCACTTCCTAAGATTAGCCAGCCAGGATATACGCATACGTGCAGGGCCTCTCTTACCCTCAATCTTTCATTGTAGAATCAACTGTAAAAGCCGGTATTTATTATTACGCATGATGTCAACGAAGTAAGCCAATTTTCTGTTATTTACGGTGTTAATAATTTCTTTGTCTTTTCCTAGCCTTTGGAGAATAGTTATATTACTTGTGTAGTGTGTATATGAGACCCTCAACATACGTCGGTAGCACCACATTTCAAATGCCTCTAATGGTTTTATGGCATCTTCTGTAAGGCTCTAACTTTTTACTCCATAGAGGACACTAAACACGTAAAATCTAAGAATTCTTATGCGTATATTGATACTTAAAGATATGTTGCAGAGTATCTTCATAAAACTGTTAAACGAGCTTCTGGCTTTTTCCATACGTTTTTATTGCGTAGCTGTGTGCCCAAGTATCTTTAATATTACAGTCCAAATATAATATTTTTTCCACTCTTTCTAACTGTATCACCTATTGTAGTTTGGGCGTTTATGTTGCTGTTCTTACTAAGGATCATTATTTTTGCCTTCATGCAATTTAGTTTTAGGCCGTATTTGTTACATGTTTCTACAACGTTATCCATAATCCTTTGGAGCCCCTGTCAGTCACACTGTATCGTCTGCATCTCTAATATTGTTTATATGTTGGCCATTTACAGCAATCCTATCTTCTGATTCGTCCAAGGCCTCTCTAAAGAAGAATAAAAAGAAAAATATTTATATTATATTAAAAAAACTTACAACTAAGCATACCTATCACCATAAATCAGAACAAGAACTACCTACTAGCAAAGAAAACAAAAGAAACAAAGTATTTTCGTGAGGTCATAACCTAATTTTGGTAACTCACCGTTTCCTGGCTCTCGAGAAAAAAAAAAGATTTTAGATTGTTGGTTCAATTCCTTCTCTGCCCTCCTGTTCTACCTTCTTCATCACCATAAAGAGCTGAGAATGCTCTTGTCTCCATTCTCTCTCTTCTCTTATCATCATGTTTACCATATTTCTTTCGTCCAACCTGAAATCCATTCGTCTCTTGAAGCCTCTCCTCTCATTTACCCATCTCTGGTGATTGAAAACGTGGCGGAAGCATCCGATACCCCACAAACAGCCCACCGAGATAGATTTGCCTATCCTTTTAGTGAAGGTGTCGAAACTACCATGTTCGGTCAGAAACTGCGTCAGGGAATCGTCCAGTTTCCTGAGTTTACATTCACACCGAGGCCTCAGATCTGGAATAAGCTCCTTTGTCTATTTTGTCTTTCCACTATCACCCACCCATTCCCTTTGCTCGTTCCTCTATCGTTCTCTCTTTTTTTATTTATATTTCGATCCATCTTTCTCGCATACACCTTCGCTCGCTTTTTGCTAAATAAGACGATCAGTATCACAGTTTCAATGACATACAGAGCCATTTATGAGGCTGTCCTGTAGGCGCTAGAAATCCTAAACAGCATTCGCCTTTACGAAGTCTCCAACAGCTTGGCGTACTTCGCAATACTTCGATTCGCCTTCTTGTCTTTTGGACGTGCTTTTGGACCTTAGTCTTTTCGATAGCCAGACAGTATTTAATCGTTTTAACCGATGTGACCTCCACCCCTTCCTCTATCAAACAAAGCGAGGATTTGTCCGGGCTTTCCTTGACAACTACCACTGCAGTTTTCTAAGGTGCTGGCTGTAGATCGTTCTTTCTAATTCTTTTACTAATAGGATGCAGGGCTGTGTTAGCCGCATTAGCCATGTCCGTTTTTTGACTCGCCTTCGCAATCAGTGTAAGATCATCGGTACAAGATATAATAGTGCATCTAGGCGATGCACAGATGCGTTGGCATCTGTAGCTTTAGCACCTCATCGTACCGGGTATTCTACAGGATACCACCTAGTACCAAACCATGCGAAACACCCTGCGACAACCTGATGTTAGTATCTTTTTTTCCTTATAAACCTGTTAGTAATGTATGTGTCAACCACGTTGACTAGATATTCACTGACGCCCAATTCTCTCAACATGGACATAATTTTTTCCCATGATGCCGTGCTGATTTCTGTGAAAGGCATTCTGGAAGTCTAGCAGGATGAGACCCATTAATTTTTTTTGTATTCTGCATGGCTAACGAGGTCACATTTGAGACCATATATATGGTGCACCTATTGACCCTAAAACCATATTGGCGGTCGCCAATATAGTTTTAGGCGTCTTTCAATCGAGTTGGAAACTGCTGTTATTGCGTATTATGTTTTTTTGGTGTTTTTTATATTTTTTTGTAATATAATTCCGCGGAGTTATAATACTGTATAATTATTTTATAATCTCATAAAAAAGCTACTCTGACAAAAAGTATTGACCACAAAACACAAACTCTGTAAACCGTATAAGTTTAAAGTTATTTATTGATTCAACCAGAAATCATTTACTACAAGACTGTAATTAAGTTGCAAGAAAGTCAGGTAAATTGGCTAATCTAATAAAGTTAAACTTTGCTGAATAAAGTTCGCTTAATACAACTACTAACAAGTTTTAACTTGGCTTTTCACAAAAAAGCAGCTCCATCCAGCTACAGTGAAATGTAGATTGGTTATTTAAAGTTGCTGCCCAATTTTTTTTAACATTTTATTTATTATATAAAATAGGATATATACCTTTTTCCTTATAACGATCTACGAAGAGAAATAAAAGTATAGGGTGCAGAATCTTAAATAGGAGACACTCGATTTTTTATCTATAGTTTACTATTATACAGAGTCATTTAAAAAAATCGTAATGAGGGCAGACCAGGGTTTCCTTCTTTTAGTTAGTTACTACTACAATAAATTTAAAGTAAATATTACAGAACCTATATAAAATTGTCTGATGTTGTTAAAATAGAAATTAAAAAAAATGTAGTTTAAAACAAGTTTAAGCCCTTTTTGTTACTTTTGTGACACAAATGGGAGTGTTGTTTGTCAGTGATGTAATAAAATTCATAAACGCGGTCATTTAAAGTTAAACCAAAGTGCATGAAAGCTCAGTAATTGAGAACAAACAATTGGGAATAAAAATATTTAAGCAGTAATCGTTAATAAAGTAAGTACATTTCTTTTGATTTTGAATGTGGGTATAAAGGGACATAATTTTCGTGTTAGATTCAATATTAGTGTACAAAACTCACTTAAAAGTAAGAAAATCCCAGTATTCTATTATAATAGTCCAAAAAGGAGTCAGGAGCATACGCTCAGGGAAAAACGATGAAGATACCCTGAAAGAACTTATGGTTCTAGGAAAAACCGGTGTTTACCAGTGGTAAACTAGGACACATTGAAATAGATTTATCCAACAGTTCTACCAAAGGGAAATGACCTGTACGCAGAACTATGTACGCTACTAGAGGCTAACTTAGGACTCAAGTACAATCCAAAAGGATGGAGGCTTATAAGACTGGTTTTTTTACCGAAACCTGGCAAAACAGCTGGACAGGAAAAATCTAAGCTCTTGAGGTCAATAAGTGTGATGTCAGTTGTACTGATGACTGCAGAAAAATTGCTCGGTAGTCAAATTAGTAAAAGTGTATTGCAGTACAGTATGCGTATCGAGCAGAACTTTCTACAAAAATGGTACTGCACCATCTCTTACAGAAGGTGAAAAACGTTTTGGAAAACTAAGAGATGATGGTGGGTGTATTTTTCCATATAAAGGGGACATTCGATAAAACCTACGCAGCAATTTCAAGATTCGTCTAAAAGGAATAGACGAAATACGTTGCAGATGGATAGCTTGCATGCTGAGAAATCTTCTTAGTCTTAAGCTTTAGAGTATGTAACATAAAAACTGTAAAACAATATAACTAGTCCTATGCTAGGAGAAGCCCTGGACTACAGATTTTGGTGCTTGAATATGTATCTTCTTCATCATCTAGTTATCTACTCCACTAATGAAGGTTGGCTATAACCATTGCAAATTCGTCTCTACCTTTTGCTTTTCTTAAAAGCGTCTGTGTGTTAAACTCGTTCTAGTCGCAAATGTTTTTTAACACATTGGCTGCCACCATAAGAGTGTTAGGTACGTTCACCAGGTGCCAAAGTGAAAAATGCTTACAAAACAATATTTATTCATACAAATGGTTAATAATGCAAAGTAAGTTTACATTCTTACAAATTTTTTTGAAAAAAATAGCAAGATCACGGGTGATCCTAATGGCACTGCAGTAACATATTACACACGTATGTGCCACTAGTATCACCGGTGATCGTGAACAACTTAATGCTTTTTAGTGAAACATGTCACACAGTAAAATTTTTCACAAACATTACAAAATGTAGAAAGAAGTTTGGGTTTCTTTTGAGCTTCTTTGCTGACTTTTGTTGCAACTGTTTTAGTGTAACATTGGTTACAACGTTTTCTCTTTTCCTATTGTTTGTAGTTTTGGCGTCAACTGTAACAAGCATATGCTTTATAGTAGTAATAGGCTCAGGCATCGGACTGTAATTGACTAAACTTAGGATTAGCATTTCCCGAAATGAGATAAATTGTTGTTTTGGTGTGTTGAAGGAATTATATATTATCAAACTATTGATGACAGCCGCATTCAATAAAACTTCAATTGCAGCTTTATGGTACCAGCGAACACTTTTTCTCAGAGGTGAGAAATAGCTTCCGAGTTGATCTGAGAGATCAACACCATCTTTTCCTTTGTTGTAGTCTATAATTGCTTCAGGTTTAATTATAGCTACACATCACGTTTATCGTGCCATTTGCCTATTATAATGCCATCACGATGTTCCTTTCCAATTATCTCTCATTTTTTTAATTTTGCGGAAAGTATATCTTCTGGAATATATTTTCTATTTTTACGTAGTGTCCCTAATAAGTGACTATTAGCATCAAATAATTGTTTTGCTAAAGGCACAGACGTATAGTAATTATCTGTTATTAAAACTCTTCCTTTTTGTAGATAGTCTTTGGCTAAATCTAGTACAATTTTTCCCGATAAATCCTGCCCTTTATTAGCCATTTTTCCGGTATACATAATTATTTTTACAGTATAACCTGCAGGATTACATAATTTAAACAGTTTCAAGTCATAGCGGTGACGCTTTGAAGGTATATATTGTTTGAAAAGTAGTTTTCCTCGAAAGGGAATCATACTTTCATCAACAACTAGTATTGAGCCAGGATTACATTGTTGGGCAAAACGTAATTGTGTCATTTCAAATAATTTTCTAATTTTATGGCAACGATCGTTTGGTAAAGCAGCCGTGTTATCAGCAAAACGCAAGAATCTCAAAAGAAGCTGAAATCTGTTTCTAGTTAGTACACAAGAAAATAAAAGTAAAATTATACAATGGTGACTTACTCCAATAATCAGCAATTTTGGGAAGCTTGACAACTCCTATATACATAACACAACCCAAAAATTTTAAAATTTCTTTATTGGTAGGTTTCCATGCATGAATTCTAGATGATCTCCTATAACGTTGTGCATTTTTTACTTGCGCAGCATTTCTGTTAGTCTCCTCTACAATAAGTTGTAAAATTTCATCATCGATCAGTTTCCTGTATACATGAAAAGGAGTTAGTTTGGTTCTATTCTGAGGATACCTATCATCATATACATATGATTCATTACCAGGAAACTGTATATCGAGACGTAAATAAGTACAGTCAACTTCGTACCATTCATCGTCATTATTTTGCTGGTCGTTAGATTTTACCGATTGTCGTGCATTTTCATCCAATAAGCTTGAATCACTGTTACATTCATCTTCTATATCAGATTCTTCTTCGTCACTCGGGTTGGACTCTAAACCGGATAACACACATTCATTAGAATCCTCCTCTAACAATTTGAGCAACTCTGCCTTTGTCAACTTTTTATTTTTATTTGGCAGACGCTGCATTTTACTTATACTTGGTAAATTATCCATGATCTGAAAGACAAATTCAAATTAAAAAAAGTAACTTTACTATCACCATTTTTTATTAATTAAATGTAAGCAAAAACATTTGAGGTTATCTAAAATAAATACTGTAATATTTTGTTTATCTTTAAAAATATTCAAGCAACAAGATTTTAAAACGAATAAACTACATATTATACTTACTTCATATAATTTCAAATTCACCAAAAAAACTGCTAATTCCGTAGAAAAACTTGATAATGAATCCCACTAATCGTTTCTACAACGCCTTATTGTCAACTGTCGTTACAAGATATTTATGGCATTATCGCGCCTAACAAAATAACATAAGCTAGCTATGGGTTCCTAGTGTGCCACAGTAAAACTAGTTGAGCGTCCTCACAGTGCATTATAATAATTCTGAAAGTTAAATACGCACAAGTAACACCGGTGATCCTAATGGCACAATTGTAATCTGTTAGTTAGGATCGCCGGTGATCCTTGTGGCAGCCAATGTGTTAACCAGGATATTTGTCGTCGACCAGGACCCCTTTTAATATGATCGGTTCATAGTATTTTTAAATTTCTCCTAAAAAGCCACATCTCAAAAGCTTTCGACTTTCTCATTAAGACAACATTAACAGTCCAAGCTTCGGTACCATAAAGAAGAATAGAGTGGATATAACATTTTAAAATCCGATATCGGACTTGCAGATTGAGTCTTTGGTTACTCAGAGACTTTGTCATCTTCAAAACGGCTGCACTTGATGGCTCGATTCTTGATCGAATTTCTTTAATGATTATGCGTGCAACTGATACAGTCCTCGAAGACATACCGTCTCAGGACTAGCAACTTCCACGTGGAGTCATATGTCGCCATGTTACCTAATCCATCGGTAACTCTATAATCTTAAATTATTATAACGTATTTTTAAAACTAAATGTAATTAAACATCTGTTAACGGGTTTTTACCCATATATTTAATCTTGGTGGCTACATTCATGTACTCCTAGACACTGATGATGGAACATGGTTTCCGAAAACGTTATGTCTTATTAACTTAGCCCGTTTGGGCCTTAAATATATACCTATTACAAAGGATTTTTAATTAAATTATTACTAAAATATTCTAAATCACCAGGTATTTCGTCAGCCTATTAAGCTAAAACAGCCTCATAATAATCATCTGAAGGTTTTATACCTTTGGGAGTAAATTTAGCACAACTGGAAGAACCTGCTGTCATAGTAATAGCGAAAGAGTACACTGGACTGTTTTTAACTGTCCTAAAACGACTAAACGCATACTCTACTCCTCTACTAAAACTGCAACAGTTGAGAGCAGGTACAATTACACACCACTTGAAAGTACACGTATATGTTCTAAGACTCTTTTATAAAACACGTATCACAACAAAATATATTTTCGGCGTGGCCAACATCTCAGTTGGCCACGCCGAAATAGAATCTGCAATGAACTTAGAAAACAATATATGTCTGGTACAAATAAAGGATTATGACGAAAAAATTAAGGTAATGAAAAAAAAAGCAATCTCAAATTTCTTACTGGAGAAAAGATCTTCATCAACGATGACCTGATCGAAAAAGAAAGACACATGAGGCAGGAAATCGTAAATAAAGGCTGAAGGTAGAAATGTGAAGATGGGGAACAAAAAACTAACTGTGGATGGTATACAATGGGTATGGGCCGGAAATGGTACTTTCAAACGGGAAAATTCTAGAAATATGGACCCAAAAAACGGCATATAGTAGTGGAAAAAGGAAAAGATGGCCCATTATGCCAACGGACCCATTATTCCCGATGAACAGGAAAATGAGTTTGCACATAAAAAGCAAAATAAAAAATAAGAATATGTACCTAAGTATTGCGACATGGAATGTACGAGGAGTATACGAGGAGGGAGCATTAATTAACCTAATAGAAGAACTTAAAAAATATAAAATACACATCTTAGCAATACAGGAAACACATTTAACTGGAAACAACATTGAAAATATTAGCCCATACACGTTTTATACAAGTGGAGGCGATAATAGGATCTTTGGAGTGGGTTTTCTGGTACATGAAGACGTGGAGCAGGTAAAACGATTCGTAGTAAAATCTGACAGAATGTGTGCAATTAGAATTAAAGGAAAAGAGAATATGATATCGTTGATAAATATACATGCTCCAACAGAAGAAAAAGAAGAAGAAGTGAAAGATGAATTTTATGAAGAATTAGAGTCATTGTGTGAAGAAATGCCCAGACAAGATACTAAAATTATTATAGACGACGTCAATGCAAAGGTCGGAAGAGAAGATATATATAAAAACATAACAGGGGGTGAAAGTAAAACATTTGAATACAAATGATAATGGACAAAGATTAATTACATTCGCAATTTAAAATAGAATGAAGATAAGAAGTACCCATTTTAGGAGAAAATATATATAAAGGAACTTGGGGAAAATTCCGGGATCAAATGGAACTAATCAAATAGAAAACATCTTAATACAAGAGAAGTTTGCCAATTTAATAACAAATGTGAAAACGAGCAGAGGGACTGACGTATCGTTTATCGGTTATCGTATTAGATCATTTTTTGGTTAAAATTAATATGAGAGAAGCAATAATGAAAAACCATACAGAAGATATACAAGAAACCTACGCCAAACAAGATAGTACTACTGTGATAACATACAACAAAAGTTCTTGAAAATGACAAACACTATAAAGGAAGCTACGTCGAAGAACATACCAAGAACAAAAAGATTTAGAAAAAACCACTGGCTCAATGACGTATTCAGAACAGAGTTAAAAAAGAGATCAGAAGAACAGAGTTAAAAAAGAGATCAGATTTGAGGTTAAAAAGTTTACGATCGCAAAAACAAGACGACCTAGAAAGGTATGCCGAACAACGAAAAAAAGTAATGAGTATCTAAGGGAGCGGAAACGAAATAATATGGATGATAAAATTAAGCGCACTGAAGAAAATTACAACAAAAATTAAATAAAATTTTTTTATAAAGAAGTAAAATACATTAAAACTGGGTACCAGGAAAACGATAAATGTAAAAGATAAGCAAGAAAACCTGATAGTGGACGAAGACCAAATATGTGAAAGGTGGAAAGAATATTTCGAAGAGATGCTAAATGACGAAGTGACTACTGAAAAAAATTGTTATGTTCCTAAACCTCAAATAGTAATAGAAGAACTACCAAAGCTCACAAAGAAGAAATTAAAGAAATAATAAAATATATGAAAAATCAAAAAAGTCCCGGGGAGAGGGGCTGAAGAAACTGAAATCGACCTAAGACTGACCAAAAGCAACAGGTGTGCTGGAGCCATAAGCAAAATAGTTAAGGTCAAAAATATATCTCGTAATACAAAAATAAGAGTATACAAAACTATAATTAGACCCACAATGCTATACGCTGCCAACACATGGACTATGAAGAAAATCATACAGAACACATTGGAAGCATGGGAAAGAAAGATGCTTCGCAGAATATTTGATAAAAGAGTAGTAAAGGGAGAATGGAGAAGACGAACTAATGCAGAAGTGTATCATTTGTATGCTAACCCTACAATAACAAAAGTGAATACAATGTAATAGAATACAATGTAATAGACTAGTTAAGAATATTGCTTGGAGAGTACCTGAGGGAAAAAAAGAGAGGAATATCAAGAAAGAAATGGAGAGATGTAGTGATGGAAGATGTCAGAGAGATGGGAATCAGAGATTGGAAGCAGTTAGCTAAGAATAGAAAACGATAAAAATTATTCATCCAACAATGGGCCTAAAAGGCCTGTTACCGCTGCACATACATTGTAAATCACTCTCGGCGGGACTAACCCGCCGAAAGGTGACTCTCCTATTCGACCAAAGGTCCCACCATCCAAATTACGTCCGGTCAATTCATCCATTCATTTACTTTATACTGAACAAGCACACTAGTAGATACAGTAGTTTTTGGACTTAAAAACATGTTGAGTGTTAGCAACAACTGATACAATAAAGATATTCTGTCTAATATTTCTGATAATCATTGAGCACAAATGTCATAATAAAAACAAATAAGAATGTGTAGCTTACTTGTCACATTAATGTAACGGCAATATGAGAACTTTAACATTGCCGAAATTTCTTTAAACAATGAATGTTTAATTTTTAATACATAAAACGTTTCTTCATTAAGACTAACATCAGGTATTCTTCTAATTTTGATTGTCTTTTCACACATATTTTCTTTGTAGCTTTGCAAAATTTAATTTTTCATCGGTGTCACGTTTTACTTTTCTTTTATTTATTTTACGTATAAAAATGATACAAAAATGTGCATTTTAGAAATAATATTCATAATAAACTTTCTGTATAATATTCTTAGAATTCTATATGATAATACCCTTTCCCTCAACCACTAATCTTATGTTACTGACAAATACTGTCGAATTCGGCACCGTGTATTTTAATACCATATAACACGTCCCTTAATACATAATGCTTTATCGCCCAAATCCTAGAATTCAGCCACACTTAGCTCTAACAACCTGAATATAGCACAAAATTATTCAACGAAGTGAAGTTATCTCTACGAAATCCAGCCGAGTGTTCAGCCACCTCCTAATCGGGATGATAAATGAACAACTAAGCTATGACAAATATCAACTACCGACGGACAGGTTTCAAAATAGAACAAATATAGACGGGAATATGGTGTGAGAATTGCATCCATATGGATATGCTCAAGAAACATTATAAAAATATTCAACCTCACGGCCAAACGGAAATCTATAAAATGCCGGACGGGTTTGAAGAGGAAAACAGCTGGACCGCGGGTTCTTTCCGTGTGTCACGTTATGTTCTATTATTGGTGTTTGTAAACAACGTTTTAAAGCCACTTCATACGAGTTGCCATCCTAGTAAATAAAAAGTTTTCAATGAAAAATATATAACTGATGAATCCATAATTTATTTATAAAAAAATCAGTCAAAATTTTGTTTCGGCATTTATTTATTATAGGTAATGCTTTTTTTAATTTTTTATTTTAATAACATTTTTAAATTTTTGTTACAACTACAATAATATAATTTTTATCTCATTTTAGGCGAATCTAATGCTTATTTTTGATGCCTTACAGATAATGGACAAGTTCTCTTTTTTGTGTTTTGTAAATTATTACAAAAAAAGGTAACAAAACGGAGTTATTTTCAGTTAATAGCAGATTAACCAATTATTACACAATGCAATTAAAGAAACTTTGAGCACCTAAAATACCACAAAAATTAGCTTTAAATTGACACCAAATTTATATTTAGTTTAAACGTTTAACTGGACGTGTACGAACTCATCACTTTATAGCCCCCCATAAAATTAAGAGATATAATTTACCAGTGTATCAGTTTACTATATCCCTCTGAGATATAGTAAACTGATCACCGGCATCCTTTAGAGATAGGTAAACTCATCACTGCAGACAGGTAAACTCATCACCAGCGTTTTGGCCTAAGGCGCTGGTTTCTAATGCGGAAGATTGCCTGTTATACCTGTTACACTGATCGTTTATGTGGAGATTTATTAAATTCAGAAATTATTTTTACCCATTAATGGCCAAAGTATCTAAAACTAAACATTTTTTTAATTATTTTTTTCTACGATTTTCATATGATGAATATTATAGTTTATATCGGCCTTTTATATAAATAGTTTATTGGCGTGTTTGTTATCTTAATGGTCCATATTATGTGTTGTATAATTTTTGAAATATGTAATAATCAAATCACTGCAAATTTACTAATATTTGTCGGTGTCGTTTGAGCTCGCATAATAAATCACAAGATACTTAAAATTAGACCAATCCAGCATTCATTGTTCAATTAGAGATTGTTGAATAATATTATCCAAACATAATTTGAAATATGACTACTCATACCATTTTGTAACGCCTTAAAGATAATGTTTCGTATATGAAAATTTGGCGCGATCCGTGAATTTATTATCCCTATTGGATAGTCTACTAATTATATAAAATTTTTCAGTCTTAGCTATTATTTCCAACTGTGTAGTGATTTCTTTGGTATAATAATAGTGAGTCTATTTGGTATAATAATAGTGGCGCAAATCCAGAAAGGCAGAAATCTCAATACATATTAAGGACGAAAGAAGTTTTGGATCTGCGACGTGTAATGCAAAACCCTTCAGAATATAGAGTTTTCTTCGACAACTTCTTTTCGAGTAATGCATTATTCCAAATTTTAGGTGAAAAAGAAATTTTCTTTACTAGCACCGTGAGAGAGAATAGGTTACCAGGATGTCCTCTACAAAGTAGCAAAGTGCTTAGAAAGAAGAACAGGAGCGAGTTTGATCATGCTTTCGACAAAAAGGCAGAAGTATCAGTTGCAAGTTGGAACGATAATTCCGTTGTGACTGTAGCCAGCAACAATGGAACGGTTCATTAAATTGTTACAGTTACAAGATATAATCGGAAGCTACGAAAGGAAGATTTAATACCTCAGCCCAATATGATTAACGATTATAACCGACATATGGGAGGTGTTGATTGTTGATCTCCTAGATAATTCGGTATCAAATTACAGGATGCGAGTAAGAAGTAAAAAGTGGTGGTGGCCCTTGTTTATGAAGCTTTTGGATTGCGCAGTTGTAAATTCATGGATAATTTATAACATTGCAAATGACACTCGAATCTCCCAATTGCAATTCCGTTCTTCGTTGGTCTTGTCACTGATACAGAACGAAAAAATATTTACAGTAAAAACAGCTGCTGAAGAAGGTGACTCCGAATCAGACCCAGAGCCAACGCCATCCACGTCTGCATGGGGTCATCCTTCTACAGGAAGTTTACCTTCTGATATATATGACCAGACTAGTCATACTATCGTTCGCGAAGAGGAGGGACGTAGACAGCGGTGCAGACTGTGCAAAACTAACTCTGTTTATATGTGCGGAATGGAAAATGCAAGGTTCACTTGCACGCTGACTGTTTTAGTGCTTTCTACCAAGTAATCATTTTATTTTATATAATTAACTATTGTAACAATATCTTTAGTTTTTAGTTGATAAATCCGAGAAATTTCATTTACACACTATAAAACGTATAACTTTCAATTTACTACATATATTATGCCAAAGTTTCGTTAACGCAACATTATTTTTTTGTATATTGCAATTATTATTGTGTATAATTTTAGGTGAAATATTGTTATTATGCCTTTATTTATAAAGAATGGTCATTAATGGGGTAAGCAAATTGCTTTAAAATAGATATTAATATCGGGTTTCTTACGGTGTGGCCTATTAGGGTACGTACATAACGGAGACCATCACATCGTATTCTCGCCTAGAGCATAGCATTGATAGTTAAGGCTCGCATTTTAAATAATGCATTTATTTTACCTATGGATCGATAATAGGTACAATCCTATGGTCGGAGCGAGGGTAGGCGCCTCGTTATGAGCGTCCACTAATAGTGGCTTCCCACGATCGGCGATTCTACAGATCATCGCGGACAGCCGATCAGCACGGACGAGAACGCACCGCAGACAGAGCTCTTCCTACGATCCGTGACAGTCTGTGTAGGTCCGTGACAGTATTGTTTCATTATATCATAAAAAGGCCACTCAGGCTTGTAAACATTAAATTCGGCATTAAATTATTTGTCTTCTTTTTTAATTCTTTAATCGAAATAGTACTATTCTTGAATTTATTTTTTATTCGGTTTCATACATCGTATATATCGGTTCCGTTTCTTATGCTCTGGTGCCGTAGAATTCCATAAATTTGTTTCATTTTGATACAAATTTAAAAAATCGAAAATAACTTCGTTTGTCCATTCCATTTTTTAGCAAAAAACTGCAAAACAACTTTGACAACACTACAGACAACTACTCGTGTCAGCGAATGAAAAACTTCTGACTTGCACTTGTCGTCTGTTAAAACACAGTCGCGCTAGGATCAAGTCGCACGAGCATGTACCGCACCTTTGATGTTACCGACTCTAGATGGATAGGACGGACCAGCACAGACGTGCCTGCGCTACCACGGACGAAACCCTTCCCACGGTGCGTGGTGCGTGCTGGTCCGCTTACGTCCGTAATATCGCCGACCGTGGGAAGCCGCTTTAAGAAGTATGTGCCGTGCCAATCTATCTAGGACTTATGTAGTTCTCTTGGGCAATTTGTAGTTTAGTTTTTATTAGCTTTTCTAAAGGACATTTGTAATACAGATGCTTTATTGCAAGAATGAAGCTGAGTTAGCCAATAATAACCAGGTTTTGAAATATTTGAAAGATTTGCATGTCTTAGGGCGCGGTAAAAAGCAATCAATTCAGCTGTGAGAATACTTGAACTATGCGGTAGTTTAAATTGAAAAGTAGACATTGAAGTAAAAATGCACAACCAATTAATCATGAGATCTAGAAGCATGGTAAAGATGTTTTTGCAGTTAAGTTAGTCTCGTTCAAGAATCCAGTTTGTTTTTATTAGTAAGGTGTTGATGTATTTTTTGGAGAACTATATTAGAGGTGATGTATTTTGGGATATAGACTAACCATGGGGTCGCATGTTGTATGTTACAGTGAAACACGTCTGGTTTTGGTGCATCAAATGTATTCAAAATTGATCTTATTCGTATGCAATAAGATTTTTCAGCGATTTTAGGGTGCTCTAGGTTGCGGAGACTTAAAAAATTAAACAGTAATAAAGTTTGGATTTGATTAGTGATTTATACGAAAGGAGCAGTGTAGAAAAGAAGTTTAAAGTTTAGGATATGGATATAATCGGGAAGAATAATATTTTTCGGTTGAAATGTATTATCAACAGGGATTAAGTAGTCTTGAGTTGGAGTATTTTTGATTGCACTAAACACTAGTGCTTGTTCTATGGAAGGAAATTTAAATTGATTAGTGACTACAAAGTAGCTTTTTGGTACATTTCTTTAGTGTTGCGATTGTTCGGGATAAAGTTATCGTGCAATGCTAATATCCATGCTTGATTCGACAGAAACCATTTTAAAATAGCAGGTATCACCCACAAGAGGGAGCGCATTCCTCTTCCCCTCCTGGGAACCGGCTTCAGTTCTTATCAAGGTAAATCTCAATTAAAAATTTGGTTAACGTTATTAGACCAGAGAAATTAGCAAATAAAACGCCTTTTTCGTGACACTGTTTAATACAGGTATTTATCAACTGCTTTTGATAAATTTGGTGATAATATGTAATAAAGAAAATACGCAAAAGATTAAACGTCATTTTTTTACTTATAAACGATATATAAAAACTTTTTTTCCAAGTAAAGATTTGCAATCTGTCCTGTTTGATAGGACAGATTTTGATAATTTTAACAGAGAAGTTAACATAAGCGAAGAATACCTGCCAGTGGTGGTACCTTCATTATTAAATTTAACTAAAATTAATAATAAACAAAAATTTACTTATGAAAATTTATTTGGTAAGTCCAAGGGTTTGTGTCTCTTAAGTCTTCTCAGTTCCCTGCTGTTGTCCAGTAGGTTTACCGCACCAGAATTTGGGTAAATTTCTAACCGCTTTAAATGCCTATCGCTACACTTTTTTATTTTTTTTTGTGTACAACTGTACAACACTTACTGCGAGATCATGATGTATTTCGTCACTAGGAAGGTAGAATGGTGCATTATCGATACCCCACAATTAAATGTCATAGGTCCAGATGGGTTTTAGAATTACTTTAAAGACTAATAATTTATTTTCTAGTGATAATTTAGATCTTCTTCGAAGTAGCCAGTAAAGTTGTCTTTATTTTAGTTCGAGTTGTTTTTGTTTATTGAAGATATGGCTTCTTCAAGTAAGTCGTCTATCAAGATGTATACAAAGGTATTTTGCACTATCGGATTGCGGTATATATTGATTATTTAGTTGTACAGGTGGACATGTCAGACGTTTACTTGTAAAAGTTACATTAATTTACTTTCATTAACCTTGATTCGCCATTTTCTGAACCGTCATAAACAATATGATATGAAAAATACAGAAAAGTGACATAATTTTACTGAAAAAGCATATAAAATCCAATAAAAAAAAATTTCATAAAGTTGTTTTTGTTAATTTGTTGCTTAAAAATTGCAAAATTAGTTTTAAAAGCCGATTTTTTGAAAAAAATTAGTAACTCTTCTAAAAATACACAATTAACTTTAATTTTGCGTGATAATAGGGACAGTATCATAATGTATTTAGCTATAAAAATATCAAGAAGTTTCACTTAAGTGTTTCACTAGTTATTGGCTATTGCAAAATTGAAATTGTTTATCTTAAAAAGCTTTTGTCTACAACGTGTTTGTGCGTAAACTATTAGGTTTACATAAATTCTAAAAGCACCAAATTGAAGAGAAACCTTTTTTTAACAAAATAAATTATTTAGCTATTAAATATTTTATGTTAAATGTTAAAACAGGTTTAAAAGGTACTACTGTTATTTTAAGCATATACACATATCTCAGCACATACCTTAGCATTTTTTATTTCCCGATTTTACTATTTTAAAAACTGAATTCGTAAGTTCAAAATAAAAGTTGCAATATCTCTGGTTCCAATTAACGAAAATTATATTTTTTATAATTTGTTGTACCTCGTAGCATAGATTACAAAAATAAAATAAAATTGAAATATTATTAATAAAAATAAAAATAAAAAATAGCATAAAATTGGTGAATTGTGTATTTAACTGAGTAATTTATTTAAACATTTTAAAATAAATATTTATTTTGCAAAATTTCACTTTTCTCTTACTATTAGTAGTAGAAAGGTTATGAAAAGATTAGGTATCTTAAATTACTATGTATTATAGTTGTATGTATGTATTATAAATTTTACAAAAAATAAAGCTTTTATTTGAAAATAAAATAAATACCTACGTGTTAATTTTACTTAAATTATACTAATAATTTTTACAATTACTTTCTTGGACTGAAAAACATTACAAATATATTTTAAGCAAATTAATTATTATATATTTTGTATAATTATCTGTATTTAGTAAAATTAAGTATGTAAATTGTTATATGTTAATTATATATACAGATTATTTCAACAATTTTTATTTATAATTATACACAGTTTATATTAATAAATTTGTGTAAAATATATTTGTAATGTTTTTGAAAAAAAAAATTGTATGTATATATATATCTATATATATATATATATATATATATATATATATATATATATATATATATATATATATATCCTCTAAAATAACAGCTGATCTGGTAGATGAAAATGGAGTTGAGGTTAATTGTGTATACAGCTGATTAAAAGCCAAGTGCACTCTGTTTAACAGTTCATTATATTTCGCCAATTTTCATTGGCATCATCAGATGAAAGCTACAATTATTCAAAACATGGTAAAAATAAAAATAATAAAGTAAAAAAATACATTCAATAGTTGTTTGTTGTTTAAGTCTTACTTGATTGAGGTTGCGGCAATATGATTTATTTTAACAAAACAATGGTTTGTGGTACGATGTGGATTGCAGCTTTTTGGGACATATAACATGTAGTTGTTGACGTTCAAAATTAAAATATTAGAAATGACAAAATATAAAAAAAAAACAAAAACAAAAAACGTTTAGTTCGCAGACAGTCATTAAGGTTAAGTACTAGAAATACCAAATATCGAATGTTATTGATTGACGTGTAACAGGAGATAATTAGTTCTGTGGTGTTAATATAGTAGTTGTTTATTAATTGGATTTTGAAAATTTTGAAATTACATGTTGTGTTAAAATAATTATTTAATAGTTATGTTTGTTTTTTTCGATATGTAATAGATAAGCATAAATCTCACTCAGATGTTTAACATCTGATTTCTTATTTATTGGATTATCCATTTGGGTGATAAATGCATGAGTGACAGTAGACTATCCAGTAGTGTTTGCAGATCTTCTTGACTAGAAGCTAGGAGTACTGTATCGTCCGCATATCGCAAATTATTGATGACTTCGCCGTTTACAAGTATACCTTCTTGTTTTCAGAAAGTGCTTTTCTGGAAATTCTTTCGGAGTAAACGTTAAAAAGCAGGGGTGACAAGAGGCATCCCTGCCGTACTCCTCTTTTAATATTGAGAGCTTGTGATTCCACACCATCTACTAAAACTGATGTTGTTTGATTCCAATATAAATTTGCAATTATTCGAACATCTCTGCCGTCCAAGCCAATGTCTTTTAGAGCTTCGATCAATATAGAGTGCTTAACACGATCAAATGCCTTTTGAAAGTCAATAAAACAACAGTATATGTCTACAGATATATCACGACATCTTTGAGCAAGTACGTTCATTCCAAACAGTGCCTCTCTCGTTCCAAATCCGTTACGGAAACCAAACTGAGTGTCATCCAGGTATTCCTCACATTTATTGTAGATACGACCATGTATTACCTTCAGAAAAATTTTCAATAAGTGGTTTAACAAACTGATAGTTCTATAATCAGCACAGGTTTTTGCTGTTGTCTTCTTAGGTAGAGCTATAAACAGTGAATTAGACCAACCATTAGGTAGTTGTCCGCTGGTATAAATGGTATTGAAAAACGAAGTTATAGCCTCTAAATCATTGCTATCCTTTATAAGCTTATATATTTCAGTTGGAATTTCATCAGGACCAGTCGCTCTGCCATCTTTTGATGATTGTATGGCCTTTATAACCTCACAGCGTGTTATTAGGGGTCCGTCGCAGTTAGTAATATCGGGAGGTGAACTACTCCTATCGTCTTCGAATAGGTTCGCGACGTAATGTTCCCATTCTTTAAGTTTGTCCTTTACTTCGAATATTACTTTACCATTTTCATCCTGTAGCAATGCATTTTGTTTCTTATTAAAGATACCAGCCGCTTCTTTTACTTTTTTATACATGTTAAACGTGTCGTATCTTTTTTCGAGTTCTTCAATGTCATGACACTGTTTGGCTAGATGTTGACTCTTTGCTTCTCGTATTTTACGTCGAATTTCTTTTTGTATGCTATTGTAAAGTGTTTCGTTGGTTTTTGCTAGTCGCCGTTGTTCCATCAAATCCAGTATATCATCTGTCATCCAAGCCTGCTTTTTAGGCTTTGACCTGCCTTGTAAATTTCTCACACAGATTTCTTTTACTGTCGTTACGATTTTATTTAAGCCCTCATCGACGTTCTCACCAATATTTTCCCAAACTAAATTTTCGTTCAGTTGTCTTTGAACTGATTCCTTAACTTTCTCGTCTTGTAGTTGGGCTGTATCAATCTTTTTGCGAGACTTCTTTTTGATCACCTTTTTTAATTTTAATTGGGTTACAGCTACTATGGGATTGTGATCGGACCCAATGTCAGCACCTGGATAAGTTTTAACTGATTTGATGCAGTTTCTAAATCGATTTTTTATTAGAATGAAGTCGATTTGATTCCTAATAATTTTGTCCTCTGATTCTGCATTTGACTTCCAGGTGTAGAGTCTTCTCGGTGGTAGTTTAAAATGGGTATTCGATATAATGAAATCGTGTTCTTGACAGAACTGGACAAGTCGATCTCCACGTTCGTTTCTGTTTCCCAAGCCATATTCCCCCACAATGTTCAAACAGCGTCCTTTGCCGACTTTAGCGTTAAAATCTCTGAGGACTGTGGTATTTTCTGCTGCTTTGACAAGATCTAGAGCATCAGTAAGATCTTTGTAGAATGCTTCTAATTTATCTTCATCACTAGATGATGTTGGGGCATAGACCTGAATTAAGTTGGTAATGAACCGCTTTGAACTAAATTTTACTAGCATTACTCTGTCAGATATGGGAATATAAGTTAAAACTGATTGAGCTAAGTGTTTTGCTACTACGATTGCAACTCCATTATAGTGATTGGCATCTGTATTTCCGGCATGGTACACTTGATATCCATCTACGTCACATGGTTCTTTTATGGCATTATATATTTTACCTGACTCAAACATGCTTCTGACGTTCCATGTGGCTGTTTTGCAAGGCCCTGCAGTCTTGAGATTGTCCTCTCTTGCCGGATCTTGGATTCCGAGATCCATGATCATTAATGTTTTGACTTAAATTGCAGTAGTTCTCCTTTGCTTTCTGCATCCTTATGCCGTTGACTAATTTCTAGTTTTATAGTTCTTCCGCCTTCGGAATCAATTTCTCAATTCCAGGACAAAAGAGTGCCCTGCCACTTACCAACTCGTCCGCCCGAAGCCGTTGGTCAGTAAGTGGGGGATTGCTTATACCGACAATCGCTCGGACGCCAGAGCCTCGTTTGTTGTAAAGCAGGATGCACCGGATGATCAGAATCAAGATCATCACACGGGCAGGTCAGGTTGACATTTTGAAAGGAGAGGCTATATATTGCACATCACAGTCCCTTACATCCCACTACTATATTAACACCACAGAACTAATGATCTCCTGTTACACGTCAATCAATAACATTCGATATTTGGTATTTCTAGTACTTAACCTTAATGACTGTCTGCGAACTAAACGTTTTTTGTTTTTAATTTATATTGTCATTTCTAATATTTTAATTTTGAACGTCAACAACTACATGTTATATGTCCCAAAAAGCTGCAATCCACATCGTACCACAAACCATTGTTTTGTTAAAATAAATCATATTGCCGCAACCTCAATCAAGTAAGACTTAAACAACAAACAACTATTGAATGTATTTTTTTACTTTATTATTTTTATTTTTACCATGTTTTAAATAATTGTAGCTTTCATCTGATGATGCCAATGAAAATTGGTGAAATATAATGAACTGTTAAACAGAGTGCACTTGGCTTTTAATCAGCTGTATACCCAATTAACCTCAACTCCATTTTCATTATATATATATATATATATATATATATATATATATATATATATATATATATATATAGATTTAATTTTTAAATAAATATTTAAGCTTATTGTTGAGTAATCATTTCTATTTATAATAATTTAAGAAAATTACAAGAAAAACAAATTACTCAAGTTAAATGATCAATTCATAAATTAAATAAATGCATTTGTATTATGCCACTTGGTACCACAATTAAAAAACATTAATTTTTGTTGATTCGAACCGGATATATTGCGACTTTTATAAATTTGAATTTATCAATTCAGTTTTTGAAATTGTAAAATCGCTTCACTTTTAATCCGTTAACTTCGGTGTATCATGGATAACTCATTTTTTAAGGAATCGTTTTTAAATTAAAAAACATCCTTGAAATGGTTTTATTTGAATTGCTCATTGTTTATGAACAAAGCCCCGGTCAATTTTTGAATCAAACGTGGTAACTTGGGTTTTATGGGTTGAAGGATATTATGTTTGATTAAAAATGATTTATTTTGATAAAATAAACTTTTCCCCTTCTTCGATGCTTTTAGAATTTATGTAGTCCTAATAGTTTACACATAATAACGTTGTAGATAAAAACTTTTTGGGATAAACAATTTCAATTTTGCAATCACTGTTGAATGAAACTTTGTGTCTGAATATTTGTGACATTGCCTTTAATCTTAAGCAAAATCAAAGTTTTTAAAGTATTTTTAGAAAAATGATTGAAATTTAAAAAAAAATCAACTTTGAAGTAATTTTACAATAATTTAGCAATAATTTAACAAAAACTAAAAGCTTTATCAACCCCTATTTTAAAGGCTTTTTTATGATTTTTCAGTAATTTTTTACTTTTCCGTATAGTTTAGGGCTCTTCACCTTTAGCATGTAAAATGAAATAGCGATCCTTACATTATTTACATCTTGTTTATAAAGATATAAGTAAGTTTTATCTTTTGCATATTTTGTTCATTACGTAATTATCATTCATCAAAAAATTGATCAAAACCAGTTGTTGGATACCTGTATCAACGAAAGTCAAGGGAAAATCCTTAGTTCACTGGTCTATATGTTACTGATAAAATGTATAATAAAATATTTGTTATTTAGAATAAATAAGTAAAAAATAATTTGTCGTTGGTCACTCTCAGCCTTTTTTACTTACATGCATATCTTTCAAAAAATATGTCGGAACTGTTTCCTTTTAGTTTTAGAAAAAATACGATTTTATCTGCTTATTTGTGCTTAGTCAGGACCGTCCTCCTTTTATAGTATTTTATTTAGAATAATTTCTATAAATTCCATAAATTAAACAGAACAACAAATCCAAAGTAAATAAAACAGAATAGATACTAAATATAAATTACAAAAAGGACCAGTTAAAGGAAAAAACAACTTCTTTTTATTATGCATTTACTATATATTTAAGTTGTTTTTTTATATGTTTAAAAAGTTCTTATGGATAATGTATAAAAACATTTGCTCAGTAGTCCATTCGATTCCCATCCGATTTCATTGTCACAGTATAAGGCTAATTATTAACCTCCAACAAAAACCCCTTTCCCCACGAAAGCACTGTTTACTGCTTGAAGGAATTTCTACTTTATTCCTGCGGTAAACCAACCCTCAGGATAATTACTTGTTAATTTCGCAAGCCTTGGAGATTTGATCGTGACCGGATTAGAAATTATTCCGGAAGGCCCGTTCCGTGCGAGTTTTACGCCTGACCAAAGTTATGTACCCGCCTGATGGTCAACTCAGATGAATTCATCGTAGTGTGAGCCATGTCTAGCAGTTGATTAGTTTGGAAAGGCCACTGCGTGACCAGTGATGTTGCTGTATGTTTAGAAATTCATAGAGAAATTGTAATTACAATATGTCCATAGTTCAGATGGATCAAAGGAATAAATCAAAGGTGATGCCTATGCTATTTACAGTATGAATATTTGTTTAGTAGTGTATTGTCAAAGCGAAAATAGGCTAGAGATTAATTGCAAAACTTATACAGGACATATCGATAACAGATATAAGTATTTTTTTTTTAAATTATACAATTATTAGAAAAAAAGAATAATGAAAAAATCTGGATAATACATTACGTGACCTTGAGAATACACATATGCTTAAGGAGTCCAGTGGTGGACACTTAATAATTAAGATTCTGAAATCGCTTTCTTGTAGTATGTTCAAGTTAAATACTATGTCCACACGGGAATAAGCCTTAATTGATTGTAATGACAATTATTACATTTTACCTAAAAAAATGAGGTTTTGATTTCTACTCCAGAAATTATTTTCACAAAAGATTATTAAATAGTTTAGTTGAAAAACGATATGTATAGCCGCCAAGTATGTTGACAAGGTTATGTCATGTCAACAAAATTGGATGGTAATTCACTTTTGCCCACGGTGTTATATTATGTTTTGCCCCATAGAACATTTAAACTCTTATTATTCTAAGTGTTCAGTATGGTTAATATGTGCTGTAAACATTTGTATGTGTATAGAATGTTCCTGTTTAATGAACGTGTGTGTGTATCTACTATTGCTAGTATAAGAAATCCTGTATACACACCATTCTCTTTCATAAACTCTCTCTATTCAATCCTGACCCCCAGGGGGAGTGTAGTGGTCGACGTGATGTCGTGTATTGTCCGTCTCCAGAGATCTCTGTCTCTGGTAATTTCTTTTAATTCATGCATAGGTCTTTGGCATATTCCTGTAATTTGATCTATCCATCTTGTTGGGGATCTTCCTCGTGATCTTCGGCCTTCTACCTTTCCTTGTATTATGAGTCTTTCCATGTTTTCTGTGTTTGCTCTCATAACATGCCCAAAATATTTTAATTATTGGAGATGGACTTTACTAGAGAGTCGTTGGCTAACTTTTAGCTCTCTTAAAATTGAATTATTTGTTCTGCGGTCGGTCCAAGGAATTCGTAACATTCGTCTCCAACAGAACATTTCAGTGGCGTCTATCTTTCTTCTCTCCGATTGTCTCAGAGTCCAAGATTCACACCCGTAGGTCATTATTGGGAATATTAAGCAGTTGATCAACCTCATCTTTATCGCTCTTGAAATTTGACAGTCCTTCCATATTTTGGTCATTTTTGCTGTGGCAACTTTTGCTAGATCAGATCTACGTTTAATCTTTTCTTGTAATGACCCTGTGTTTGTGATTAATGATCCCAGATATACGTATGAGCTCACAACCTCGAACCGGTCAATTGTGGTTATGTGTGGATGATTGTTGTGTAGTCTATCCACTATCATGATCTTTGTCTTTGATATGTTTAATTGCAGACCAAATATTTGACTTTCGTTTTCGATCAGTCGTATAAGTTCTACCAGCTCTGCTTGACTATTTGTAAGAAGGGCTGTGTCATCTGCGAAACGTAGGTTGTTTAGTTTATGACCATTTATTGAGATGCCCTTTTCCCATCCTTCCAGTGCTCTTCGCATGATATACTCTCCATATATGTTGAATAATTGTGGAGATAGTATACATCCTTGTCTGACACCCCGTTCTGGATGAAACTCGTTCGAAAGTGTGTCAAGTACTTTAACTGATCCAGTAGTGTGTTCATATATTCGGTTATAAGCGTAATTAGATGTTGTGGTACGCCTACTTCTTTTAGTATTCGCCATAAGTGTCTCCACTTGACCCTGTCGAACGCTTTATGGTAATCTATAAAACAGATGTATAGTGGGATGTTGAATTCCCTAGATTTCTCGATTATCTGTCTTATATTCCGCAGGTGTTCTCGAGTGCCTCTACCTTTGGTAAATCCAGTTTGCTCTTGTGGAATTTCTCTTTGAAGGAATGTTTTCAGTCTCTCATTGATTATATGTAGCATTATCTTGCTGGCATGGGATATAAGAGAGATAGTTCTATAATTGTCGCATTTATGGAAGCTGCCTTTTTTATGTATGGTCGTTATTGTAGATTTTGTCCAGTCTTCAGGCCATTGTTTGGAATGCCATATTTGGTTACAGAGTAGATGAAGTAACTTTACGCCGGTTTCTTCTGTGGCTTTAAGCATTTCTGCTGTTATCAAATCTGGACCTGGTGCTTTGTTATATTTGAGCTTGTTGTTATCATAAACAATACATCACAAAAAGAAAAAAAAAACGAATAAGAAATTAGCAAAACCAGTGATTGGAGGTTGGACCGGACGATATTTTCTTTATGAGAGGTCTCCATGTCGAAGGTAACTAGATGTCATCATCTCTTTTATTTAGACAATTTGGCCTTTTTTCAATTTCTATGACTTTTTGTATATTTATTGGTTTATAGAAGCGGATGAGGGTTATGGTCCCGGAGTTTCCCAAATTAATTTTGTAACCTGTATGAAAATGGTATTAATCTAGAGCTGAAAGTAAATCAGAATTGCCAACAGAAATGAAATGTTCTTAAATCTTATTTTGGATTCTACTATTTGTTTGACCTATATAGGATAGGATGCATTTTGCACAACGTTTTTATAAACTCCATGTCGTTCATTTGGAATGTTGTCTTTAATTGATCGGAGAAGATATGAAAGTTTTTGATAAGGGGCTGGGTCTTTGGGTTGAGATTGACTGGAAGATTGATATCAGTGGATGTTCCTATTGATGTGATTTTCGAGGTAACCGTTTTAGATGAGGGCTTGTTTTAAACTAGATAGCTCAGCGGGTCCACTTATATTATCGCAAAGGTTGATTGATCTGGAGACATGGATATTAATGACTGAATTAACTTGTGACTGAATTAAGTGAAGGTGGATGATGAGAGTTGGCCTGAAAATAATAATTCGTAGAGTGGGTTTTCGATAAACAGAATGATGAAAACCATTCAAACCACACCAGTGATTAGTCACAGGTAAGAAGACATGACTACAGCTCGGGGCAGTGATAGTCGACGTGGTTCAACCTAGAAGCCTGTTATGTTTAATACCCAATAGTAGCAATAAAACCCATAATAGATTTATAAGCTGTTACTCTCATCATCCAAATAAGATGAAAATAAACCTTATAACAGGATTAAAAGAACGTGTTTTAAAGCTTTCTCATCCAGATTATCTACAAGAAGATCTTCAATTGTTAAAAAATATTTTAATTGAAAACTCTTATCCTCCAGATATGCGACATAGGACGCTTTTTTTCTACTATTGTTAATATAAATAACTTAACACCATTTTTTGCTAAATCTCAAAATATTGTATCCAACAATCGGAACATCTATTATCATTCACTACCTTTTATACCATCATGAACACCTAAATTAATACAAACACCAAAGGTTATTAACAATATAAAAATAGCAACAAAGAACATCAAAACACATGTATTAGTTTTCATCTTTATATTCCAAAGTTAAGTATCCTATAGACAAATTAGATAAAACAAATGTAGTATACAGCATTAGTCGTACTCAGTGTGAAGCTGAGTATTATGTTGAGACCGGAAGAAATCTTTCAAATCACATTATTGCTCACAAAAGTGATTGCAAAATTAAAAAACCATCTTGTGCTTTAGCAGAGCATGTAATCAACAAAGACCATATTACGGATTTTGATTACAATAAAATTTTGTGTAGTGAAAGTAATAAATTTAAAAACACTTTTTTGGAAATGGTTTGTATTAGCAAAAGTGATAATAATTTAAACAAAAGATCAGAAATTCAAAATCTAAGCAAAATTTATAATTATATTATTTCTTTGTAGTTTATATATGAAAATAGTAAAATATCACATTTTGATTTAATTTTCCATATACTTGTTACATTTTTTCAGGCATCTATCAATGGTGAGTAAATCTTTTTCTTTTTTGTTACTAAACAAAAAAGAATTTTTATACAAAATTTTATTTTTGGCAATATAATTGTCAAAAATAAAAATTTTAAGTTGGCATTTGTGACATTGAGGCTTAATTATAATTGGTCGCTATTTTAACGTATTTATAAATTCAATTGTTTTGTGTTAAGAAACCTTTTCAAAATTATATTAAAATTTCAGAGAAACACTTATTAGATAATAACATTTTTATAATTTATTTTTGAAATATGTTAGCAGCAATTTTATTAACCAAACTAATTTTATTTGGTGAGTTAACAAAATTTTTTTTCTTTCTAGTTCAACTTTGTAAGATATTTTGTATTTTTTAGCAGCTCTTGATAATAATTGTAAACACAATTGAAAGCTCGAGATAAAAAATAGTTAACCAATAGCCCCTTTTATTGACTCCAACCCATCCAAAACATTTATAAATTTTTTCCAAACGAGTCACAAGTACTTCTTTTTTCTTATATATATATATATATATATATATATATATATATATATATATATATATATATATATATATATATATATATATATATATATATTACTTCCAATAATTGTTTTGACAATATTATGCCTAAACTTTTACTTTTTAGTCCTTATGTTGCCTTTTCAGTATCTGTTATTTCTCTCCACAAACCATTTCTAACAAGTGTTTCGATACAATTTTACTACTGTATATAACGTTTAACAACTATTGAAAAAAAAAACAAATATAAACTATTTCCCAGTGTGGAAAAAGAGATCAGTGTTTTAATAAACGTGTAACAAACACCGAGCGACTTTTCCCAAACAACTTCATTGTAACTAAAAATTCAATCGTACTTTAACGAGATTTTAAAATCTAATATCGATTGAAATTGCCAAACTCTCGTCGGGAACATAACTAGTTATTTATTTACCTCGTTATTGGAAAGTTCTACGACTACGATTATATTTTTCGCTTAAGGGAGATTTTCAACCGACCAACTTCGTTGGTTGTCACTTACCATAGAGCGTTTATGTTTTTAACGAGATGAAGTTCATAGAGAATGTCAAGTTTTATACATACACCGGCAAATTTCAAGAAACATAAATATATGAAATATAACTATTTTCTTCTATAAAATACATTTATAGGTAATTGTTTACATTAGTAAGGGTCCTAAAAATGCGAATTTTTCGGGGACTTAGCCTGAAAAATGGAAAAAAGGCAAAATTTTCATGTTTCCGTCTACGGAAACATACAAAAAGTAAAAAAATGTAAAAAAAATTGAAAAAATTTCATGAAAACTATAGAAAATCAAAAATTAGCAAGAGAAAAATATTATCGAAATACGAAATAGCCGTAAAAGTTATATAAATTTTATAAATCAATTGTAAATACCAATCATTTTCTCCGTTAAATTATCCAAAAATATAAAATATTGTAAAATGGCCAAAATTCATTTATTTGGAAGAACAAGTCAAGCGCGTTTGCGCACAACATAAGATATTCCACGCTGGTTCAATGTTGCCACATACACATTTGTTTTTTTCGGAGTAAATATATTGAATTTAAATTTTAATAAGAGTATACTCTATATGACTTATTATTGTTTTTATTTGCAGAGTAAATATATTGAATTTAAGTTTTAATAAGAATATATGTCCATATAAATTAGTGATTAGTGTTTTTGCAAAACTCGATATTGACTATTAAATAACATAATAAAACCAAATCCAAACTAATCCAATTATTATTAAATTTGTTTCAAAATTATTATTAATTATTAAAATTATTTCAAATTAACTAAATTATTAATCTCTAAAAATTTAAATTACAGTTTTGTCGTATCTTGTCACAAATTTCTCAATTCGAGTCTATGGTTCCGTTTAAAACATGGCGATAGCGTGCTGAAAAATTTTAAAGGCGGCATTTGAAAGTGAGCATTATGATTGTTTCTTATTCTGTGGTTAAACACGCTACGGCGTACTTTAAATAAGCAAAATACAGTACCAATAAAAAAAACAAATTAAAACCTAATCTACTCATATCATCTAACAATTTAAACTAATAAAGAAGTTGATAACTAATGCATCCAACTAAATACAACATAAAACGAAATAAGCTATAATCTATACGTAATAACATCAGTTAATAACAAATGAAATACAGTTATATGTATCCCTTAGAAACAGAAAATGGAAATAATACTCATTATCATTATTCCTTTATGATTGTATTTGAGAATTAATATTTTCACAATAAACAATATATTTGAAAAGTGTGGCAACATTGGATCAAGAAGTATGTACTACGCATACGCACATCATTGACAGCAGCTGTAATGGCGGCGGCATCTTGAAATTTATGTCAAAATATCAGTTTTTTAAATGCGAATTACAGAAAAACTATAGCTCAGCGTAAAAAAATGTATAGATTGAAAAGTGAATAAAAAATAAAACATAATCCACTGTCCAAATTTCAGACTAATCCGACTATCCTTACTAATGTAAGTAATTACACATTTATAAATATTTTAGACATAATCTCTTGGAACGAAGCTTATGAAATATTGGAATGGGTTTTACAAACGTTGTATCATGTGTAATCTTTTAAAGAAAAAAATCAGTTGAAGATGTCCGAATGAAATAAAATTCTGGTTTTAAACAGAATAATTGTATTGTAAATTTTTAAATTAAATCCCTTTTTGGTTTTGTTTTATTAGCTTGTGCTACGCCCTCAAGTCTTTAAAACTGCAGTGATTCGTCTTCTTATATAACATAAATTATGATAAGGTTATCGATCAGTTGTTAAGGAGTCTCTTCCCTTTCTTTATGAAAGAAATTTTTACTTCCTCTGTTTCGCATATTCTCTAGCAAGTTCATGATTGGGAAAATACGTTGACCAATTCATGTAATAAAATTAATAAAACCATAACATTATATATCTATCTATCTATCTAATCAGCCTTAAACGCCCACTCTTGGGCATGCCTCCCCTGTTAATCTCCATTGGTCTCTATTTTGGGGATCTGCATCCAGTCCTTTCCTGCCTTTCTCTTAAGATCGTCAGTTCATCTCATCTGTGGTCTTCCTCTTTTTCTTTTCTTTTCCCATGGTCTCCAGTGTAGAATTCGCTTATTCCATCTTTCATCTTTTTGCCGGAGAGTGTGACCGGCGAAGTTCCATTTAAGTTTTGCAACCTGTCTTGACACATCGTTCACCTTTGTTTTTTCTCTGATCCATGAGTTTCTTTAAGACCGATACCCAACATCTGTCTTTCTATTGCTCTTTGTTTTTTTTTTATATCCTGTCGATGTTCTCCTTTGTGAAAGTCCATGTTTGTGAGCCATATGTGATAACTGGTAAAATGCACTGGTTGAATACTTTCGTTCACATATATTGAGGGAACTTTTTATTTTTTAGAATATATGATAGTTTACCAAATGAGGCCCATGCTAGTCTAGTTCCTCTTTTTATTTCTTCTGTTTGATTGTCCCTGTATTTCTAATTGGTCTTCTTGGTTTCTCATAGTCTTGGTTTTACCATAGTTTATCTCTAGACCTACTTCTGTCGCTTTTCTATCTAGGTCTTCTGTAACTCTTCCTTCTTATCTGTTATCAGGACTATATCGTCTGCATATCTCAAGTGGTTCAAGAGCTCTCCATTTATTCTTATTCCGTATTTATCCCATTCTAATTTTTTAAATATGTCTTCCATAGCCTGATTGAACAATTTTGGCGTTATTGTGTCTACCTGCCTGATTCCCCTTTCGAATTTTATTGATCCTGTAGCGTGTTCGTTCGTCAATTTTATTGTGGTACTCGCATTTTTGTATATGTTTGTTATTAGGTCCGTGTACCTGTAATCAATTCTGCCGTTCTGTAGTGAGTTTTTGATGACCCAATGTTCTATGCTGTCAAACGCCTTTCGGAAGTCTATGAATGCCATGTATAATGGGATTTGATACTCGTTCGACTTTTCAATCAGTATTTTTACTGTTAGCAGATGGTCGCTAGTACTAAAACCCTTTCTGAATCCCGCTTGTTCTCTTGCTTGGTATTCGTCAAGCTTAGTTGTTAGTCTATTTGTCATGATCTTCGTTAGTAGTTTAAATACAACACTTAGTAATGTTATAGGTCTATAGTTTTCTAAGTTCTTTCGGTCACCATTTTTGAACATTAATAGTGACTCCGCATCGTTCCAGCTATCGGGTATTTCTTTTGTGGTCAATATTTTGTTCATGAGGATATGTAGGACTTTTCTAGTTGTTTTCCCTCCTCTCTTCAACATCTCTGCAGTTATTCCATCTTTTCCAGGTGACTTACGGTTTTTTAATTCTTGAATTGCTTTCTTGATTTCTGTTTTACTTATTTCTTGTTGTAGGTCAGAGTTTATATTTTTTATTTTTGTGTTTAATTGTTTATGAATTTCTTGCTGTGGTTTATGTCTTGTTCTATATAGGTGCGTATAGCATTCTTGTGTCAACTTTATTATTTGTTTCATATCATTAATGGTTGTTTCTTCGCTGTTTGTCATTTTATTTATCTGAGTTTTACCGAGTCGTTGTTTTAAGCATTTCATATTTTTGTTCTGCTGGATTACTCTTTTAATCTGTGCTTCCTGCGTTTTTCTCTTGGTTTCTTTTATGTTTTTTCTAATTGTTTTATTGATTTCAGTATATTCTACTGTGTTTCTTTTGCCCCGTTCGAGTAGGCTTCTTCTTGTCTTCATCAGGTTTTCTACTTCTTCTCAGATACAATTGTTCTTTTTTGTCGTCGATTTTGCAATTCTTTCCCCGGCCTGTAGCAATGTAGTTGTTAGTATTTCATTTATTTCGGTTGTTTCTTTATTTATTAAGTCGGTTGTATTTGGGATGCATTTTTTTATTTCTTCTTTGTACTTTTCTTCGTTTTGGCTAAGTTTCGTCATATCTAGTTTTTGTACGTTTTTGATTTTATTTCTGGTTTTAAATTGGCTGTTAATTTGTATCTTAGCCTTCACCATTCGGTGATCGCTGCCTGTTGTGAAACGGTTTAGCACTGTGACATCCTTGACTACGTATTTTTGTGTTGATAATATGTAGTCGATCTCGTTCTTAGTTTTGGTGTCAGGGCTTATCCAGGTACATTTTCTCTGTGGTTTCTTGTTGAAAAAGGAGTTCACAGCGTAGAGTTTCCTTTCCTCTATGTAGTTCATCAGGGTTGTCCCTCTTTCGTTTCGTACACCTTATCCATATTTTCCTATTTTTGTTTCTTCGTCATTTAGTCTTTGTCCTAGCTTGGCGTTAAAATCTCCCATCACAATTGTTAGTCGGGTCTTTTCTTCATCCAATGCTTTTGATATTTCTTCATAGAATGTTTCAATGTCTTCATCTGAGTATGTACTGGTTGGTGCGTATATCTGAATTAGTTTCAAAGTTGTTATTTTAAATTATCATATATGCCACTCTATCTGATATTCCTTTGACAGTTTGTACATGTTTACCAATTCTTTTGTTGATTATAAATCCTACTCCGTTTTTGTATTATCTAGGTTGTACTTGGAGTACAGTATATTACCAGATATTAGTTGAATTATGTTTTCTCCTTTTCTTCTTATCTCTTTTAGCCCGATTATGTCCCATGATATCTTGGATATTTCCTCTTCTAGCTCATGTATCTTTATGTCGTCGCTCATTGATCTTATGTTGTATGTTCCAATGTTCAATTTTGTCGAATATCTGCCTCCCCCAGAATCCTTGAGGCTGACCGTTTTCGCGGTGTGGGAGTCTGAGCTGTTTACTCTACCCACCTGGGGTGTTTTTCCATTTGTTTTGTAACTCGACATTTTTAGGGAGTGTTTTGACATTAAAACGCCACGCTTGTCAAACGGGTTGGCGAGTTCGTGGATCAGCTGCCCTTTCAGGGTCAGACGCTGTTGCAAGCCGCCCATTCTGGGACAGACGCTGCTGTGATCTAATTTTATACTAACCCCAAAATCGAAGGTTGCCACTTCCGCCATACACACCGTACTGAAGAAGTTCTTCTCCGCCGTGGATACCGTTGTGGTCTTCATCCGTGACCCTGGACAAGGGACCCTAAGCAGGTACTAGTTTCCCGGGTCAGGAAACTCCTGGAATCTGCGGAGGGCAGGGATTGATTCATTTTCCCGAGTAGGACTGTTCGAAGGAGTTCCTACCCGCTACCCGCAACATTATATATAGCGACATTTAATTGTCGGTCGCTATCAAACCAATCTAGACTTGTAGAACTGGAAAAAGAAACAGAAAACATACAACGGGACGTCATAGGAATCAGTGAAATAAGATGGAAAAATGAAGAGCCATTGGAATTAGTGTGAGGAAGCACATTTTACTACCAAAATACATCAATAGGAAGAACAGGCGGTATTGGATTCCTAATCAACAAGAAATGGAATCGAAGAATAGTAGAAATAACTAGTATCTCGAATAAAATAACCTCACGACTATCAAAGATATACAATATACAAATTATACAAATATACGTCCCAACGATTACTCACACTGACGAAGAAATAGAGGAACTTTACAGTAAAATTAATAAAGCAATAAATAATTTTTTTTTAATTGGTATTATTGGTAACTTTATTGCCTATAGTATTTAATTGGTAACTTTATTGCCTTCTTTAAGAAAAAATTAAAAAGAAAATAGATTTGGGGAGCACCAAATGGAATCACTAAGGACAAAATTTACTTTATTCTGACAAACAATATTGCTATAATTCAGAGGAAAAATTGTTCTAGATCTGAAACCAGAAAAATCTGAAACTTTTGTCAGCTATACAAAATAAATCTGCACATGATCCAAAAGTGGCTATATATGACAGGGAAGATCGTGTACATCACAAATACTAAATCTTGCCCACCACAGCGAAGACGGGTATGAAAAATATCAGGTATGAGGAGTCGTATTTGTCAATCTCAATGCCGCTTACGACACCTTAAATTAGAGGCCATTTTTTCAAAATCTATGTGATATCCCCTTAGGTAATAAACTCACTTGTATTATCCGTGTATGCCTACACAACATAAGATTTTTCGTATCACTCAACGGTAAGAATAGCAGATGGAGAACGTAGAAGAACGGTCTTCTTTGGGGTACCGTAATCGCACCTACGCTGTATAACATTAACACAACCCATACCGGTAAATAGTAGGACTTTTATTATGTAGACGATACATCTATTGTTGCATAACCAAAAACTTAAAGTAGAGAAAAATCTAAATAATACCTTAAACAAAATAAAAATAGAATCTGAATCAATTTTAAGCCACACCCCAGAAAAAGTTAGGTATGCTTCTTCAATGTTCCTAACAAAGACGCTTTCACAAATCTGAACATATACCTGAACCAATAGTGTCAAGAAATCCTTAAACTCTGCACTTGCTATAAATACCTTGAAGATAGTTTCTATCACACTTTATTATTCACAGAACTTTGTTTAAAACTAAATGAAAACCTAATACTACTATAAGAATGAAATGAGAATCAAAAAAATAATATTCTCCGCAAACTTGTCAGCTAAAAATAGGGAGCACATTCTTCCACCCTTAAAACGTAGACTTGAACTCTATGCTTCTGCCGAATATACATTGCTAGTATGGGTGACATCAACACATACTTAATACGTAGATTTAGCTATAAATTAGTCAGTCAAATTCAGAGTACCTATATTAAGACTAACATCCATACATAAGCTCTACAATATCGTAGCTATCAATCCACCTAATATCCGAAGATAAGTAGCTAGAGAACGAAAGAAACAAAGTCTAGATTCGTAACATCAACTCCACGCATATCAGCTCATTTTATGACTAGAATCGAAGAAAAAACTGGCCAGATCAACACATCTGCAGGATATACAAAAAAAAGTAAGCTGCTCCTCGACATCTGAACCCTCGAAAGAAACTTCCTGATGGTAGTTATCTTCCTTAAATATGCCAGGAGGACTCCGGTTAACCTATGTGAATGTGGGGTGGTACAAGATTCATCACACTTTCTTAGTTGACTTTATCATCCAAATCGGTCTTTTCTGAAGGAAAAGGTTAATTTATTTGAACTAAACATGTAAAGTGCAGTCAGTAAGCTATTACTTATAAAGTAAAGATTATTGCAAATTTGACACTACCTCCACTTATATTGATTAGGTACATATTACCCGTAAATACTAGATAAAATATTCAGAAATATGTAATGATCGTGAAGTGATATAATTCTTGTTAGATAAATTAAGCATTCTTCCCTTTTTAGTGTACTACTACCCATTTTTACACAAAAATATCTATTTTAGCACTATATTTCGAGATAACCGTCTATCCAGAATTATATGTAATACACAGATACAACTAGAAATAAAATAATAAAAAAGCTGTATACAAGATATCATAAAACAAGAGATGAAATAAAAGAAGTTTTTATTAAGAGGGTTCTTAAATAAAACGTATAAAGACATACTCACGTTAACAAAATACATTAGGAAATTTCCGCATATGAAACAAAATCCAATTTGGTAATGAAATCCTTTTGTATCTATAAAGCTATTTTTAGAGAAGCACGTACCTACCAAAAACAGGTAGTTATTAGTATACATATCTGTTACACACTGTAATGCGTATGAATGATAACAAAAATAAGAAGTCCATATAAACATACTTTATTGAAAGAGGTAAAAGTACACTGCTAAGAAAGTACATTGTATTTCTTATACTTTCATTTTAATCCTCTCCAATCAAGATTTTAAAGCAGCTTCACTCCATTAGTCCATGTTTGTTGCTTTTTGTCACTGTTTCTCCTTTGTCTTTATCATTATCATAACGTAGCGCTACAACACTGGGTGGGTCTTCGCTAACTACAAATTTTCTCCAAGTTGATCGATTTTCCACGAATCTGTAATCGACTGAAATGTTATTTTTTTTAGATATGGCATTTTTCTGTGCTAACTTCCTTCCATACCAGTTTTATAAGTTTGACATCTTGGCGTCTATGCATGTGTACGATCTACCTTAAGGGATTTATTTTCCGGAACAATATCGTTATAAGAGCTTTCTTTATTTAATATGTGTTCTTATTCTATGCAGATTTGTAGCGATATGATAATGAGGTTAAAAAATGTTTATTATTTTTCTTTCAAATATTCGTAATTCTTCCTTACTTGTTTTACTCATTGTCCATGATTCGCATCCATGTATTAAAATAGGTCTAAAGTTTGAATTATTCTCTGTATTTTTTAGTGGCATTATTATTAACCGTGATAATTTATCTTATAAGATATTTAAAGTGTTCCATATTTTGGAAATTGTGATTGTTAACTTTAATATTTTATCTAGATTTATTGAATTGGTCTCTTTTGTTGATTCGCTTGTATCTGGTTTTCATTTCGTTGATTTTAAGTGAAACAAGTTTCGTGCTCTCTTCACTTTATTGAAGATGTTTGCGGACGAGAGAGTTTCTTATGACATCTATATCATTAGCATATGCTAGGAGTGCTTTGTACCTTGGGCCGGTAATGGATTACGTCTTAAATAGGCGATATTTCTATTTTAGTAGGCTGTTTATTAATTTTTTGACTATTTGAAACGGTCCTGCAAGTGACAACAGTAGGTTCATTTAATTTCGCTTCGTAATAAACTTAAAATTATTCGGGAATTACAAGTTAGAAACTTCAACCGAGTTCAAAAATAAGTATCAAAAGTTAAGTGCATACAGGTGATAGTAATTAATAAAGAAAATACCATCAGACAAGTAAGATAGAACTATTTTAATAATTTTAACAAGTCTTAAGTAAATGAATAATTGAGTGAAAGATTAAAAAAGTGGTTTTGGCGAATGTTCGAAGGGTCGACCTGCTTAGGCATTCCTACGCGTTTTTTTGTTTTTGTTTTTTTTTGGCAAATAAGAAAGTAATTAGTGCTGACAAGAAATTAATGATCAAAATAAAAGCCACATAATTTTATTACAAAAATCCAGATCTGGCCTTAGAATAGATTTGATTAAAGTTGGGATTAGAATTAAATTAAATTAAAATAATAAATTAAAAGTAAATGTAATACAATAATTAAATCGAATGAACAGCAAAAGAAATAAGCCAGAACACGATAACTCATTCGATGAGGAGGAAGCCTTCAAAAGAAGCAAAGCCACGTTAAGAACATCTCCAAAGGATAACATAAAAAATCGCGAAATGGAAGAACTAAAGAAACTACTAGAAGAAATAAATAAGGAGATTAAAACGGAAACAAAAGAGCTGAAAACAGAAATAAAGGAAGAAAATAAGGAGATGAGAAGATATATAAATGAAGTTAAAGAAGAGATAAAACAAAATAACGAAGAAATAAAAAGCATAAAACTGGAAATAGAAAGGGTGAAGGAAGAATGGACAAAAGAGAAAGAAGAACTGAAAAGAGAAACCGAACTAACCAAAACCGATAACAAAAAGATAACGGAAGAATTAAATGATCTAAAACGCTCATTAGAAAGGTTAGACAAAGAAAAAAGAATATAATCATCAGTGGATCAAAAATAGACTCTGAAGACCCAAAAACATTGAATGAGGAAATGACTACTATATTAGAAAATCATCTTGTAGTCAAAACCAATATTAAAAGAGCACAAAAAATAGGAACAAAAACATGCTTAATTGAACTTGAAAGCGAAGAAGAAAAAACAACAATCTTAAGAAACAAATACAAACTTAAGAATGTGAAGATCGAAAAAATATGGATTACAGAGGATCTCACAAAAGGAGAGAGAGAGAGAGAGAAAATGGAAGCTTTAAGAGATAAAGCAAGAGAAATGAGGGAAAATGGAAAAATGGTCAAAATAGAATACAATAAAATCACAGTGGACGGCAAGGAATGGAGATGGTGCTATAAAGAAGAAAAGGTGTTGGAAATAGCGTGTTCAAAAAACTACCAGAGCAACATAAAAAGAACCAAGGAGAGGCCAAGCAACGAGTAGAGAAAGAAGAATTACTAAATAAACCGGACAATGATGACAAATGTTTAGTTTTAAGTAGTAATAGGAATAGGATTAGAAATAATAAAAATAGATTATAAATCAATTTTAAGCCAAACCCCGGAAATGTCCCTAATAGAGACGCTTTCACAAATCTGAAGATATACCTGAACCAATAGTGTCATGAAATCCTTAAACGCTGGGCTTGCTATAAATACCTTGAAGATAGTTTCTATCACAGAACTTTGTTTAAAACAAAATGGCAACCTAGAACCAGAAAAATAATATTCTCCGCAAACTTGTCAGCTCAAAATAGGAAGCACATTCTTCCACCCTTAAAACATAGACTTAAACTCTATGCTTATGCTGCCGAATATACCTTGCTAGTATGGGTGACAAAAACACATACTTAACACGTAAGTATATTTAGCTATATATTAGTCAGTCATCAGATCATCACATCTGCAAGATATACAAAAAAAAATATAAGCTGCTCTTCGCCATCTGAACCCTCGAAAGGAACTTCCTTATGGTTGTTATCTTCCTTAAATTTGCCTGGAGGACTCTTGCCTGCAAACACCGGTTAACCTGTGTGAATGTGGGGTGGTATAAGATTCATCACACTTTCTTAGTTGACTTTTCCATTCAAATCGCTCTTTTCTGAAGGGACAAGGTTTATTTATTTGAACTAAACATGTTAAGTATAGCCCGTAAGCTTTTACTTATAAAGATCATTGCAAATTTGAAACTAACTCCACTTATATTGATAACATATTACCCCTAAACAGAAAATAAATCATTCAGAAGTATGTAATATTGGAGAAGTGGTATAATGCTTGTTAGATAAATTCTTTCTTTTTTGTGCACTACTACCCATTTTTACACAAAAATATCTATTTTAGCACTTAAATATTTATTTTGAGATAACCTTTTATCCAAACTTATATGTAGTATATAGATAAAACCAGAAATAAAATAAAAAAAAAAAGCTGTATACAAGATATCATAAAACAATGGATGAAATAAAAGAAGTTCTTATTAATCGGATTCTTAAATAAAACTTATGAAGACATATTCACGTTAACAAAATACATTAGGAAATTTCCGCATATGAAACAAAATCCAATTTGGTAATGAAATCCTTTTGTATCTATAAAGCTATTTTTAGAGAACTCGTACCTACCAAAAACAGGTAGTTAATAGTATACATATCTGTTACACACTGTAATGCGTATGAATGATAACAAAACTAAGGAGTCCATATAAACCGTCCAGACTTTACGCGAGAATTATACATCTTATAGCAGAGTTGCCAAACTATCAGAGCTTACTTAAACCGATATACTTATGGTTCCAATATATAGTGAAAAAGATCTGAACGACCCCTATAATATATACACGTGAACTAAGCGATATACATTTATGATACACGGATAATTATGGGCTCCAAAATTTTTTTAAAAATTATGAAACTATACATGTTGACGAATCGACAGAGCCAATATTATGGAATGGTCAAGTGAGCTCCGTATATCGGTGTCCACTTGACCACGGAGCTCACCTGAACCTGAATTTTAACATGGGCGGAGTCCACTTTATGCCGTAAATATATATATATATATATATATATATATATATATATATATATATATATATATATATATATATATATATATATATAAATACTTTTTTCTTTTTGGGTGTGGTAGTCAATAAAAAATAGAACTTTGCTAAGGCGTACTATTTATTCTGAAATCCAAGCTTTCGGTGGTTGTTTGCCACCTTTATCAAGGTCTACAATGAAAATTACTGTGTTATAATATAAGTTTCATTGTAGACCTTAATAAAGGTGGCAAACAACCACCGAAAACTCAGATTTCAGAATAAATAGTACGCCTTAGCAAAGCTCTATTTTTTATTGACTACCACACCCAAGAAGAAAAAAGTATTTACATATTTTTTCCAAACTAGTCAAAAAATTTTGGACTACCTTGTCTTTTTATATATATATATATATATATATATATATATATATATATATATATATATATATATATATATACAGATTGGCTCAAACGTCTGCAAACGGCCAATTATCTTGTAAATTGCCAGATTTGCCGTTTCTCTTATATTATTAGTAACTTTGGGTTTTCAAATTCATCACCCTGTCTATTCAGTCATGATTGGAATCTCCTATTTAATACGAGTGGAATCATATGCAACACTTGATGATGAGAGGATATGATGACAGAAAAAGATCTTATTGTGAAATAGCCAAATTGTTCAATGATACTTTCCCAAACCACTCCTATTCATAAAGCGACGATATAAAAAACTGTATTCTAAGAATTAAGTGAAGATGACTTCGATCGTAGATTAGGGTTTACTGAGGTAATGATGGATAAAATTGAAAATTATGAAAATTTCGTTAAAAGAATATGCTTTTCCGATCAAGCAACCTTTACACGGCGTGGAAGTGTAAATCGACACAATTTAAGATACTGGAGTGACGTAAATCTACACTAGATGCATAAAAATCATAATCAAAGACCACAAACATTATATGTATGGCCAGGTATAGTAGATACTCAGTTATGCTACTTTTTATCGAAGGAAATTTAACGACAGATAGTTACGAGATTTTACTTAAAAATGAAATTGTACCTACATTGAGAAACTTGTTTGGGGCCAATTTTAATCAGATATGGTTTCAGCAATTCAGCAAGAATATTAGATATATATTAGATATATTAGATATATATATATATATATATATATATATATATATATATATATATATATATATATATATATATATATATTAGATATTAGCGTTATTTAGATGAGATATTTCCCGGACGATGGATTGTTTGACGAGATAGAATTGAATGGCGTCCACGTTCACCTGATTTAAATCCTAAAGATTATTTTTATTGAGGATACTTAAAAAAATCAGTTAACAAAACTAAACCAGCATGTCTTGCAGAGTTAAGGCAACAAATTATTGATGAATCTCGAATAAATTCTAGACAATCATGGAGAAATGTGGTAGACGCATTCTACCATCGATTAGGATACTGTCAACTCACAAGTAGAGCACATTTTGAACACTTGATAAAATAACCATTATGTTAAAAAATGTTGTAATCTATCAATTGTTACGTTTTAATGTAGTTGAAAATAGTTAGTATTAAAAAAATTTTTGAGACAATTAGGCGTTGCCAGATTTTTGTTTTATGTATTGAAGACCTTCAAGACTATACATTATACAGTGTGATTAATTTGGAAAACCAAAGTTACAAATAATATAAGAGAAACGGCAAATCTGGCAACATTGCAAATATCAAATATGGAATCTCCGTATCTCAAAATAGGTGTACCTCAAATTTTGTACAATTATGACTAGCAATTTACGAGAGGATTGGCTGTTTTCAGACTTTTGGTCCATTCTGTATATATATTTGGGTTTTTTAAATTAGTAATTTTTGAATATACAGATTGAACCAAATTAAAACGGAACATACAATTTAATACATGTCTGTTTGAACTGCATTTGAAATAGTGGACCAATATAAAACTTGGACAAAAATAAATCCATACCTGGGTATAGACATTGTATAAAATATCGTTCAACTATCTGTCTCGCAACAAAGTTGTTTGCGTAAGACGGGTTTGTCTAAGGAGGCGATAATAGTTCAGGAAATGAAGCTCGAAAAAAGTTAAAACCTCGCAATTTTTTCGTCCTGCATGTATCCAGTTAAAATTTTAGCAGAAGATAGGTAATAGCCCAAGGATCAAAATCTATATCGAACCGAAGTGCGCTGAAGGGTTTTAGGGGTGAAAACTACCCCTAATTTTCAAAAATTATAAAATAACATATTAAACCTGAATATGGGTAAAATTTGGTTTGAATTAATTAAATAATGATAGTTTCGTGCTTTTGAATAAAGTTCCATCATATTTCAACCCTTAAAAAGCGACCCTTATTAGAGATTAATATAAAAAAATTAGTAATGCGAAGAAAATGATTTCATCTTGGAACGATTTGCATAAAAATTTGGAATTAAGCTCAACTCACCCTCTGCTTTATAGTTTATGTCATGCCGATGAACCCTGATTGTTCTTAGGGGTGAAAACTACCCCTAATTTTTAAAAATTGTAAAATAATATTACAAATCTTAAGATGAGTGAAATTTGGTTTGGATTAGTTAAATACTGAGTTTGTTATACTTTAAAATACAAATTCATACATTTTCAACCCTTAAAAATCAATTGTTATGAGTGCTATAGGTGAAAACAATTTTTTGCCAACATTTTGCAACTTTTCAACTTTTGAAAATCACCTTTTACAACATTGCAGTTTTTATAAACTAATTTATAAGATATAAATTGAAAAAAGTAGAATTAAATACAAAAAAATTATCAACATAAAAAGGCACCATATATTCTTATACATTTACATAAATAGTTGAAAATATTTACTTTTATAGGTAAAACAATTATAATATTAATTTTATTCGTCATCAATTACATCTTCATCGTGATCTATGTCATCCTCATCTTCTTCAATTATTGGTGGACTGTTATTGAACCCTTCACCTGAGCACCCAGAACAAGTAGAGTTACAGTATAAACCAACTTTTCTGCACCCATATGAAACGCCGCATCCTTTTTTGCATTGGCAAAAAATAATTTTTAAAAATTTATCGGGTGCAGGTTGTTTGTTCATGCGTACGGGTAATGTACCTACTGTACTATACTAATGGAATTTTCCGGAAAAAAATTAACTGGTTTTTTTAACGTATTTCCTTTAATTTTTAACGATAGAGTGTTTCTTGAAAAACGATTTGTAGAGGTTTTTAATAGCTACAAGGATCTGTGAATTAAATCTTTTTGGAACCCTTGGTTTTTAAATGGAGTAAGTTTAAAGGGCTCGAAAAAGATGGTGCTTGATCGTAAATCGATGCTTTAAACTGCTATATCTCGCCAAATATTCATTGTACAACAAATCTAAATAAAGGATAATTTTAGTCATTAAAAAAGCTACAATTTGGTAATTTTTATTTTTTTCATATATTCAGTATTTTTGGGCATATTTAAAAAAAGAAGGGTAAAAAATATGAAATTGTAAATCGTTTCTCGTTTTAAGCTGTACTTTTTCTAAAACTAAGCATTTTAAATGGGTCAAACTTCTTGGACGTATTAACAATACATCTACAAAGGGAATTGCAAAAGGTTGAAGATCGATTTTAATTATGGGGGTGGTTAGGGTGTTGTTTTCCTCGATTTTTTCGTAAAAAATGAGGTATTGACCTTATTTTTTTATGATAGGTCTATTTATGCTCTTTAAAAAAGGTTTTGTGAGTTTTCTTCCAAAAATGCATCATTTTCCCGATATTTGACTTTGAATCTTTCAAATTTGGCATTTGAAGAAAACCGCTGAACATTGATATTGTATTTGTAATTGTATTTGTCTTTTTAAAAGCTACAAATTTGTTCTCTACAATTGTTTTGATAAAATGCACCGCGATTTGCAATGCGATTTTCGAGTTATTCGCGAAAAATCAATTAAAAACGTGGATTTTTTCGTCTAAAAGTTGTTACTTTCAATCGCGAATAACTTGAAAAATATCATTTTATAAAAAAAATGTATAGCACATTTTTTGTTTAGAATCACTTTTCTAATCGAAACCTGTAGTTAAAACGTAAAAAAAATTTTCACCCCGGAGATGGGGTGGCAACCACCCCCTAGGCTTTGGCGCACTTTAGTTCGATATAGACTTTGATCCTTAGGCTATTACCTACCTTCTGTTAAATTCAAGTCAATCCACGCTGCACGAAAAAATTGCGAGATGAAATGCTACATTTCCTGGACTATAACTGGTTTGACAGCATAATAAAATCGTAGATTTATGTGTAGCTTTCAATTTTTATGAGTTCAGAATCCAGCAGCCCGCTGATGGGATTTTTTATAATATAATTATTTGACAATCTTTTGTTGGCCAACCACCTACAGCAGAATTGAGCCGAAATACATTATATTCCTATGTTCCGAATTTATTTCGTTCAATCTGTATATGCTGTATATAGAAATTCACTCTACTAAAATGTACAGCTAGAGCCACCTTTTTAACATTGGCCACAACCATTTTTATCGTCGGTTCTTCTTTTTTAGCGTTAACTTTACAATAATTTGATATTATTATGCTGAATTTACTCTATAGCATCCCATATTATATCATATCCAGCAATGCGGCATTTCTAATTTATGATCCCGAATCACATATTCAAAGACCCATTTACCAAATAAGACCCGTTTAGGATAAGAAATAATAACCACCGCTTTCTTTGTCTCTAATACTGGGCCACCTTTTTTCCATCCAAACTGGATGCCGTTTCCAGTAATGATAAAGTACGAGGCAACTTACGAAATAATAAATCCTCGTTTCAGCATCATTTTTCATGGAAAAAACGTCCTTTTCCGTTATTTGATAAAAAAATTCCACATAGGAATTACAGACGACTTAGTTTTGGTTACTGTTAATAAATCAATGCTGGGCAAAGATGCCAAGAAACCACTCAAGGGACGAGGGAGAGAATGGTGTATAAATTTCATGGTTTCCGTTACATGAGACCACACGAACCTTCAAATGACTTAGTATGTATTGTATAGCCCTTCTCCGATTTCGTATATTGTATTTTTTAACGCCTTTATGAGTGGATTTGCAGTGGTTATAAACCATAGGCGTGACAATTTTAAGTATTGCAAATTAATATAAAAATTTCTTTCTTATAAAACAACTTAGGTCAAATAAACAAATCGCTTATAAAATATATGAAGACATAAGTGCATGAAGGATATATGTAACATAAATAACTTTTCAAGTAAAATGTATTCAAAGTTTTTTAATTAGAACTTTTTTATTGATAAGCCTAGAGTGACACAATTTTGAAGAAACTTAGACCCTAAAGTACATTTTTATGGAATAATAATTTAACAATAATAATTCACAACTAAAGAAAAATATTTAATTATAAATGTACATAAATCCTTTTTTCCTAAGTAACTTAGGCAAACATTTTTAATTCCAAATGCATAAAGTATACAAGAAACAATAAAAAACGATGTAAAACCAGATGTTATTCTTAATTCGTTCTTCTTTTTTTATTTTTTTATTTTCCCATAGACGAGTATAAATATCTCTATAAGTTTCCTCTATAAAGCAAAGTTGTTGTTTTAAATTAATAATTTTTTCAACGGACAGAGTATTTGATTTGTTTGGTATAACTTCTATACTAAAACAATTTTTAATTGAGGGTGATTACTTGGCAACATTGTACTTAACGAAGCTCTTAACGATAACTTTTCAACGAAATCATATTCCACGTATCAATTTTGCAGATGCGTACCAAAAAAAATTTTTTAATTATTTATTTAAACACATAAGTAATTAATTAAATCTAAGACCGATATAATTATTAAATTATCCTGCGTGTTTTGCAAGCAAGCAAGTGGTTGATCTATGCTAAATTTTTACATAATTACGATGGATGTGCTCCCAGATTTTATTGTCTACCGAAAATACATAAGCCTACATTGAGCATGAGATCTATTGTGTCATCCATTAATTCACCTAATATTAATATTTCAAAATTTTTAACTATCTAAATCTTATAATTATAACAACACCTTTAATATTGTTGATTTTTTTCACTTTAGTGAATTTAGTAATAACTTTGAACTTCCTCAAGGTTACATTTTAGTGAGTTTTGATGTGGTATCTCTTTTCACCAATTTACCTCTTTCCAGTGTTATAACTTCCTTAAGAAATCATTTGAATTCCATCCAACCTAAGTGTCCTGTCTCCTGGGATGTATTTGCAGAATTGTTGCAATTAGTATTTGACACTAATTTTTTATTCTTTAATGACAAATATTATCTTCAAATTTTTGGAACACCTATGGGTTCCTCTATCTCTCCATCCTAGTTAATTTTGTACTAGATGATTTAGTAGGTATCTGACCGTTTGGGTCTTAATAAAGGGGATTTCCAAATCCCTTTTATTAAGCGGTATGTGGATGATTTATTATTAGCCTTACCTCCAGATAAAATACAGGCCACCTTGTCTTTGTTTAATCAATTTGATCCTCATTTACAGTTCACTGTTGAACTTGAGAAACCCCTCACAAATAGCATTCCCTTCCTAGACATTCGTGTCATTAGAATGGAAGATAACACCTTAACTACAAGTTGGTATAGGAAACCGATGGCCTCTAATAGGTTCCTTAAATACCATTCCTGCCATCCTTTCAAATATAAATTAAACGTAATTAAAGCTTTAAGCTGCAGGCTGAATAGATTGACACATCCGATTAATCGAAGAGAATCCCTTCAATTACTTAGAAATAATCTCATTGAGAATTATTATCCTTCTTCTCTCATTAATAAATACCTTTTTGTACAAAGCTATGGTTCCTCTTTAAATGATATACCCAATGGTGACCAACTTAGAATAATATCAAATAATTTCATGAATGACACTGTTCTGCCTAGTACTGCACTTGGGACTCCTACCACCCATTACTCATCTTTACCTTATGTTCCTCAAGTTACTGACAAACTTATTAAACTGTATAAACAGAAGAACATACCTGTTAAAATTGCAGTTACGAATACCAAGACTGTTAGAAATTTGTTTTCAAAAACTAAAACACCCTTGTCCCTTCTGGAACTAGTGAATGTCATTTATCATATACCTTGTGCTGAGTGTGACTCGTGTCACATCGGTCAGACTGGGGGATCACTGAGAGGGCGTCTTACAACGCACCGCAGTGATATCAACTTATCTAAGCATACTTGTGCCCTTGCACAGCATGCAATTAACACTAAACACAAAGTAGATTTTAATGAAGTTAAGATTCTTGGTTCTGAACGCAATCTCGTTAAAAGGCACTTTTTAAAAATGTGTTATATACTTAAACACCCTAAAACTCTTAATAGGAGAACTGACATTAGTAACTTGAGCCAAATTTATCATGCTCTAATATCGCAGAATTAGGCTTACTATGTTATTTACTTTAAAAATTGTCACCTAAGGTGTTTTCTTTACATAATTTTTTTTTAAATAATTTTCAAATATAAATAAAATAAATTAAAATAATAATTTCTTACTTTAAATTATCTCAGATTTATACAACTTACATTTCATGACTAATGTCAACGTTGCTTTTGTATAATTGTAATAATTGTTTTATTTCAAATAGTTTAATACAATTTTATTACTATAAATGATTCATAGAATCCCTATTAATTTTCAGTTCCAAATGTTATGAACATTGGACTGTTGGAAGTTTAATCATCCTTCGCCTGTGACTGGCTAACCAGTCACAACGTAGACTATTAATATAAATATGATTTTTTGGATTGACCTCTCTTGTTTGTTCTTTGTTCATCTCAACCGATCACTGGGGGGAAAATGGAGTTCTCAACCACCTTTTCCTTTCATTTTTTGGTTTATACAGACAGGTTGTCGACCAAATTTATCATATTTTTCAAATAAACCGCTCTATTGTATTAGAGTAGGTATTAATACGCCTTGTTGATCTGTCACGCGTTGACCTCAAGGCATCTGTCTTTTCACGGTGGTGACGTTATAACACCTGTTACCTTAATTTCACCGTCAGCAGTCTAGAAGCTTGTAGTGGTAACTTCATTATACTTTTAAATTACTAAATTTTTAATTAATCATTTCAATAATACTACCTAAAGCCAAAATTAAATCTTAATTATTGATTTTCTGTTGGAAGTGCATCTTAGATCTTTTAGTTCTTCTGCACATTAATTGTGTGTCTTTATATAAATTTTTACATGAATTTTTTATATACAAGTAGAATTACCACATGTCTTTTGCTGTGCTAAGTTTATGAAAATTGTTAACTATATTTAGTTCAATTTATTATTTATACAACATAATTTTACAATGTCCATTTTGAGGTAACACACTTAATAACTTTTCATTGGATGTTAGGTTTTTCATATTTTTCTTTTTAGATGAACTGATGATGCTATCAAATTGGATAGCATGACGTTTTCAATAAATAGATGAAGTAGCCGTCATCTTTGTCTTTTTTTTCTCCAACTTTTGACCGAAAAATGTGCCACTCCTCGAGTGATCCTTAATTTATATATATATATATATATATATATATATATATATATATATATATGTATATATATATATATATATGTATATATATATATATATATATATATATATATATATATATATATATATATATATATATATATAATATCCATCTAGGTAAGTTGGCGAATGGACATTGACTTCCACACCATTATACTTACTCACATTCCTATATGAGTATATGAATACCAGAGTATTTTTTGATGGTACATTAAGTAGGCATACCATTCCTTGTCGAACGCCTGCACGGCAATCAAGGAGTATTCCTGCACGAATTTACTTTTCTCTTTACACTCCTTCAAGGAAACCGTGCAATAAAAGAATATAAGATTTGGCAAATTGTAGCATTGCTTTGTCTATTGGCCTTCTTTCTTAAAGAAATTTTACCAACCACAAAACTTTTATTCAAGTTCTTAATAAAAACAATAGAAATTGCCAAACAAAAGCTTTAATATATCCTGTTCCTTGAAACAATTTCTCCCAATTTTTTATTTATGATCCTCGAAACCCTTTTTTATATTACATCAATTATGTAGGGAATATTTCATCAGTTTGATCCATTATACAATAGTCCAGTAATTTTAGACATCGTAGACAAAAAATCTGTGTAACAGATTTAGATAATATTAGCACTAAATTGAAAATATCAGCTTTACATAAAATTTCAGTACATCGATCAAATAAAGTCCAAGAATCAGTAAGGTAACTCTGAGTAAAACTGAAACATTTTAAAAAATATCCCGCTTATGTTTTGTATGCTGCAGATAATACAAAACAAGATTGAATGAATGCTGCATTACAATGGCGTGTTCCCAGTGCGACAGAGAAAACTGACTTAAAGCAGTCCTTGCATCTTCGTACAATGAGCCGGATTTATCGATCACGTGACCTTCTCATTGACCATTTAGGTCACGTGGCAAATTAGAAAGACGTACAGGGACTGCTTTGCATCAGTTTTCTCTGTCGCACTATGGGAACGGACTGGTATTGCAATGCTCAGTTTATCTGTATTATATGTGTATGGTACACCCTGCTCAGCACTAACTGCACCAAGATTTTCCGGAAAATCAGTAAGTAAAAATGCCGTTTGGTGTTCATGTTGCAACTTAGAAGCTCGCCAATAGTTTCTTGGCAATTTCAACGTAATTTTATATACGCATATTTCCAATAAAGTCTTTAACAATGTTTTTAAAAGCCAACCAAAGTTTCTGACTTTGTTCCGATGAAATATTCATTTTTAAGAAGCTGACAAATTTGCCACTATCAAGCCTTTATTTGTATAAATGACAGGCTAGAAAATGCTGAAATGAAATACTTGACAGAGTCTCCTTCAATTGGCAAAATTTTAATTAATTGTTTTATGAGTTCCAATTTTAAATGTAGAGGTGAAAATATAATAATATTTCTGTCAACAATTAATTGATATGTTTGAATCACAAGGTTAGAGGGTCAGATCTTGACAGAAAATCTGATAATACAAATATTTTTCACGAGCTCTGCTATCCCGCATATACAAAAATCAGTCATACTTTGGTTATCCACTTTGCTGATCAAGGATGATAAATATCAGACCTTTGTAAGATCGACATAAATGATATATCGATGCATGAGATATTACAACAGATCAATGTATCTGCATCTGTTCATATATCTGCATATTTTTTACTCACACGAATTGAGTGGCGTATCGGGACTGAACCAATTAAATTTCTGTTGTAAATAAGAACGCACTTCAAGATCTCCAATGAGCTATCGACAAATTAGAGATTATTTAAACTGAACTGAATACAGCTGCATTATGGGCTCAAATTCTCAACTCTTCCAATAAAACACGTACATTCGGGCAATACACAAATCGATTATCAGTTTAAAAGTATTCATATAGCTTCTACTTCAAGCTAGTTTTTCTTGAACAGTCTTGATGCTAAGATTTCTGAAGCTTTTTTGGATACCCCTAAAGTAGAAAAGTTGCCGGAGTTGCCTGTATACGATAGTAGTTAAAAAACGTCACAATGGAGTAAAAACTTCTAGTCTAATTGGTACATATTTAATGAAACATTAAATTCAAAATCCAAGTTGATTAAAATTGTTCAACTTGTTCAGAACGAACGTTTTCAGCCTTATCAGACCATTTTCAGTGAACTTTTAAGTACCTCTAAATAACCTCATCACCAAGCTATTTGAGATCGACTAACAACGTGTCACTGAAGTATATCAGGCGTAACTGGACAAGTCCAGAATTATCTGCTCTCCTCCATCACTAAAGGATAGTGTCAGCCAATAGGAGTGGTAGAGAAAAGCCACTCACATGTCTTAAAACAGTATGCCCAAATACCTATAAAACAGCTCAAAAATAAAACTCAATAGAAAAACTTTTTAACTTATTTCCCAATGTGTGACAGAAATAAAAATATAAAGTAAAAAATATTTCGAAGAAAGTCTTAATATTGGCAATAAGAAAATAAACATAAAAAAACAATTACCACAGGAAAACCGCTTATTGGGACCGTGCAAGTTCGGAACAGCGACACCTGGTGTCGTAAATCAGCAAAATTTACTGCGCTTTCATGCTAGATCGAGGTAACCGGATAACTGTCAAGGACGTAGCCCCAAAAAAGAATAAGAAGAAAAAGTAAGATTGAGGTTATGTCGGTATGTTATTAAAAGGTAAACATTGTATGTACTGTAAATACAAATAAATTTATTATTAAATTACAGCATTACTGTTAATATGGATGCAATAATAAAAACTGGATTTGAGAAAGTAAATCACCAAATAACTTTTCAACCAAGCACTGAGTCAAATGGAAAAGCATTGGTTTGAAATAAAAATAAAAGTCAAAATATTGGTTTGAATAATTAATTCTTTCCCTGTAAACTTTTGGACAGCGAATATATCTTAATGCATTTTCAGAAAAACTTGAACTTGATGCATTTTTGTAATCTTCAAAAAAATAAAATTTAAACATTAAACTTGATTTTTGGGTTAAAATGAACTCTAAGTGAGTGTTATGAAACTAAAATTTACACTTAAAAGTGAACTTTTATTTATTATTTATTTCAAACTGACTTTAAAATCGGGCGCTAGAATAATGCAAAATTTAGGTTGTGTTACTTATTCTTTTTTATGATATAAATCCACTTTTCTCTTTGTAGTAATTTGTGCTTCGAAGTTGGAAACGAATAAAACTTAAATTGACAATTTTTTGTTGTATTTTACAATCTCTAACACAGCATTTCCTAAATCCCATTTTCTTCAGTGACAGAAGGTGTAAATAAACAAACGAATATGAAATATGACAACTGACAATATGAATTTATGAAATCTATGAAATTTGCAGTAAAAAATGCAAGATTTCTCCGCTACTCGCGCACGATCGTTTCTCGTATCGTATCGTCTCGTATCGTAATTATGAAGAATGAGAATAGACAATAATAGTTAGAGTGTCCATCGGAAAAAAATTATGAACTCTCCAAACTTTGAGTATCGCTTCATTACGCCCGGTCGTTTCCTTATGTAACTTTCTGGGTTCTGGGGCATTTTTCCTTTAATTTTCCCGAAACATGTAGATTTTACGACATACCGAAAATTTATAGACTGCTATTCTTTTTTATAAATAAATAAATAGCTTAAAAATTATAAGATTATAAGAAGAACACGAAAATAAAATTGTCTGATTCTATAGGTCATCCAATGCGTCTAACGATTCGAACATGTCGGAAAAACGACTGTAACGAAATTCATAGATAACCAGCTAATTTTTTCAGGATATTTTCATTAACAATAGCAAAGGTGTAATCTGGAATGCAAATGGAGTTGCAAATCATAAAAACGAATTGAAAGATTTCATTTCATATTGTTAAAAAACAATATTGACATAGTGCTAATCTTAGAGACACATCCAACAAGCAAACACAACCCTAAATTTGATGGATATATAATATATAATGCACCACACCCTGATGCTGAAAGGCATGTAGAAGTAGCATGAAAGTAGCTAATGCATCATTTATTATTCGAAAAGGAATTAAACACCATTACTTTTGTAACATAAAAAAACCACACCTGCAGGCAGCAAGTATTATCATAGAAGATTGGCTTGGTCCAATAGCATATCTTCCACCAAACTATCCGCCAAATAAAGAATATTTTACTAATTATTTTAATTTACTGGGTAATGAACTTCTTGCCGGTGCTAACTACAATGCAGAACTTGTAAGTTGGGGCTCTCGACTATCTTCACCAGGTAGAAGTAGAATCCTTTTTCAAGTGATGCAGGAACTACGGAACTACAACTTAAACACTTATCTAGTTACACACCTACTTACTATGCCCAATGACCCCAGTACACTACCTGACTGTCTTGATTTCTTTTTAAGTAAAGAATTTGGAGAAGGCTACCTAAATATTGTACCTAATTATGAAATTGCTTCAGACCATACCCCTGTAATAGCGACACTAAATTCAAGATTTGTTGAGAAGGAACATCCGGCAAAACTGCACAATCACAAGACCGACTTGAATCTGTATAGGGAAGACATACATAAAAAAATAAACCTTAATATATCGATAAAAACAAAAGATGAACTTGAAATGGCCCTATACGAATTTACTACACTTCTCCAAGAAGTTGCCTGGAATGCCATTCCATAAGGTAAGGCTATACAGAATAAAATAAACTGTCCTGTCAATATTAGAAACCAAGTTAAGGAGAAGAAGCGGCTAAGGAAGATATGGCAAAACACAAGGTAGCAAGATAAAATAAACTATAATAGAGCGTCAAGACAACTAAAGATACAATAGTACAGCACAAAAACTGCTACTTGAACATTATCTGCTAAATTTAACACTAATAGCAGATACCGATTATTCACTTGAGAAGTCCACTAGTAAATTACAACAAGCTAGTAAACACACCCCAGTATTAATAAACGCAAATGGCTCATGGGCTAGAACAGATCAAGCAAAAGCAGAGACATTTGTAAAATATCTTGAGGAAGTTTTACCTCTACCCTTCGTCAGTGGTAGTTTCAATTCGATTCTTCTTCTTCTTCTACGGCACTACAGCCCAAAATGAGCCTTGGCCTCCTTTATTTTTTGCCTCCACCCTTGTCTGTCTGTGGCTGCTCTTCTCCATACACGGACTCCTAAAAGTGCTAAAAGTGCTTGTGCGTCGCTTCAATTCGATTGGTGGTTATAAAATTTTTGACATTTACTCCTGCATATCGCTCTGCTTTTAAATATTTACTAAAACACTGATGATCAGGTAGATTGGTCAGCTTCAGTTTTATTACGTACTGTTCACTATAGAAAAAATACTTTGTTAGTCAAACCAGTAAAAATATTCATGGTAGAAGATTGGATTTGGTTTTCCGTCTATGCACTTTAGTAAGAAGTTTACTTATGTGACTATATTTATTTATATCACCTGATAATTTGACCGGGCTATTGCAGATTTGAGGGGTCGATAAATATAAGGAACAAGACATTGTGCAGCACTTTGATTAAGCGAGCATCGTGAATGAAAAGTGAAAATAATATTAAATCGATACCATCTTACGGTAATGGCGTAACGCGGGTTGTGATTGGTCAGATGAGATATTAGATATATTACAGTTTCTTTTATGAGATGGGAGTCAGTGATTGTTATCATGGCCCGTAAATATATTGTGGGAATTAGTGGACCCCTTCAAATTGCTTGTTGGTGGAATGATGTATCTAATAGATTATATTTTGTTGATGTTGATGCAGAATGTATTTGTTGGGAGAAGTAATAATAAAGAGTAATCATTATCATAAATAAAGTATACCAAACGCATATTTCAAATTATCAAAAATGTAATTCTTATCATGCTGATTTTAATATGAACCTGCAAATTTAAATTCGAAATTTAACATGTAGTAATTAATATTTATAATGAACATTATATTTTATTGAAAACATATACGCGGTAAGTAATCTGAGAAATGAACAAAGAACCAATACCATTCGTCATTAACCATAGTTTGTACGTTGGAAAATTGACTGAAGTTGTATAATTTGACACAAAAAAAAAAACATAAAAAGGCACAAAAAATAAACTAAAAAATTATTGAAGGAACCAAAGTTGTAGATGAAAAGTAGAACATATTATGGCAGAACTAAAATGGCAATATTTGCTTCTGAAGGTATTTTCTTGTGGCATTTTAAATTAATTACTATTTAACTGCAAAAAAGCCACAATTAAAGGTTAAAATACATTTATTGACGTTTCAATTTCCACTTCGGAAATCGTTCCCAAAATTCAAAAAATGAGGCGAGCAAATAGTCAGAAACTGATGACGACCAAATAGTTAGAAATACGCTCGATATTCATGTCAAGCCTGGCCTTATCTTGATCACTTTGAAGCTTTAAACTTTTACGACCAAAGTCGTAGAATTTTTCCAATTTTTTTTTCAAAAGTCTCTACTTCAGCACTTGAAAAATAAGATCTTGAGAAAGCATCATTTCTCTTCTTATGACGATCATTGAAGAAGAATAACCGTTTGATTCATGTTCGGAACTCCTATAGGCTAACAAAAGTGAGGTACTAAAGCATTCCAACCTTTTTGGTTATCAGCGAAAAACATTTAAGGCCGTTGACAAACAGTTCTATGATGTCTTTCGATTATTTTGTCTATTAGGGATGGAGAGGCGTAGTGCGAGTTTTCTTAATACCAAGATTTTCATTAATACTTGTTATAATTGTGATTCAAAATTTCATTCTTGATCAGAATGCAACACGGAACTCCATATCTTAATACGACGTATGTTATTAATGCTTACGACAGTTCCGTGAGATTTATTTCTTTGCTTAAATTCTCGTTCTCTTTAAGCTGACACTGACTTTTAACCTGTAATTCATTCAAAGTGTCTTGGAGTTGGTAATTGTCCATTTTGGAAAATGTTCTCCTGTTCTCTTAACTTTTCTATTTCATTTTAACTAATCGCTAGTTGCTTCCTCAGATGTGCAAGTTCAGATTCCAGTGTATCTTTTTCACTTCTGTGGTCACTTGTGGGAAGTAGATTTCTTGGAAACATATATCTACTAGTATTTTTAGTAGGACTATGTGACGGCTTCTAAATGTCGATCTGGGCGACCTTCTGACCTCATTATTTGGTTCTTCTGTTCTTGCTTGCGATCTGCTTTGGCAATTATTTTGCAAATGCCCTATTACTCCGCAATTAAAACATCTGTTTTGATTTTAAGATTTTTGTTGAAGATTCTGCAATATGTTCGACATCTGAGATAAAATAAGTGGTTTATACTCTGTGGTAGTGACTTCCTCATTTTCTCGAAATCTTTTTATTTTCTCGAGATCTATAAATACTTTTCGCCGCTTCATACTCCTGTACTGAAATTAGTTCTCCATTTAGCGTTTGGCAATGCTGTAGTCGAAGAGCTTGTTGCATTTCAACATCCTGTTGTCTATTTATGAATGCCTGTATATCAATTTCTTCCAGAAAATCTGTAGGTGCCTAAGGATAAAGTTCTTTTACCATATGATCCTTTTACCCTATGCAATTAAGATATGATCAGTGGGCCTCAAACAGTGGGGCGTTAGGATTTAATTCTGATCGCATGAAAAGTAAAAACATTTAATTTCCTGATTTTATGTTCAGTAATAATATTGGATTTTACTCTATCAAGGGCAAATAAATTGCATATAATGTATAAAGGTCTCTATAAGTCTCTATGTTAAAAATTATATTATATTATGAAATTATATTATAATGAATGGTTTTACATGCAGTACAATTGGAAAATACTTGCCAAGTTGCTGGTACGTCCAAATTTGAAACAAATACATCCAAGTCTTTACTTTCTGCAGACACTGTATTAAATATAACCTTGAAACAAATTGGCACTAAATCACTTCCGAGTTTTCAACAAAATAAAAGGTTTAAACACGTGTAGTCCAGTAATTAATACCAAAGCTATTGAGAGTATGCAGTCCAGTAATTAGACCGAAGGCACTTTATCTTTTAACTAAAACACACCACAAAATCCGAATTGAATTCGCGAAACACTTTTTTGTTACTTCTTTTTAGAAAACGATTTGTCCTATTCACTGTTTGATATTTAACTATCAGAGTCGTCACTATCTGAATTGTCTATCCGAATACTTAAACGCCGGACCTCATATATAACTTGCTGGGTTTGAAAAGAATGAAAGATTACGTCTTCCGTATGTCTAATACAATTTTGCCCTTGTTCTGCCTTTATTTGTTCTAGTGATTCTTTCCTTAAACTAAGAACGCTAGCGTCATCTGGGATTTATGTTTATCATAAAAATTTTTGGCTATACCCCAAACTAACTTAATTGCATTATAGTGGCAATGGTAGAGCGGAAGTCAAAGAACTTTATGGCCATATTTAAGAGCCATTTGGACAGTAACAAATTTCTTTTAAATTTTTTGCACTCCACACCTTGAAGTAAATCGACTTTAAAAAATATATCACTATGATAAATTTTCTTTTCTGTAAACCACAACTTTTTTTTCTTTTGCCCAACTGCTTGAAGGAAATCTCTCTTCTACTCTTAATTGGTAGGATGCGTTATCTAAGACTATTATGGATGGTCGCTCCAATTTTTTGAAAACAAATTTTCTTCAAACCATTCTTCAAAAATATTTGCATCCATATTTCCATGGTAATCATCTGCAGTCTTTGTAGACAAAAAAATTAAACTAGCGTCAGGAAAAAAACCCTCATCGTTTCCAGCATGAAGTATAATGTAGCGTTTACCATTACCGGAACGAATAGAACAATAGCATTTCGTGGTGCCATCTTGCCAAGATGATTTTGACATATTTCCTTTAGCGAAAATCCAAGTTTCGTCTAAAAATACAACTTGCTTCAGACTATCAGACATTTTATTGCTCATGTCTTTTCTTAAAAAATGCCACCGTTTTGAAACAACATTAGAGAGTTCACACAATACTTGTCTATTATTTGTCTTTTTATATCGAGAACCTAAGTGTGTTAGCACTCTTCTCAAACTTGTTAAACTAATATTACACCGTTCCTTGTCTTTTATTTTTTGTAACACAGCACTAATTGTTACATGTTCTTTGGCTTTATACATATTATACATAATATTTTTAATTGTAAGTTTATTTGACTGGTGTAAATCTAAAGTTTGTCGATGTCGACGATTTCTCTTGCTTACTTTATTTATTTCATCTTCACTCATGTTATTCATCCTTCGCAATTTCCTCTCTGAGATACCGCAAACATCGCATGTACGTTTTTGAACTATCATAACAGATGTCAATGGACCCATATTATTTTTTTTTAAATTGAAATAACTTTCAAATTTCAGAAATAAACGCCGTTCTTCTGGAGATAACACTCTATGTTTTGACTGTATTTTATTTTCTTCCGAATTATTCATTTTACTTTAATGTACCGCTTCACTACACTACTATAAAAAAATGTACTTATATACAACTATTACACCCTAAAAAGGACAAGAGTTGTACAAGAGACGAAACAATCGAACATAAATTATTTAAGAGCCAGTTCTAAACAAGCATAAACACTGCATTGATTGTGATTGCAAAAACCGTACGCATGTTTTAAATACCATTTTTCCTGATTACGTATTTGGCTAAATTATTAAATGACACTAATACAACACACGATAAATTAATTTTTACCGATAAACAAAAGTATAATATGATAACAAGTTTGAATTTGAGCTACTTTGTCGATAACAGTGTCGGTAACAGAAAGATATTTTTAAATAGCATGAATCATCTTTCAATGATTGTGTGGATTTAAGAAATATATTACTAATCAAATTTTTAAACTATCTATAAAGGAGATTACAATTATTATGACACATGGTACTCCTTATTTTTCAAGTAATATGTTCTTGTAAGGGCATAATCTTGATTATTGGGTAAACCTACATTATACGAGACGTCATATCAGAAGAAATTAAAAAAATCAACATGTAATAAATTCATTGTTTCAATAAATATTCCGTACTCGTTATAGTGCAATAAAATATTAAAACCAATAATCGATTACTTGTTGAGCAGTGCTGATTGAAACAACAGAGCAGTAAGATGTTATTCATAAAGGTAGTGTAAAATATATCGCCGCTCATCTGGTCAGCTAGTAATAAAGTTACCAGCATTTAATTGCAAAGCGGTATTCTTAGGTGGAAAATACTTTAAGCCAAATGCAACAATATTTTAATATGGGCTTCATATTTTTGCAGGTTTTTGTTATGCTTTTGATATCGAACTTTCAGCTGACTTTGGAAAACCTGCTTTAGATGCTACTGGCCATATCTTGTCTCTAAAGCTTAAACGCAAGAGGTAAAACTGGATGAATTCTATTAAAGTTATTGCAAAATGGTTGCTGCGTATCCTCTATTTGAGACTTCCAAGGCAGCTGCCATTTAATTCTCAGTCCAGCCATTTAGTGTAGCTGCAGCTTCAAATTGAAAACGATAAGTTTTCCATGCAGTTTAGCCATCAAATGTGGCGATTTTAAAATTAAGCTAATTCTATTTGTATCTGGTTCAATTATAAACGGTACTATAGCTATTTCTTCCGATTCGACGTTTCTTACTGAAACCGTATTAAATAAAGAAACCTGGTAATAATTTTTCTTTCTAGCTCAACTATTTGTCTTTATTAATTAGATTTTGAATCGTTTTGTTGTTGTATTAATTTGTTTTCTAAATCGGTTTTTAAATTGTTTTGCTGTTGTACTATTTAATTTTTTAAATCTTTTTTATATTATTTTGTTGTTCTTACTATTTTATTTTCTAAATCATTCTGTTGTTCTTCTAGTTTCTCTATCCCACTAGTAATTTGACGTACCTCTAACTAAAAATTTTCGTGAATTTAAAAAAAACTACTTATGATTTCTACCTCTACATTTACCCTTATTCTTCTTCTTGTCTATCCTTCTTGTTTAGTTCTTTCTCTTCTTGTCTACGCTTCTCCTTCAGCTCTCTCTTTTCTTCTCTATGTTTTTCTTTCGCATCCCGACGTTTCTCTTTTTCCTCTTCTATTTTTAAACAACATCATTCGGAGGGTCCGGACATATCCATTTCTTTATTAAATTTAGAAGATCTTGTATTTACTATTAACAATTTTTAAAATATATTTTTAATCCTATCGTTCCAAACAAGAATTGTTCCCAACTGTTTATATATGTTTTCTGACGCTCTAAACTTCCTAACATTATAGGATTTTTAGATGTTATCTCGAAAATTCTAAACTTCTCATTACTTCTTTTTTTTCGTCAAGGGACTTTTTTCATATGAAATAAATCTCACGGAACTATCGTAGCATATGTAGTACATTTTAAATACAACATCGTATATATGGTTGATGGGTAGCAGGACATTATTAACCCTTTAATTTTTAAATGCTAATTTTTTTATTACAAAAATAGGCTGTATAGACTTATTCGGTGAAAATTTGTCCAGGAGCTTTCAAAATTGAATTTTGTTAATTTCGAAAAGTCATATTTGATGCAAGTTGAGATTTGGATACAACATTTATAACTTAAAGACACCTTACCTTACCTTACCCCATTCTCGTGGGGCGACTCAGTAGTCTGAAATCTGACATGAGTGCGAGAGGGCATCGCTATGGTTCAATTCAAAGATAACAAAACATGTCGTCGGTCTGCTTAGTTAAAGATACTGTGGTTCGATTAGCCTTGCAATATTACATGACTTAAAGCAAGCGTTCAGCTATACAATTTTTTTTTATTTATAAAATTATCATCTCTTGTTAAAAACTTGTTATGTGATACAACCTTCAATATGATTATTAATTACATAATTAGTATAAACATTAGATATTAATAAATCATGTAAAACATCCAGGCTATGTAATTGTTAATAAAAGTGATAACGGTATATTTAATTTTATTGAATAAACATTACAAAAGAGCAGTGAAGTTTATTGATCTGCAACTGTTTAGGTTAAAGTACAAATACAAATACTTAGCAGCAGATGAGAATGAAAAAAAGTGACTATCATGCCACGCACTATAGTGCAAACATTTTCTTGCTGTAGCATACAGAGAGTCGAATTTCAAAACGAAGTTCGGCCATCATTTTATCCCTTATGCTTTTTGTGTACTGAATATGTCATATGAGATAAGCAAAAAAAGAAAATTTAGAGTTAAACCAGGGTACCTTTTTGGAAATCGAATTTTCCTAATTATCCGCAACTTTTCCAATGTAAAATTTTTTATTTCCACGACCTGCCGTTATGTCTTTTGTTGCAGGTTTCTTATCGTGAAATCACTATCAAACTTTCAAGCTGCATGGAGGAGATAATCACGGACACTGACATAAAAACATAACTTGTTTAGGTCATAATGGAGCAGTTACATTTAATTTAGGTAATTGCTCGTTGACAAATAAATAAATAAATACCACCCTTAGGACACTAAAATCCCTTATGCCATTTTTTTTAAATAGAATCAATGCTCCCTTATCGATTCTTAAAATGGTATAATATAATATAAGGAAGAATTTTTTTTAATAAAGATTTTCTTTACAAAAGAAAATTCAATTTTCACGCAGATGCTTCCAGGAAACCCTACAGTTTTCACATATTTTATTGTCCTTGATTTTATCTTTCAGTACTCTTAAAGGCATAAGGGATACAATTTTGGTCGAAATTTATCGGAGATCCGATGGTCCAATATTTTGCAGAAGAAAATCGTACTGACATTTTATTAGTTTTTCGTCTATCGACGGAATGATGTCCACTTTGTAACACTTATATTTTTTAATAATATCACAAAAACATATTTAATTTAATCAAAGCTTTTTGTTTACTTAGGTCGCTACTTGCTGCGCAGCGCAGTAACACAAAAGGGTGGATTATTTGCCATTGTACTTGAATAAAATAGAATATTCAAAACGTGTTTTAATTTCCATTCCCACTTTACATTAAATTCCTCAAAATTAAAATAAAGCACAGCGAAAAAAGATAGCCGTCGAAAGCAAATGCCAAAACAGCAATTTCAGCAGATCCATAGTGTGTGCAAAGAGCAAATTGTTTTAAAAATGTGGCATTTGCAGCGTTTATTGCACCGACTACACCAGTGTGAAATCGTTTGATGAGTCGCCACAAATCAGGCGGCCATCTACAAAAAGTGGAAAGATTTCAACCGGGCTGTCATGTCATTGGAAGCGTTATTAAATTCCCAGAGTGTGTTAATGTAGTTAGTGGGATAGTGAATTATCGTCGGAAATAGGACGTCATGATGTTCATGGGTGCGGATGGGAGGGAGCGAAGGATCAATAGGACGTCACAAAATATGTCATTTGTAATCTGGATTGAATACAGCATAATAATTATGATGTAAATAGCATAGGCTATAAACAAGAATATATCAATAGAGCAACAAAAAAAAATTCTTTCTTTCTTTAAAAGTTAAGATAATGCAGGCCATTCACGTTCCGACTTCTGGTACGACTAGTGGTCCAACTTCTGCAGTTGGATCTGAAATCGGACCGTGAGTGGGCTAGTTGGATTAGTTGGACAACTAGTGGTACGACTAGTGGGACGACTTGAAGATCCGACTTCCGACTGCCGACGAAGTCGGAGCGTGAATGGTGAAGTTGGAAGTCGGATCACAGGTTGGATCGAAAATTTCCTCAGTCAGTTGACTTTCGGCACCTGTTACGTATGAGATTTCTATGAAATACTTTACGCAAAGATCTCTAGTTCGCGAATATTTAATAGAAAATAAACTTTCAATTGCACGAAAATTACCCTTTTGTTAGGGCAAATCATTTTCCTTTCTGTAGATCTATTTCGGACATTCCTATACAGGTAAATTTCCGATACTCCTAATTGGCTACGGAAGAATTATCAACAAACAATGAAAATTAAATCATAGTTGTAGCAAAAGATCCCTAGTTCGCAAAAAAATAATAGAAAATAACTTTCAATTGCACGAAAAATTATTCCTATTAAAAATATACGACACACACACAACAAAATAAATCCCAGCTCCAGTTTAAAACAAATAAAATATAGATTTTATACCTATACAAATCTTTAAAAACTATAATTTTTTCCTACATCTTAAAAAGTCATAAAAATCAAGAGTTGAAAAAATTAATTAGTTCAGCCCTAGACAAATAACTAGAGGAACGAAACCTAATTTTTAAACAAACATATCATATTATTATATTTTGCGTAGTGTTTATTCGATACATTTTTTGGTTTACACCATCGTGAAAGCAACCTAGAACTGAAGTTGGACCGCTAGTTGGATAGAAAGTCGGAGCGTGAGTGGAGACGAACATCCAACTAGTAGTCCTACTAAGTGGGACCACAAGTCGGAACGTGAATGGCCTGTCTAACAAATATAAATAGAATGAATGAGTATAATTATAAAAACTTCTTTTATTGTAACAGAAACTATATGAGATTTAAGACTAGATTAGACTCTTTACTAAGTTCGTATTTACTTTTATTTGTGTTGTAGATAAAAAGTAAAGATAGATAGGGAAGTAAAGACTGGAACAGTGGAAACATGGTTTTAAGTACTAAAAGTTTAGTAGAGCAGAATTAGAATATCTAGAACATTTATTTGAGGTAAAGTTATTTCTATAAGTAAGAGAGTAATTTTAGATAGTCGAATGATTTTAAAAGTATCTAGTAAATAGTGTAGTAGGTACCTGGGTTCGGTATTACAAAGCAATGAGATAGTATCTATAGACGCTTATGGTAGGTTTAATATATTATGGTTATCGTAAAACATCCACATCAACATTATTCAAATCGAAATACTATACAGGTATAAGTACGGGGTATAATTTCGCATATTTTAATTGGGACCGAAAGCTAAAAAAATAACAATTTACACAAAAAAATGTTTAATAAAACCTTAGGATATACAAATACTAAATCGCCAATAGAAGTTACTTTAATGCAGAACCTTTCATAAAATATGACAAAAGAGTTTTGACGACTCAGGGCTTTTTTTCACCTGCAAAATTTATTTATAGCAGGCTAATAATTTTTTTATTCCTTTTTGTGTAGAAAAAATTCACTCTTCGTTGTAGTCTATATTTTCTAAAATTTGTAATCCCTGTTCAATTAAATTTTCAGTTAAGTTCCCTTTCGTATGAATTTCATTAGGCTCTTGCGTCAATCCCATCTTAGTGTCAGTGATCCATCCGTTGAAGTAAGCTGATTGTATCAGGTGGCAAAATTCAACTTCCACACGTGTCTCAAAGCTAGTTAAAGCTACAGGATGATGACCTGGTGCGTTCTTGATGATTTACTTCATCACTTTAAATCACTTCACTTTATCATCTTTATCACTTTAAATGGAACTTGTTAAGGCTGACAATACCGGTTGACTTTGCATGAAATGATGACCAAACCAGTCCTTGAAAAGAGAAGCTGTCCTCCAAGCATTACGATTATACTTCTTAACCACAGACGAGACAGATTTAAATCTATTTTTTAATGTTTTTTTAATTTTGTGAGCGATAAACTAAAAGAGGTGTTAACTTACAATCACCAGCTGCATTCGCGCCAACTATCACTGTCAATCGATCTTTGGCGGCATTAGAACCTAGAAAATTGTGCTCTTCGCTTGCAATAAAAGTTATTTTCTTCTTCTTTTTTCTCTGCTCTCTGCAATGCTGCAGAGACTTGCTCCAACGTTGGGAGTTTTCCGTAGACTGTCGGTTTTTACGTACACATCAAAGGGATTGCGCCAATACGAGTGATACCGACCACACATTGGCGCTACAGCAGTGTTCCAATCGGCGATTAAATATTCTATTTGCACATAATTTATTTGTTGCAAAAAAAACCAATGACAAGGCATAGTTTATATAAAGAGTGCTCGCCTTCTTTTTTCTTTTAAAACACTTGTGCAGCATTCTTTTTAGAAAATAAAAATTAATTATTCGAAGAAAATTTCCAAATCATGGGTGCGGATGGGAGGGATTACGGCATTAAAAAACAAATTTACAACATGTTAAAATTGATCTTCGGCCACCTGAGCCACTTCCGTTGAGTTGTTTAGGATGAACACTCCAACGCACGTCGGTAATCTATCAGAACGGGGTTTATGCTCAAAAGGCTATTTCTTAGATAAATAAATAATTTACATAATCTGTTTTTTTTTCAGTCAGGCACTCAAAAAAATGCGCCTTATCTAAATATCTTACAAACACACGACCACCGTCGTGTGGTCATGTAACTTAAAATATTTATCGGCTGTGGATTAAAGTCATGTTTGATGCAGAATATAGCCAAAATAGAAGGCTAAGAAATTTGGGAATTAAGTTAATAAATAAATAAATGGGATCCAGGGCCTCGGCGTCAGGTTTACACTCATATATTCAGTCTGCAGTTGGCAAATACGGCATCTCTAAAGATCTAGTTATTTTTAAGTTGCGCTTTAGACAAAATAACGTAAAATTCGCTTTTTGTAGTAGAATATTATCATATGCACTCATTATCGCCCCAATACTCAACCCAATGTGTGGATGCTTCACTGAACCTGGGAACACAGTTAACCTAACGTTGGCTCCAACGTTAGCGCCAACGTTGGATCTCATGTGTGGAGCCGGAAATCGCTAGAGTGAAATTTGGTAATACGAAGAAAGTATTATGTAATAAAAATCCAAAGATGGGTCTAATAATATGGCTACTTGTTCGCAGTACAGTCATGCTATATAACATAAAGTGTGTTTTAATGAACCAGCTTTAGTCTGATGTTAACTGGTGTATATATTGCAATATATACACAAGCTAACAGAATGAAGCTGGTTCTTTGAAACACACTGCATAGCTAACTATGTGATGGCGTTCACCTTGGCAACCACGATTCGACTAGTCTGAAACAAATAAGTGAATCAGCACATACTGGTCGCGATCTGCTGGAAATCAAAAGAATTTGTGTTGCGTCCTGACGGCAATCATATAATTAGTTTAGCGTTTCAGATGTAATCTTGACAACAACTCCAGATTAATTTCATTTGACGTAAAAAATCTTTTTCCTAGTATCCCTCCTACAGAAACTTTTATTCTAGTAAAAAACCTTTTAGACCAAAATAATACAAATCCAATAATTACATCTGAAATTTTACATCTTCTTGAAGTTTGCATAAACCAGGACTACTTTGAATTTAATAATAAACTATATACAAATAACAGTGCAGGACTTATAATGGGTAATCCTCTAAGCCCATTGCTATCAGATATTTTTATGAATCATCTAGAGACAAAGATTTCAAAACATCCCGTATTCAAACAGTTTTTATATTGGTGGAGATACGTAGACAATGTACTGGTATGTTTCACAGGAACTAACAGGCAACTCGACCAATTTTTATCGTATATTAATTCACTTCATAGTCATATTGAATTTACAATAGAAATAGAACAAAATCAATCAAACAATCAAACATGACTTCTCCATATTTCATAAACCTACCCATACTGACACGACTATACACAATTCATCATCCCATCCAACACAACATAAACTGGCAGCTTATCATAGTATGTTACATAGATTAACAGAAATTCCGATGTCAAAATACAACTTTGAGACATAATTAAATATAATTAAGCAAATAGCAGTAAACAACGGATACAACGAACAAACAATTAATAAAATGTTAAATCAAAAACTACACAAGAAAGCTCTGAAATTAGTATATCCACCACCAGAGAAAAAACCCAGTACCTTCTGCTCGATTACATATACAGGCAAAATAACAACAAAAATTGCCAAATACATAAAAAAGAAAGGAATAACACCAGCTTTCCGAACAAATAACAACCTAGGCAAATATAATAAAAATAACAAGAGCCAAAATAAAAAACACTTAAATAGTGGTGTGTACAAACTTCAATGTGGCGACTGCCCAAAAACTTACATCGGTCAAACTGGTAGAAACTGTGATAAACGAATAGCAGAATATAAAAGGGCTTTCAAGAATAGAAAAACAGATTCGACATACGCACTTCACCTTCTAGATCAGAATAATTCTTTTAATGACAAATTTAAAATTCTTCACATTCAAAATAAAGGCCTTAAGCTATCTTTGTTAGAATCTATGGAAATCAACAAATTAAAAAACACAGATATAATTCTGAATGACCAACTTGAGACAAACAGTTCTCCCCTCCTCAACCTATTTCATTAGAGACTATAAATTTGTAAACCCAAGCCAATAATAGATCACTTGAGAAAGGCAATCAGCTGAAACAGCTGTAGTGATAAGATTTAAAATAAATTTTGTGGAAGTTTGAAAACAAAGTTTTCAGTGTTTTATTGTTACAATTAGTTTAGCGTTCAGAACGCAGCAGTTTACGTTTATCGCTGGTCGCGTCGATGCAAATCAAAACGGATATAGAAACTTATTGAAATTGTAAAAACCATGATATATTGTACGACCTGTCCAAACCAGATTACAAGAAAAAACGTATTAAAAATTATTTGTTCGTATTTTTTTTATCTAAAATTTCATCAAAACTTTCAAAATTCTTTCTAAAATATGTATATAAACGGTTCTCATCTCTGCGAAGTTCTGGATACAATTTATAAAATACTCCTTGTTTTCTTGCGCCTTAGGTTAATCTCATATGCCCAAACATATCTTTTTTTTTCTGCAAAATAAATTGCATAAATATTTGCATTTGTAAATGAAAAAAATAAAACGCCTGTGTATACCTTTTATTACACTTTTGTAATGCTTTTTCTTCTTGCAAATCGTACATTTTATAAACTAGATTTTCAATTGTATTTTAAAATCGCAGGTCGCTATCGGTCGGATGTGCTCACTTACCACAGAAACCGAAATCATCATCGCCATCGTGGACGCGGACGCAATCGTGCTCGCTTAGATGTGTTCTCCAATTAACACCTCTCTTCTGCAATATGGAATAATTGTCCTGCATTTGGTATCTTGAGTCCATTCACGAATGTTTTTTAACCAAGAAACTTGTTTTCTTCCTACACCTCTATGGCCTTCTATTTTGCCTTTAAGGATCAGTTGTAATATTTTATATTGACTTCCCCTTACTATATGTCCTAGATAAGACATTTTTTTATGTATGTCTTTAGCAGTTTTCTATCTTTGTTGACGCTCCTTAGTACTTCTTCATTAGTTTTTCTTGCTGTCAAAGGTATCTTCAGTATTCGTCTATGAACCGACATTTCCAATGCTTCAATTTTGTTCATGATCGATACTTTTAGCGTCCACACTTCTGCACTATACAAAAGTACGGACCAAACATAGCACTTAACCATTCTGTGACTTAGTTCTAAACTGAGAGAGTTATTGCAAAGAAATGGCTTCATTTTCATAGAAGTAGTTTTACTCATTGCTATTCTACGGTTTATTTCTATGTCTGGATCTAGTTGGTCCGTTATCACAGTTTCCAAATATGTCATTTTGTGAACTTTCTCAACTTGGGCTCCATTCAATTGAAGCTTTGCATCAGTATGTGTGTGACGACTAAACACTAAAAATTTGGTTTTATTTGAATTTATTTTAATGCCCATTTCCTCTCCTACCTCGTGAATACGATCAAGCAGAATTTGAAGACCTTCAATATTATCTGATAGAATTACTGATAGACGATATCATCATCATCATCATTAACTAGCCTCTAACGTCCACTGCTGAACATAGGCCTCTCGCATGCTTTTCCACTTAGTCCGATTTTGCGCCATCTGAATCCAATTTATATATATTTATAGACGATACACTGCATATCTAATCACATTAAGTAGTTTCCCGTTGATTTTTATTCCATATGGTTGTCTGTCAAGTGCCTTTTTAAATAACTGGTCCGAGTAAACATTGAACAATGTTGGCGACAAAATGCAACCTTGTCTGACTCCTCGTTGTATGGGGATTTCATCGGTGTAGTTATCTCCAATTTTTACGATAATAGTTTGATTCCAGTACAAATTTTTAATGACACGAATATCCTTATCGTCTATTCCGATATTTTTCAGTATTTGCATTAATTTACATGCTGTACTTTATCGAATGCCTTTTCGAAGTCCACGAAACATGCAAATACATCTTTTCTTTGGTCACGGCATTTTTTTAATAGGATGTTAAGCGCAAAAAGTGCCTCCCTGGTTCCCATAGCATTTCTAAAACCAAATTGGCTATCTTCAAGATCTTCTTCGTATTTGCATCTAATTCTGTTGTGAAGTATTCTGAGGAAAATTGTAAGAGTGTGGCTCATTAGGCTAATTAATCGATATTCTGAGCATTTTCTCGCATTGTGTTTTTTCGTATTGCGACAAAGATGGATTTGAGCCCATCTGCAGGAATCACTCCGGTGTTATTATATTGAATTAAAAAGTCTTACTACTACTTTTATGTTATCATTCTCTATTAGTTTCAGCAACTCAGTTGGTGTATCATCTAGACCACAAGCTTTTCTAATTATTTTAGCATTATTTATAGCGTGTTCTACCTCGCATTTCACAATTTCTGGGCCGTCAGTACAGTTTTGGTAGAATTTGGCAATATTATTCCTGTCATCTTCAAATAACTCGATATATTTTCTTATTTCGTGCTCATTTACAATAATTTCGTTTTCAGAGGGAACTTCTTTTTCAAATATATTACTTATTTCTTTTAGTTTTTTGTGCACATTAAATAAGTCGTGTTTAGATATTACATCCTTCATTTCGTCGCACCTTTCTCTCATACATTTTTCTTTGGCTAATTTGATCTTCTTTTTTATTCTTCTCTGCAGGTGTCTATATTTTGTTGCATTAGATTTTATCAGTCGACATTGTTCCATTAATTTCAAAATGTCGTCTTTCATCCATTTATTTTTCTTGGTTAAGTTTTTTCTTTAATCATTGTTTGTGGAGATTTCTTTAACTTGGTTTTTAAATTCACTCCATAGTTCTTTTGGATCTTCTAGTTGTTTTCTGATATTTTTTATTCTATTGGTAAATTATTTTTTAATGTTATATTTTATATTTATATCGTCAAAGTTAAGTACATTGGCTTTTGGTTTTTGTCGCTGAATTCGTTTTAACCTTAGTTTAATATCTGCTACAAGTGGTTAATGATCAGATCCAATATCTTCCCCAGGATATGTAGTGACTTTTTGACGGCATTTCGGAAACGCTCATTTACAAGTATATAGTCTATTTGATTTCTTGAAGACTCAGGGTTATTGCCATCATTAAATGGGGCTTTCCAAGTGTATAGTCGCTTGGTTAGTCTATATCAGGTGTTTGCAATGATCATATCATTTTCTTTGCAAAGTTCATACAATCTTTGTCCTCGATCATTAGGTTGTTCTAAACCATAAGGACCTACAGTCTAACCTCGTCGACCTTCCCCAATTTTTGCATTGAAGTCGCTTATATATATATATATATATATATATATATATATATATATATATATATATATATATATATATATATATATATATATTGTAGTTTTGAGTTTCTTGAACCGTATTATATTTAATATAAAATTAATGTTTCTTGGGTTTAGGTTCAATAAAAATATGTTACATGTGGAACTAGATTTTATTTTCCATTGCAATCAATCAACGTTTCGGCAGGAAACCCTTGCCTTTGTCAAGATTCAAAACGTAAAACGTGACACAGGCATTAACGAACAGTTCGTTAATGCCTGTGTCTAACTAAATAAGCAATGTATGGGTAAGCTGGAGGCATTTGAGATGTGGGCGTACCGAAGAATGTTAAAAATCTCCTGGAAGGATAAGATAACTAACCAAGTTGTATTAGACAGGATGAACAAACAAAAGGAGGTCGTATTGAGTGTTAAAATCAGGAATCTACAATACCTGGGACATATTACACGTGGGAATAAATATCAACTGTTACAACTAATTATGCAAGGAAAGATTGAAGGTAGGCGCAGCATAGGTAGGAGAAGAATGTCGTGGTTGAGAAACCTCAGGGAGTGGTTTGCTTGCACTTCCATACAATTGTTCCGAGCGGCAGCCTCCAGGGTCAAAATTGCCGTGATGATAGCCAACCTTCGTAGCGGAGATGGCACGTGAAGAAGAAGAAGACGTCTTCGACTTGGACGCGATCGAAAGCCTTTGTCAGGTCTATAAAATATAGATATGCTGGTTTATTATACTCAATGGCCTTTTCTGTAATGTGTCTTGTTACAAATTTAAGTGCAGTGTTCAGTAGATTTATACCTCTATAATTGTTGGGGCCTTCTTTATCTCCTTTCTTGAACATTGGTATCATTATGCTGTTTCTTCAGGCTTCTGGTTTCTTGCAGTGCAATATTAGTTTTTGTATAAGTTTTTTCATCTCAAGGGTTATACTTTCTCCTCCGTGTGTTAGAAGCTCGTTGGTTATTCCGTCTGGTCCTGGTAACTTTCTATGTGTGAGTGAAATTATGGCTATCTCTATTTCCTTGAAACTGATGTCTATTTCGTGTCTTAATTCAGTTACTTTATTGTGTTGATTATTATTTTCCTTTCTTTTAAACAATTTCGTCAAGTATTTCCTAATTGACTGTCCTAAATATACCATTGAAAGACGTGTATATGGCATCCCGAATAGCTTGCAACAAGTACAGGAAATAATTTTAACTACAGAAAACTAATAGGGTATCTACCTTATATACATCTGTTGTATAAAATTTAATCAAACAAGTACTAATAATCGTATTTAATTATACTGTATTCGTTATTCAATTATATCTTTCGGAAGGATGCGGCTTTTTAGTAAAAAAAAAACTAAATGTTGGAAAACAAAGTGGATGGTAATATAAAAAAGTCAAAATTGCTACCGACATAATGGAGGTAAAACATAGAACACCAACAGGTGGAATAGGCAGAATCATTAAAAATCAATTATTGTGAATGAAAACTGGTACTGAGAACATGTATTATCCGACAAGCGAGAGCTGGCGGGTTGCGCGTAGAACAAATCGAAGAGTGGAAGGGATTGCTCATTTCTATTACATTCAAAATAAAGGTCTTAAGCTATCTTTGTTAGAATCTATGAAAATCAACAAATTAAAAAACACAGATATAATTCTGAATGACCAACTTGAGACAAACAGTTCTCCCCTCCCCAACCTATTTCATTAGAGACTATAAAGTGTAAACGCAAGCCAAAAATAGACCACTTGAGAAAGGCAATCAGCCGAAACAGCTGTAGTGATAAGAGTTAAAATAAATTTTGTGGAATTTTGAAAACAAAGTTTTCAGTGTTTTATTGTTACATAAAATGAATTTCCATCAAGTAACGGTCGAATCCATCAAATATTCTATTGCAGTCGGCTAGGAGTTCATATCGTGTAACTAGTGCTAGATTTCTGACAGTGTTGTCAATTATTAAAATGGCAACTGTATTGAAAGGCAAACCTTTGGGATCTCAAGCACTAGTAATAATTTTCAATGTTTTTAAGTTTACAACCCAAGAAGCTAATGCAGATAAAGTCTAAGTTGATTTAAAAAAGATACAAGAACGTGTAGCTCAATTAACTGGCAATTATAATACTTATTTTCAAAATAAATTCAGATTTAAATAATTTAGTTTAAGTTACAATCATTAAAATTATAATCAATAAATAAATAAAAACTTACAGAACAAAAAAATATCAGTAAATAATAAGTAAACAATGGATTAGTTAATTAGTACTTTACAGTTCACTATATCTGTAGCGACAAGCAAATTATTTCGAAAATTAAATAACAGTTCTTCATGTTAAAATTTACATTATCGCAATTGGTTATACCTACACATGTGAAATAGAAATGACATAAAAATTGAAATGTGTTTCTCCAATATGTTTATTTACTACAGATATGCTAAACACTTTAATTATACATGTGAATATGTTGCATTTTTCATAAATGGGAAACGAAATATGATATTGTAAGCAATAATATCACAAGATAAAAGGCCGATAAGACTTAAGTTTAGGCTTAGAAAAATAAACAAAGAACGTGTGTTCTGTGTTGTGTTTAGTTTAGTAATCATTAAGACACACAAGTTGCATCAAACCGCGATACATACAAAAATACCTTCCCTTCGAGAATTAATTAGGTTTTATGAAAATAAATTATATTATCAAATTTTTTCTACGTTTTATTCAATATTATTATTATAATTTTGTTTTCCTGTTGAATAAGTTTATCACACACGCAATAACACAACCTCGGAACATATCTATTATCTCTCCTATCTCTCTCAGAATAATTCCTTTTCTATTTTCGCGCAGCTCACCCGCCAGCTCTCGCTTGTCGGATAATAAGATCCGTACAACAGCAAGCCGAAGAGGTCAGAGCATTCTTAATGAAAATTAAATTCGTTTTGTGTAGTCGCGAAGTTAAATAAACTCTACGAATTAGAGTGCTTTGCTATTATGTTATAAGCATTTTATATTACGATTAAGATATTCTTCTCAGAATAAAAAAAAAGAACTTGAAATTTGATTTACTATAAAAAAGGAGTGATCGGCCGGATGGCTCAGACGCATATAGATAGAATATTTTGGATATATTTTAAGAAGTTATAGGTAAAACTGATAAGAGACCAAAAAAATCGAAGGAGAGTAGACCGGGCTGAAGAAATATTTTCTGGCTAAATCTTCGTGAATGATATAGTCAATAAAACTACAGTGTTTAGACAATCATTAGATAAAGTTCATATTAAGCTGATGATATCCAACTTTTGATGGGAGCATAGCACTCATCAAAAGGCACATTTAAGGAAAAAAAAGTAGAAACTATTAAGAATAATAGCATCATCAAGGCCAAGCAATCAAACAAACAGCAATTTTTATAATGTACAGATAGAAGAAATAAAGAAGTATTTTTGTTAGAATTTACTGCATACGTGCTTCACATTTATGATCTATAACAAAATAAACAAAACTTATGGAACCACCTGTTCTGTACGATTTGTTTAACTGCCAAGAAATACTTATTATTCGTATATAAATTTCCAGTCGTAAAACCTACACTCAAAAAAAAAGAGAAGTTTTTCCTTTTATTACCGTCACGACTTTACCAAACAGTCCGTCCTGGGTAAAACAACCGTAAAAATTGAGTCGTTTTAAGTTTTGAGCGCCGTACGTGCACCAAATTACTCATGCCCGCCCCTGAGGCTTGCGAATCTGATTATTTCATGAAGGGATTCCGAGTTAAGCTCATCAAAATTGAAATTTAAGCGCTTGGTAGAACATTGCGCATTATATTCGGTCGCAATTGTGTCGATGGCGCATTTATACATCTTTAAATTTCATTTAATTAAGCTACATCCAAATTGAAACAAACAAAAAATGTATGGGAGGGTTGTAAGAAGTCTGTAATTGAAAATCAGTGACGTTTAAAACGTTTTACACACAATGCTTGTATATATTATGTTAAGTGTTGTGTTTGGGCAAGACAGAAAAAATAAATTATCTAGACTACGTCACTTGGGAAATCTAAAAAAAACTTATATGATATTGAGAATTGGCTACCACCATTTTAACATTTTTTAATTAGAAAAAGAAGTGTAAAAATTTATTTTTTTATCAGCAGTAATTATTGTAGCAAATAAATTCTCTGCAAACAGAGAGGAAACAATTTAAAGCAGTAATGTTGGATATACATCAGGTAAACGACAAAACAAAGAGGAATAACGACAATTTTTACCCCATAACAAAAACTTTCATCTCTTGTTCGATGAATCAAAAACAACATTCCAAATGAACAACGCGGAGTTTATGAAATTTCTTGCGTAGACTGCCCCGGATCTTATATGGGCCAAACAAATTGTATAATTCAAAATAAAATTTATGAACATTCCATTTCTGTTCACAATTCCGATTCAATTTCTGCTCTAAGTCACCATCGACGGTATAAATGAACCGTCCGCTGTGCTCAGTAGTAGTAATGCAGTGGTTAGTGAACAGTGTTTAAGGGTTTGGGAGAGCTGAGACCTCGGAAGCTATAAAGAAGACATCAAAGAGAATGTCGAAAGCTCGTCGCAATGATAATCGCCGCGGATACACCCGGAAGAATGATGAGTTTAATATTAATTTTTTAAATAGTTTTAATATCTTGGCTCTAGGTTTATTATATATATATATATATATATATATATATATATATATATATATATATATATATATATAAGGATCACTCAGACGAGTGGTGGTTTCTTATATCGGTCTCTAGGTGGAGAAATAAAAGACAAAGTTGATAGGCTACTTTATCTATTTTGAAGACGTTTCGCTTTCGAGTTTTGAAAGCATCATCAGTTCATCTAAAAAATTATTACAATATGAGAACCACAACAATCATGGAAACGATGTTAATTGTTACCTTAAAAAGATATGTAGCAGTCAATGTTATTAACAAATATGTGAATGAAACTAAGTAAATGGACATAGTACGCTGATCTTGTATAAACAGTTAAGCAACTAACAACATATATGAACTTGTAAAAAAATTAGCACAGCAATTGACCATGTGGTCCAAAATAAATTCAATGTTATTTAATGTTAATAAGTGAGAAAGAACCAAGAAAATCATAAATAACTTCCAACTATTTAATGGATATGAAGCTTTGATTTTAACTTTAGGTAGCATTATAAGTAATATTAATAAAATTCTAAAAAATAGTGAATATGAAGTTACCGATCAAAGCCCTATGGATGTCGCCGTGAAAATGGCGTTAGATGAAACAGGAACGAACTAAACCGCCCAACCTTGAGGTCAAAATTACTTTTGACAGATCAACAAGGTGTAAATACCAACCCAAATTTTTGGGCGGTTAATTTAATTTTAACTGAGTTTGGATGACTACCAGGTTGCAAAGGACACAACAGTGAAAAAAGTTGGTAGTGTAAACACAACTCCCCTCACTAACCAGCCCAAATTTACAAACCGGAGATTTTCATTCAAACTCATAATAATGTAATGACGTTAATCATTATGGCAAGTTAAATAGCCAGATGGTTAACGATATTATAATTTCCAAACAGCCCAAGGTTCAATATACTTGGAGCTGTGATTTGTAAAGGATTCTATGAATCAATTACAATGTTTGTATTATTTTATATATAATTTGAAACACTAATTAAAGAAATTAGTGTATTGAAATGCAATATGGGTTGCATATGTAATAGTAAAATTAAGTAAAGAAATTAAGTTATTTAATTGATATATTTATTTATTATATTTCTATTTATGTATATAAATTGTTTTATGAAAAGTGGAAAAAAGTTCAACTAGTACACCTAATATGACATTAATGTAGTGAAAAGATTAAGTAGCCTAATTCTGCAAAATTAAAGCATGATATATCTGGCTCAAGTTACTTATGTCAGTTCTCTTATTCAATGCATTAGGATGTTTTAATATTGAACACATTTCCAAAAACTGTCTTTTAGCTAGATTGCGTTCAGTGGCAAGATATATATATATATATATATATATATATATATATATATATATATATATATATATATATACGCTGAGTCGCTCCACTAGCCTGCACAATTACCTGTCACACAAGTAAAATAATTCAGGCCCATATAAAGGGTACGACAGATAAAATCAAAATACAGATTAAATTTAACCCCTACAAAAAAATCTGAAAAATATTACCATCTGACTTGAGAATTTTAAGTATGACCTTGCCGAAACGTCGTCAATGGTTTTTAAAAACTAAAATTATTTAACACGTAATCAAACTACAGAAATCAGAAATATGTATCATAGAAAAGCAATAGTTGGATCAATGATTTATCGTAGGATAGATTCTGTGCTTAATCTCGGTCTTTATTGTTGCTATTTTGATCTACTCGGAATCCTAGGTATCTAAATTCTAAGATGCTTTCAAATTTATTGGTATATATTAAATTTTAATAAAATTCACCTTATTTCAATCCTATATTGATGGCAGATTCTTCTATGTAAAAGAACGATTGCAGTATTTATCATTGTGTTCGACTTGTGTGATATTAACGTTATCTGCGTATCACATAATTTGTACCCTCTTGTTTAATATTGTGCCTTTTAAATTTATTTCGGTATCTCTTCTTCTTCATGTGCCGTGCTCGATTATCGAGCGTTGGCTATCAAATTGGCTATAGTAATTTTGTTGACGGCAGCTTGGAAAAGAGATGCAGAGGATCTGTTAAACCAATCTCTCAGATTTCTAAGCCATGACGTTCTTCTTCGACCTGGCCCGCTTTTTCCGTCTACCTTGCCTTGTATTATTAAATGGAGAGAATTATTATATCTCTCTGGGTGGCGGATATCATGGCCAAAATATTCAAGTTTGCTATTTGTAACTGTTTTGACCACTTCCGTAACTTTTCTCATCCGATGCAAAATAACTTCGTTACGAACTCCATCCACCTAACTTATTCGTGGGATTCTCCGATACACCCAGATTTCAAAGGCTTGCAGTTTCTTGAGAAGTGTATCCGTCATCCCTTACAGTGTATTTTACGGCTAGATTGAGTAGAATGCAGGACGGGATGCATGAAAGAGTTCGTCAAATGCCCTTGGACTTTTACGCTACAGTATACGTTTAATATTTTTTAACACAGTCTAATTAACTTGGTATAATAAAGCTAATCATTGTTCTAAACGTCGGGTTACGGATTATAATGTCGTACGCAGTGTGGAAATCTACAAAGGTTTAAGTATTTCACCACTGATTTCATAGCATTTCTCTAAGATTTGATACTTCTTATCCATAGGTCGTCCCGATACACTGGCATATTCTAATAGAAGTGGCAGAACGTTTTATATTGTTACTCCATGTTTGGGAAAGTATGTAATATTCATTTTCATATTTTACATTTTTTATTTTCTTTTACTGTACAATAATATTATCTAATTTGATGGTATATTCTAACTACGTTACTTTAAAAAATATTATTTCCTGGTATTCAGTAAAATTTCATTGTTAAACTGAACATTTAGTCTGTTTTTAAGTTCAAATAGTTTGATTTTTTTTGTTATTTTTGGTCATTGCGTAGCGCAAACACAGAAACCGCTCTAAATTATCATATTTCTGCGACCATTTAGTTAAAATAATTGCTATTCAAAATCGCAAAACAATAGAGTGATTTATGGGATTCGCTTACCTCACGACCCGTTGAACACCCCTTAGAAGTTATAGGTGCAGATTTTTATCCTTACAATTACAAATCACTTCCTACCGAGACAGCATATAAGTAAGCACAGCTTCAGTCTATCGGGTCGTCCCTTTTTCTGCCTCGGACGAGCATCGTGACGCGCAGCAGCCAATTCTACTGCCGGCTATGATTAATACACCAATATTTCAAAAGGTACCTAAGCTTATTCTTTGTACAGATAACACTAATGAGTTCAAGCCAGCTAATTATCGTAATTTAGTTACAATCAGAATATTGCATTTTTCCTCGTTATTATTCTTATTTAATTCAACCAACGACCTCTAAGTTTTATACAAAATACTCCAAACTTTTTGTTTCTTATCCATGAACCCACTAGACTATTTAGAGTGAAGAAAGTGCACTGACCCACCTAGAAAATTGGTCGACAAATCCACTATTGAGCAATTTGCTTAATTAATTCTGCTGTAATTTTATTACATTCTGGTGATTCTTCATTTTTTAATTCCTTGATTGCATACTGAATGTCCGAGATGGTAGGAGCTTCTTCTTTTCTATTCGTTGTTGTTGTGATGGGAAAATTTCTATAATCTCCATATTTGTAGTTGTGTCTTTCAATAGATATCTTTCTTGGTAGTTTTCTTTGGATCGCTTCAGGATTTCTTCTACGTCATTAACAATTGATTCGTCTTTTATGTTCCCTGAAACAGAAGGTTCATTACTCGCCACTCAGGATCAGGTTATACCAACCAAAAATTACCTGAAATATATCGTCAAAGACCCTCAGGTCCAAAACGACAAATGCCGATATGGATGTCAAGCCCAAGAAACTATCCAACATCTTACCGGAGGCTGCCAAGCATTTGCTGCAACTGAATATAAGGAACGGCATGACGCAGTAGGGAAGATCCTCCATCAAGAGATAGCTTTTAAACTGACACTTCTATAAACAAACCATCTCCCGTATTATCAATACGTTCCTGGGAGTATGCTTGAGGATGACAACTACAAGCTATACTGGGATCGCACTGTGCTCACAGACCAAACTGTAGCACATAATAGACCAGATCTCGTGCTAGTTAATAAACTAATAAGACAAACAACTCTAATCGATGTGACGATACCTAACAACAATAATCTGGGTGTTAAGTACAACGACAAGATCGCCAAGTAAAGAGATCTGGAAATACAAATAAGAAGACAATGGAGAATGGAAAGTACCCAGACGATACCTATTATTCTTTCTATCACTGGAGTCATTCCGAAGAACCTCCTAGAAAACATAAAAAAACTCGGTCTAAATGAACATCTATATAAGGTCATGCAGAGAGCTGTGCTACTTTCGACGTTCAGATGCGTGTGAAAATTTTTAGGAGATACACCGACGTACCAAGTCACCTAGGACTCGATAACATGAAAGGAGTCCCACCAGAGCACAATCCTTTTGATACCGTAGGTGTCTGGGATGAGTGAATTTTCCCCTTAGAAGGAGTGTGAGCCGTATGGCTAAATCTGGATAATAATAATAATGCAATTATTCCTTACTAAGCTAATGTAATACTATGTTAATAAATACTATATCATACCTTCATTATAATTTAGTTATTGAAAGACTCTATGAGAAATACATAGTGTATACATCTTACAAATAAAAAAAAATAAAATAAAGATATCTACCTACTATAATAATAACTATAACTATGGTTATATATATATATATATATATATATATATATATATATATATATATATAGTTTAGTTCTTGAACCTTGAGCATGTAAAAATTCGGTATCAAGTAGACGTCACAATTAAAATAATATTAAAACATAGGACATACCCACTAAGTCACTACATGTAAAATCTTACAAATGTAAATGTAAAATTTTACATGTAGTGACTTCGTGGGTATGTCCTATGTTTTAATATTATTTTAATTGTGACGTCTACTTGTAATACCGAATTTTTACATGCTTGTCAATATTACTTCTTGAAAAAGGCATGGATTTCCTGCCGAAACGTCGGAAAAAATATATAAAAATGTCTTAGTATCAAACTAATTTTTTTTATGAACCTAAGCCCAAGAGAATCCACTAAAATATATACATATATATATATATATATATATATATATATATATATATATATATATATATATATATATAAATATATACATATATATAAGGCGGTTAAGGTTGGTAAAGGGTCTTGGAGGCGTGATGGGATGCCGATACCCTGATCGCAATAAAACTCCGAGAAATGCCCACTGTTTCCCAACGAATGAGTTGGGGGTTCTAGAAATAGAACTCAGCTCTACCAACAAATCCTACTCTCACGTCCTCGAAGACACAACAGTGTCGCGTATCCGCTGGATGCTTTGCGTACAATGGGTGTACGTGATGTAACTGACGAGAGATGGGTAAAAGGCGAGTTCCTGGCGCCTCAAAACTGGGACACATCGGCTAAGGGAAGAAACCCCTACAGAAAATCAAACGGAGCAATGGGCCTGCAACCCATTATCTGTATTCTTATACCGCAAAAAATCCTAATCAGCCTCGGAACAAGACGGAAAACTTAAGACGACAACAGCAACGAAAAAGGACAATGATTTTTGGTACGTGGAATGTGAGGGGTGTTAGAAGTAAGATGGAAGAAATAATACGAGAAATTGACAAAGAGAAAATAGATCTGATAGTACTAACAGAAACAAAGAAAAAAGGACAGGGTACCCAAAATATAGATAAGTATATACACATATATGGTGGAGTAAAAAAGGAAGAACATGCGAAAGGAGGAGTGTCAATACTAGTCAAAAAGAAATATAAGAAAAACATCACTAGCTGGGAAATAATCAATGAACGAATAATAAAGATAAACATAAACTTAAAATCACATCGAATCTCAGTTATTGGTACGTATGGACCCAACGAAGATGCTAGAATAGAGGAAAAAGAAAAGTACTATGAGTCTTTAGATGAAACAATATCACAAATAGGCATCACACGAGAAATTGTGATTTTGGGAGACCTTAACGCCAGAACGGGCAGCAAACAAAACAATAAAGTTACAGGACCTTTCGGTGAAAACGTCTTAAATGATAATGGTAACAGACTGATTGAAGTATGCCAACGAAATTCACTTAGAATCACTAATGGATACTACAAACATAAAGATATCCACACCTATACATGGACACAATACACCAGAAACCTTAGATCAGTAATTGACTATATGATCATTAAACAAAAAACACAGCTCAAAGTGAATGACATAAGAGTATACAGAGGAGCAGAATGTGGCAGCGATCATCATCTAGTTAAAGCGAAAATATACATACCTAGATTTAGAAATGATAAGCATCAACAAAATGGAGCAGAAAATGACGAAGAGCTTACAAATATAGATATACCACACTACAATATTAATAGCTTGGAAAATCAAAGCACACAATATTTGTACAAGAGCAGATTGGATCAAGCTCTTCCTAGAGAATACGAACGAGAAACAACGGAAAATCTCTACAGAACAATAATAAATGGAATACACAAAGCGGCACAAGAAACTTTAGGTATCACAACGAAAAAGCGAGAAGTTAGAAATTACTGGTGGAATGATCAGCTAGAAGAAATGAAAAAACATAAACAGGAAGTATACCATAAGTGGCTAAATAACAGAGAAAACGAACAAAAAAAAAGTGAATATCAGCAAGCACGTAGTAAGTTCAAAACGGATGTAATAAACGCCAAAAATCAAAAATGGGAAGATAAATGTCAGGAGCTGGACACGTACATCGGAGGACGAAAAACTAGGGAAGCCTGGAGATTTATTAAAAATGTCAGAACTAACAAAAGAGAAGAAACTATGATAAAACCCATAACAACAATGAAATGGGAAGAGCACTACAAAACACTATTAGTAGAAAAAAGACCAGAATACAGTACCACATCACAAAACATAATCGAGATAACAGGACAGCCAATAAATATAAATGAGGAACATATCAAAAAGGCAATAACCTTATTAAAAAACGGCCGCGCCCCAGGTCCGGAAGGAATACCCGCAGAACTACTAAAAAATGGTACTGACAAACTAGCAAAAATAATAACAATATTATTTAACAGATATCTAAATGGAGAACCGGTACCACAGACATGGAAAGAGGGATGGATAACATCTATACACAAGAAAGGTAGTAAACAAGACCCAAATAACTACAGAGGTATTACCGTAACTAGCACACTAAGTCGACTATACGGAAGAATACTAAAAGACCTCATATGTGAAGAGTACCATCCATACGAGTCAGAGGAACAAAGCGGCTTTAGAGCAGGTAGATCCACAATAGACAACATTTTCTGTATAACCCAAGTAATAGAAAAGAGGCTGTCAAGAGCCCAAGAGTTGCATTTGCTTATGGTAGATCTAACAAAGGCATATGACACGGTACCCATTAATAGACTATGGGAAGTACTAGAAAAAACCAGCATAAATGTATCTATCATACAGGCGCTGAAAGAACTATATAGAAACTCGACATATAAAATTAAAATTGGAAATAGAATATCCAAAGGTTTCCTCGTCACTAAAGGACTAAGGCAAGGATGCTGTGTATCGCCAGTATTATTTAATATATATATTGATGAAGCCCTGAGGCAGTGGAAGAAGAAGTGCAATGGAATGGGACTACCGATAGGAGATACGATACTCTATACGCTACACTATGCAGATGACCAAATTGTAATTGCACAGGACAAAGAAGATCTTGAATATATGACAAGGAAACTGATAGAGGAATACAGAAAATGGGGTCTGGAGGTAAACACCAAAAAAACACAATATCTATGTGTAGGCAGAGAAGAAACAGAGAACCTGAACCTGGAACAGGAGACAATTACAAGCTGTAAGGAATATGTATATCTGGGAATAAAACTAACGAGCACAGGACGAACCGAAGAAAATATTAAAGACAGAATAGTAAAGGGAAGACAGGTGATAGGAGCCCTGAATTCGGTACTGTGGCAAAAAAATATAAGAACAGAAAATAAAAAACGAATTTACAACACAATATTAAAACCAGTGTTAACTTATGGAGCTGAAGTCTGGCAATTAACTAAGAAATACAAGGATAAATTACTAGCCACTGAGATGGATTTTTGGAGAAGGTCAGCAAGAAGATCTAGATTAGAACACATAAGAAACGACGACATTAGACAACAAATGGAAATAGAAAGAACAATCATAGATGACATTGAAAGACAACAGCTAGTATGGTACGGGCACGTAAGACGAATGGAGGAAAGAAGAATCCCCAAGAAAGTGTTAGAATGGACCCCCACAGAAAAACGAAAACGAGGAAGACCAGTAACCACATGGATGAAAGGCATCTCCAAGGCAATGTCGGAACGAAATTTGAGAGATGAACACTGCCATAATAGAAAAGAGTGGCGATTAGGAACGGAAAGGCGTAGAACGCTATAAAACCGGTTTAATATATATATATATATATATATACATATATATATTATATATTATATATATATATATATATATATATATATATATATATATATATATATATATATATATATATATATATATATATATATATATATATATATATTTTCACTACGTTAGGACATAAACCCGATTCAACATCGCGGAGGTTTAGATCCCCTTAGTGATTGTTTTAGTATATTTTTATTTATTTTTCTTATTTTGTTCTTTTTTAAAATTTTTTTAATATATTTCAATCATCAATTCAATAATATATCATCTTTTTTCTGTTTTTTTTAATTCATTATTTTTTTTTAATCTTTTTTTTTTAATATTTTTTTTTATTATTTTTTTCATGAATTTTTTCTAAACATAGGTTACAAATCTTACTAATTACAGGCATACTTTACTATCAGACAAAAAGGTTATCAAGCAGTTAGACATTTTCTTTTCATTGAGTGATAGTAGAAAGAGAATATTAACAAGAACTGGGATATTCTTGTCTATGATTCTTTTAATTAGGTTGTTGGTGGGTTGTTTATACTTTTGACATTCAAAAAATATGTGGTTTAAGTCATTTTTAATCTGACATTCTTGACAAATATTCTTTGAGAGGTTGGAAAGACAAAGCAAGGGACTGGAAGAAATGGACAAAATATAACCAGGAGCTTCCAAACCAGGGACCTATAGCCTCCGAATGACCAATAAACGGCATTAGTCTACATTTTAAAGACCTTGTTGATCTGTCTCGCATATATCTAAACTGTTTTCGGATATTTCTGTTTTTCATGTATCCGTCTATCAATTAGACGTTCCATATTTTCAAGTTTTTGGGATATTAATCCTTACCTTTATGGTGTCACTCTATAATAACATAACTTTGCACTCTGCATAAATTTCTCATCAAAAAGTCTCACAATAGTTTAGAAACTTCCCCAGTTAAAGTTCTTTTCAGAATCAACGGCACTACCGTAAGGTAAAAGAACAACAAACGGTAATACTAACTTTTCTACAACCGAACAATTAAATCTTAGAAAGCAAATTGGAAAAGTTGGTAGGAAATAGCAGTACGAAGGTAAACTAATAGCTAAACCTCTGCACGTGGTAATATAAAATGGAGGTTTACGGCTTGAAATTGTAATTTAAAGGTCACAGAGGGAAATCTGTTTTATTTCCTAAGAAGCTTTTGCAACTTATTTGAAATAACAATGTACGTGTAAAGTCGTTTTCCTATAAGTGTGGAGCAATAAATTACAATTTTTTATAGGTACAGTAAATGTGACACAATATTTAAAAGAAATTGTTTGGGCATTTGTATAGGTATATAAAATATTTCTATTTGAAGAATGATCGCAATAATAATTAACCCAAAGAACTACGTAGTTCTCTAATTAACCCAACTTAGTTAAACTCAAAAATAAATAAATGTATTTATTTATATTATTCTATTATTATATATCTTTTCTTTTATTGTATGCTTAATTTGTACTTTAAGAAAAAAGGTTTTTTTAAGAAAAAACTTAGTTAAACTTACGGAATCTGCCCTTCATTCAGAGACTCTGTGGGCCTAGCAATGACGTCGATGTCATTTAAATATCCGAAAACTTGTACAGATTTGTAAAATATAGTGTCATTTGTATTATTTTATACATAAAAAGAGAAGTAAATAAATTGCTGGTATGGGAACGTAAAATTCTTCGAATGATATATGGCCCTTGCAGAGACAGCGTGATAAACGAATGGATGAGCAGATACAATAACGAGCTAGAGTCTCTATTCGGAAAAGAAAATCTAGTCAGATAGATAAAGGCCAATAGTCTCAGATGGGCAGGACATGCGATACGCAGTAACGACAATCGCCTTATAAACAATGTGTTCTGGGAAAGGCCAGATGGAAGAAGGTCTGTAGGGCGGCCTAAAGGTGGAAAGATGCAGTCAGAGAAGATCTAGAGAGGATGGGAGTGCGAAAATGGGAATTACTGGCACAGGACCGACAAACATGGAAGGCAATAGTAAACGCGGCAAAATGAACACATCTCAATAAGCTCAATTAACTGCAATTATACGTTGCATCAAAGAGAGACCTTTTGGATTTGACCGGCCACGTAAAACCTGGAGAACACTTAACCGCTTAAAAACTCGACATGGTCAATGTGCGTATATGATGCATAAGTGGGGTAAGTATCCATTCCCCGTATGCAGCTGCAGCGAGGTCCAATCCATCAAACACATAACAAAGGAGTGCCACCAACACATACCAAAGGAGTGTTACCAACGTAAGTGCCTAGGAAACCAGTCCCCAAGATTTGCTGTTTGCGACGCCCGAGTCGATTAACTACATAAATAATCTCGATGTTTACCTGTAAATTAGATATGATTTAGTGTTTTTATATAGAGGAGGATGTTTCGAAATGCCTTATGTTAAATAAATAAATAAATGAGACTCTCGAATTCGTTTTTCTAGATTGTCTCTTGATCACGATTAAATAAGAGACACGATAGTCTATTATCCTGTTTGAGTCCATTTTTGCAATGGAAGGGTCTAAAAAAATCGTTCTAGATTCTGATCACGCTTGCTGCTCCTGTGAGTGTACTTTCAAGTAGCTAACAAGACGAAGTAGTATTTGAAATTCACCATAGCCAGTAGAAGTTTTATATCTGAGTCATCTTCTTCTTCTTCTTTTTCTTCTTCGTCTAGCCATTCACGACCACATCTGAACATAAGCCTCTTCAAGTCTTCCTTTAAATTGTTTTTTATTGTACGCTACTTGTAGCCAATTTTTCCCGGCAGTCCTTTTCAGATCATCTGTCCATCTCATAGGAGGTCTGCCTCTGGGTCTTTTATGTTGGTATGGTCTCCAGGTTAAAATTGATCTGTGCCATTTGTTTAGATCGCTCCTAGCTACATGTCCAGCGTATTCCCATTTTAGCTTTAATGCTTTTTGCACCACATCGGTGACTTTGGTTTTCTGTCTTATCCATGTGTTTGTTTTCTTGTCCTTAAGTGATATACCTAGCATTGCTCTTTCCATCGCGTGTTGAGTGACTCTAAGTATATTCATATTCTTTTTTGTGATTGTCCATGTTTGTGCCGCATAAGTTAATATCGGAATAATGCATGCATCAAAAACTTTAGATCTAAGATGTAATTGAATTTTTTGATTTCTGAGTATATAGTTCAGTTTACCGAATGCTGCCCAAGCTAACTTTCTTCTTCTTTTTATTTCTTTAGTCTGAATTTCCCTATTCAAGATTATTTTTTGTCCCAAGTATATATATTCTTCAACTTTTTCTATAACTTTATCGTTTATTATTGTCACGGTGTCTTCGGAGTGCATGACTTTTGTTTTGTTTAAATTCATTTTCAGTCCTATTTTAGAAGATTCGGTATGAAGTTCTACAGGCATGGTTTGCATTTCTTGTAGGTCAGTAGCTATCAGGATTATGTCATCTGCAAATCGTATATTACTGAGGTAGCAACCATTGATGTTTATTCCCTTATATTTCCAATTTAGGTTTTTAAAGACGTCCTCCAAAACTAAGGTGAACAGTTTGGGTGATAAAGTATCTCCCTGTTTGACTCCCCTGTTTAATGGTACAGGTTTTGTGTGTTCATTTTCATTTAGGTAGTATGTAGCTGTAGCTTGGTTCATAGTTTCTTTTATTAAGTTAATATATCTGCTGTCTATTCTACAATTTTGCATTGCGTTTATTACGGCCGTGTGTTCTATGGTATCGAAAGCTTTTTCGTAGTCTACAAATGCAAGGAAAACTGGAAACTTGTATTTGTTACATTTTTCTATTAATATTTTTGTGGTTAACAGGTGATCGGAAGTTAAATAGCCTTTTCTAAAACCTGCCTGTTCATATGGTTGGTATTCGTCTAATTTCCTTGTTAGTCGAGTAGTTATGACTTTGGTGAGTATTTTAAAGAGGTGTGACAGTAGGCTGATGATGATAGCCGACTATGATCTGAGTCATAGTCGGCTTTAAAGTTCACGAGTATGTAGTGGATTTCGACACCGAACTCGGTTTTTTCAATAATCTGCCTCACTGCAAAGATTTGGTGCTTTTCGATCTATTGGGTCAAAAGCCGTACTAATGTCATTTCTCTATTCGTTTAGCGTTTTTTTGTACAGCACATTGGACAATTCTTTATATACTATATGATGAACACAGTATATCGTATTTCTGGTCTGCGGGTATTTGTTTCTATTACCAGATTTCAGTTATTATTTTATGCATGTTTTAAAAGGGTATCGCCACAGTTTTGAAAACGTTCAGGGAGTTTATTTAAATCAAACGATTTATTTTTCAACTTAAAAATGGCTTCTCTAATTTCTTTTTCGGTTGGGAGTGGGTGCCGGTCATTTTCATTCATTTGAATCATGGTAGCCTCCATCTCATCTTTATGATTGTCATTAAGCAGTTCTTTACAGTCATTCGCTCATCTATTAAGTATCTGTTCCTTCTCACTAATAACAGAATCACCCCGATCTTTCCAGGCTATCATTCTAAGTTTGAATTCTTTTCTACAGCTGTTGCTGAAATCTTCGTGAGCCTTTTCTGTTATGTTGGTTAAAAATCTCGTTTAAAACGTTTTCGTATTGCTTTCTTTTTCCTTCTAACCGTTCTTTATTCTAATTGTGGAATATTTTTATAGTATTTCAGAGTTAATCTCAGTCTGCGCTGCTGAAGAGTCTTCTATGCTTCATTTTTTGTTGGTTGATAGATCTACATTCTTCGTCAAACCAACTTTTCTCGGTATCTATGCTCATTTAAAATGTTACTAATTTAAATTCTAAATTGTAAACTGTAAATTCTACCTTAATGGTATTGGAACCTGAATCTCCTGCAAGTCAAGTAATAACGCTCTCCACTTTTGATTTTTTTAGATCATTTTTTTATTTGATAGTTTGAATATACGGCTCTCTCATTTCCTTTTATACTTCTCTGTCTTGATTCGCTCTATTTCCTTGTTCCACTTATCATCCTCGATTCGTTATGTCGAACCACTTCTATTTCCATGAAGCGGCTTGTTGAATAACGTACTTTACTTTTGTCTTCTCTCTACTTGATAAATTAGTTCGATGCTGCCAAAGTGAAAGGTTAATTTGCTTTGGTGCTTTTCACGCTTTTCAAATTTTCTGAGGTATTTTAAAAATTTTCAGTACACAAGACAACTTTCCCATTCTTGCGCTTTTACTTATTTTTGTTGTCTGGTTATCTTTATTTAGTTGTAATTTTGTTTTACAATTGATGAAAATGCACAAATAATGATTTTATATCTTTTTGCTTCGTAAATGCAACAGTTTTTGTTTTTTTTTTGTTAAATCGCATTCCTGTCTTGACAATGTAACTCCATAATACTTTCGTTAAAATACCCATTACATAAGAAAACAATTTCCGTTTTTGTGTTCGATCTATTCCTGTGTGCGTTCATCACTTGTTATAATAAATATGTCTTGTAGTAGTGGCAAATAGACCAGAACATTACTGTTACGCCGAAACAAGAAAAAAAGGAAGTGAGTGTAATTTTGGTAGTGTCTGGTGGTATAGAACGACGATATACTGGTGGTAATAAAGTATAAAAACTGTATTAGTTTTACTGTATGCTAAAAGTACAGTTGTGAGTTACGTTTTTAAAAATTTTACAAAAACAATTTACTAATAACATTAATGTAAATGACTGGTTGGAGAAAAACATTTAAAACAGAAAATGGCAAAGCATTATACCTTGTTCCATATGCACTGCGTATACGAATCTAATATCAAGAAATTGTTTTTAAACATTTAATTGTATTGGCTTATAGAGATAGAGGATAAAATCTATATGGCTTAAGCAATGCAATAAAAGTAGATAGCCCACTGCTTCTTGTTAACTGTGATTACAAAAATACGAGGATTCGGATATAGACTAAACCAATCTGTTTTTAAATTTATTTCATTCTACATGGAGTATAATTAATTTTCCTTTAATAATAGATTAACACTTTAAAGCACATCTCGTGCAGATTCTCTGTGCTTTTTCAGTGCTACATGAATAGTCTACATTAAAAATAATTATATAAAAATAGTGTCTATATATTATAACGTCCGTAAAGTAAAAAGTATGTTACTTTACTTTGAAATTTTGTTTTTAAACCCATTTCTTTTCTTAGTGGAGGCTACATATTCGTCTTTCTTCTATTCACCATTGCCCACCATCTTTTGTTACTTCACCTTCACGATCATTAGTTTTTTAGTGTTATTTTATTACCTTAATGTTTTATTACTTCACTTGAACTATCATTACTACCCGCACTGAAATTAAATTTCCCTCAACTTATCTAGATAATATTTTATTATTTGGGTGAGCAGTATCATATAATTAATTTAAAGTATTTACTGTGATTAAATGTCGATATAAAGTTAAATAGTTTATTTGAATTATTTATGAGTCTCCGATCAAGGTTCATTAGCGCCCTGGTTTTTGCAGTCTCTAAAATTAGTATTCCTTGTTTCCTTTTTGTTAAATCATTCTCCATCTATTACCTATTTTTAATCCACCTCTCATTTATCTCTATGTTACTTGTCTATCAGCTATATCCTTAGCCTCGATAATGAAGCTCTCACACTGAGCAACGAGGTTTTGTTCTTTCAAAACCGGCGTACTACCACCTGAAGTCAATCTTGCCCGTTACAAGGTATGAGAAGGAGGTATCCGCCTTCGAATACTCCTACCAAGTCTATCTCAAACATGCTCGAAGGTATTTAAATCGGGACTTTGCGTGGACTACGTCATATGGATAATATTAACTTCATTTAAGCATTCTCTGAGAGTGCATGCATTTTCGTGAAGTGAAGTTTTCTTCAGTAAATGGTGTATATGAAACAACATCATTTTGCAGTATCTCATTTATGTACTTATCAGTGGTCAGAGATAAGGACAACGTACAATTCTGTACGCGCCTCTGAAGATACACCAGCCTACACCATAACTGAACCCCTTGAAAACTTACTCTAGGGCTAAAAGTGCACTCTGAATAACGTTCACAATCTCTTCTCTAAACTCTTCAGCGACCATCCGGGGAACGTAGACAAAATTTAGATTCATCGGTAAACATAACATTTCTCGTCTGAATTTCACTCGCGATGCTCCCAGATAAACGTAATCTGGCTGGACGATGCTCCTTGGAAAGTTCGCTTCCTTTAACGGGACTTCGAGGATTTAAATCAGCCTCATTTAGTAATCACTCGACACTAAGGAGTAGGCAGATTGATGCTGTTTGACGTTTCTCGTATTTCTGTAAAATAATATACTCGGTACGTCAATAGTGAGAGAAGTAGGCAGATTTAGACGCCGAACTCCAACGGAACAATATCCCTCTTGATAATGGCTTCAAAATGGGTGCTGAAACGTCGAGTTTTAAATCCTCAACCCGGTTTTTCCCGAGAACTTCTTCTTCTCATGGCGCCGTCTCCTTTCGAAGGTTGGCAATCCAAATGGCAATTGTGGTTTTGGAAACTCCTGCGCGAAGAATTTCTGCGGATGAGTGGTTGAACCATCTCCTCAGGTCTTTCAGCAATGAGTTTTGGCGTCTTTCTACTGATCTTTTGCCTTGTACTTTTCCTTTCAGTATAACTTGAAGTAATTCATATTTTTCGCCTCTCAACACATGACCCAAGTATTGCATTTTCCTCTCTTTGGTTATTCTTAGTAATTCTTTTTGTTTACACATTCGACGAAGTACCTCAACATTAGTAACTCTTTGTACCCACGAAATTCTCAACATTCGTCTGTATATATACATCTCAAAGGTATCCTTTTTTCTATTTCAGATTCCATTGTCCAACTTTCACAGCCATACAGTAAAACAGAAAAAACCTAACATCTAATCATTCGGATCCTAAGCTGCTGACTAAGGTCTGATCTTGTAAAAAATGTTTTCATGCTCATAAATGTTTTCCTTGCTTGTTCGATTCTTGATAGTATTTTTCTTTTTGTTGGATTACACTGACTATTGATATTTGCTCGCAAATATTTTATGGAATTAACCTGTTCTATCATTTGACCCTTGGAATACACATGTATGTTTATTGGTGTCTTTGAAAATACTACAGTTTTAGTTTTGGAAACGTTTAGATGTAAACCAAACATTTCGCTATGGCGAACCACCGTATTTATTATATTTTGTAGTTATTGTGCGTTGCTTGCTATTAAGACAGCATCATCAGCATATCCGATGTTGTTTATGCTGATTCCGTTAATTTTAATTCCGCCTTGAACCTGGTCTAATGCTTCTCTGAATATAGACTTCGAATACACATTAAACAGTAGCGGTGATAAGACGCAACCCTGTCCCACTCTTCGTCGGATTTGTATATCTTCGGATGTTATGTGCTCTATTTCAATTGTTGACGTTTGTTGCCAGTATAGTTTTGAGATAATTCGCAAGTCTTGTTCGTCACCTACAGTTGCTCTCAGAATTTCGATCATCTTTTGAAGGTTAACACAGTCAAATGCTTTTCGATAACTAATAAAACATGCATAAACATCTACATTCATGTCTCTGCATCGTTGCGTTAATACATTTAAAGGAAAAAGAGCCTCTCGTGTTCCCAATCCGTTTCGAAATCCGAATTGCGTGTCACTCATCTGAAACTCACACTTCTTTGTAAATTCGTGTATGGATAATTCTGAGAAAAGTTTTAAGGACATGAAACATCAAGCTTAATATTCGATAATCCTCGCATTGTGAGGAATTCGATCTGTTTGGTAATGCTACGAATGTTGATTTTAGCCAGTCTGTTAGTATTTTATCTGTTATATATATATATATATATATATATATATATATATATATATATATTATTGAATAGTGCTGTTAAGTCTAGGCTTTTACTTTCGTTATCTGCAATTAGTTTTAGAATTTCGACATTGATATTGTCTGGACCGGTGCCTTTTTCCATCTTTCTGAGATTTTACTGCGTGAATCACTTCTTCTTTGGTTATTTCTGGGTCTTTTTCATTTATTAGATTATCTGTGGATGGTGGAGAACAAGGTCTATCGTCGTCAAAAAGATTTTGTATGTATTCTTTTCATCTCTCTAGTTTGTCTTCTGTACCCATAATTATTTCGTTATTATAATTTTTAATATTGTTGCTTGTCTCTTTCTGTGTCTACCTGTCATTTCTTTTACTTTTTTATGAATATTAAAGGTGTCGTATTTTTCCTGAAGTAGTTCGATTTCTAGGCATTTTGTGACATCCAGTTTTCTTTCGCCTCCCTTCACTTTTTTCTAATGATTTTATTGATTTGCTTGTATTCTATTGGGCTTGTTTTATGTTTTCTTCTTGCGTCCATGAGGTGCATGATCTCTTGCGTTATCCATTCTTGTTTTTTGTTGTGTTTTAGGAACCCGATGTGTTCTTCTTGTATTTTTGTTATTTTTGTTTTTAGAGCAGTCCATGTCTCTTCAATGTCTGTCTGTACCAAGTTTTCTATCGTTTTTATTTCTTCCTCAAGCTTGATACTTATTTATTTTGTCTGTTCAGGGTTCTTTAGTTGTGAGATGCCTATTTTTCTTGTCACTGTTTTCTTTTTGACTTTCAGAAATCTTTTTAAACTAAAATTCATTTTAACTGGATTGTGATCACTATGTATATCAGCTTCAGGGTATGTTTTCGTAGATTGTATGTACTTCTTAAAGATGTTATTGAGCAAAATTAAGTCAATTTAATTTCTAACAATTCTCTCTTTTCTGTCTGCAGGTGATTTCCATGTGTATAGCCTTCTAGGATGTTGTTTGAAGAAGGTATTGGCTATTAACATATTGTTTTCTACGCAGAATTGTACAAGTCTATCTACTCTATTATTCCTGGTACCTAGACCGTATGCTCCTATGTGGTAATTTTAGCAATAAAGTCACCCATGATCACCGTTATCTCACCTCTTTTTGTCAGTCGCATTATTGCAGCTATGTTGTTATAAATTTTTTCAATTTCATCGTCTGACTTGTCACTTGTTGGAGCATGGACCTGAATAATATTTGGTTTTCTGTTGAGTTGTTTGTAATTTCAACATTACTACTCTATCATTTAGAGGGATGAAGTCTGTGACTGATTGAGCAATTTTGTTCGACGCTAATATAACAGTTTCATATTGATGTTCTTGGTAAGTTCCAATGAATAATATATGTATCCATGTTTTGTTTTTTGTACTCCTGAACCAGGCCATCTTACTTCATTCACCCCCTAAGATGTCTATTTTCAGTCTTATCATCTCCGCTTCAGTGTTTGCCAGTTTCCCGGACATAAATAAGCTGCGTACGTTCCAGGCGGAAAAGCGTACTATTCGGTCGTATATTTGTATTCTCTGTCCACTTTCTTGGGTAGTTGACGGGGGAATTCTTCGCACCCTCCCCACATTTAAAGGGTGCCCCAGACTGAGGGCCATTTTCTTTCTCTCGTCTGCCATTTAGATTTGTGGAAAATATAATGGGGTGAAATATAATAACCATTTAAACTGCTCCAGTCATGCTTGTGGTAATCCAGTTTTAAACCGGGTCGATGATCATTTCCTCTACGTCTTGAACTCTTACTGATGATCGCTGCTGCCCTTCACCAGGGAGGGATAGGAAGTAGGAAACTAGATTTTGGAAGGATAAAGGAATGGGACATGATTTCTCTCAGTAAGGAATTGAGAGCAAAAGCATGGCTCGCATGGGCAGGAACGCTTTCCTGAAGTAAACCTATTTTCCACCAGGATCGTAGAAAAGTGTCTACCCGCTACCCCGAGAACTTAGATTATGAAAATTACTAAGTTCTCGGGAAGAACCGGGTTGAGAATTTAAAACTCGACGTTTCAGCGCCCATTTTGGAGCCATTATCAAGAGGGTTATGGATATAATCATATATATATATATATATGATTATATATATATATATATGATATATGATATATATATATATATATATATATATATATATATATATATATATATATATGATAACTAGTGTTATATTTTTGTTTATGTACACTGTGTTATATACAGTTCTAATTTTTTTTCAAAAATGATAAACAATATCTAGCAAGTAGAACTTAAAATTGTTTTATCTCTGAATGTTTAAAAGCATAAACAATCAATTTATTTTTTATTCACATAAAATTATGATTGTAAATATTTACCATCCACTTGTGCCAATAGTCACTTCCAGGAAATTACTTTTAAAAACCCGCCGGAGTTCCTAAAGCTATGTATCTTTCATCGGCAGAGTAATTATGAGCCTTCCGTACAGTCTATATGCTAAGCCGCCTGAAAGATATTATATTTTCACAGGAGTAAAGATTGATATTTATTCACAGTTTTCCAGCGATGTGTTTTTAGAAATAATCTTCGAACGCATAACAGTTCAGGAATTTTATTGGGAGCTGAATTTTTAGAATCGATTTTGTTTTCGTGGAGATGGTTTGTTTGCCTTTAGCTGATGACAGAGAAGATCGCAATATGAATAAAGTGCTGGAAGATTGGAAAGAAAACTTGGTTTCACAATATTGGACAACAGGAACTTATTACATTCTAATAAATCCGCATTATACAGAGTGTTTTATAAAAAGGTAACACCGTCTCTAGAATAATTAATTGCTGACCTCTTTTTATCATTGGAGAAGAACGAATTATTGGCAGTTTCTCTTTGTCAATTCCTTTTAGTCGTGTCATTGGAGGAGGATGAATTAATTAAAGTTTCGCTTTGTTGGCTCATTTCACTTTAATTTTTTAGTTGGGAATGATTGTTGACCGTCATTGGACTTAATGTTACTTCATCTTTTGTCTCATCATACGTGAAAGCTTCTTGTAAAGCATTTTCAATGATACCTCTTGTTTTTCATTCTTTCTTTTAAAAGGACCATAGTAAAGTTTAGAAATTTTCTTTCTAAAGGTGTTACACAATCCACACAATTTTTGACGCACAACATTTTACCAAGTGCATGATTTTGTTTAAGATATCTTGCAACTCATCATTGGCATTTTTATTCCGAATGTCACATAAAACTATTCGAAAAGTGGTTTATGAAATCTGTGAGGCCATATGGAATAGTTTTCACGAAAAGCATATGCCTTTTCCAACCGAATTAATGTTTTTGTCGATTGCTGAGCAGTTAAAAAAAAACGGAAATTTCCCAATTGTGTAGGAGCCATTGACGGAAAGCATATTAGAAATGTCCTACGAGATCCGAATCATTCTATTTCAATTATAAAAAATATATTTCAATTCTGCTTCAAGGTTTGCAGATGCGCAATATAAGTTTATACCTATGTGTTGAAGTTGGAAGTTATGGAAACCAGAGTGATGGTGGTATTTTCACTACGTCATCACTGTACTACAACCTTGAACAAAATATATTCTGTGTACCTGGATCTAAGACATTGCAGAATACAAATATTGTTCCACATATTTCCGTAGGAGATTCAGCTTATATATTAAAGCACTTTCTAATGAGGCCTTTTTCTGGACAAAATTTGTCGCAGGAACAAGAAAACTTTAATTACTGCCTTTCTACAGCAAGGCGCCTTGTCGAATGCGCCTTTGGTATAATAACTTCATGATGGAGAATTCTAAAAATGAAAATTAAAATTACTTCTAACAAAGTCGATTCAATTGTAAAATGTATTTGCTTGTTTCACAATGTAGTTATTTATTTAGAGGTGAGCCCAGAGATCATTAAAGATATTAACAAATAACATAACTCCAAACTGATAACTCCAAACAACAAGCGATAGAAACGTTGGAACACGAAATTTTAACAGGGTTACTATTACTACTTACATTAGAAACAAATTATCCAATATTTTAATATTCAATAAAAACAATTTGGAAAATACGACGATAATTTTGTATTAAAACATAAAAAGAAAAATAATATTACCTATATCATAAAATTATTCTTGAATAAATATTAAAATGAATATACCTACCTCCTAGTTTCATTTGACCTGCTACTTCTTTCCATAATTTCTTGTTTAACTCTCTGTTGCGATACTGTTTGTTTTTTTGATCCCATAGGGATCTTTTTTAAGTTATTAGTACTTCGCAATCCATCTAAAAATACAAGAAAACGAAAGTTTGTCGTACGGACAACTATTAAGAAACAAAATATTTTGGTCGTATTGAAAACACGTACGAACTTGTACGAATTCTTAACAAATCGGCCAATGCTGGACATCTTTGTAAAGACTAATGGTCTTAAGCAATAGAACCACAAGCATTTTAATAAATACTGATTTGTTTGCTTCTTACGATTTGTTACGTTTTGGTACGAATCCGTACGAACAGATTTTCATACAACTTTTTATCCAATGTAACCCCCGCCTAAATCTTTTAATATCTCGAATAAGTGATTGTTTAAAAAACAAGGTACGTATAACCGTTTAAATTTCCAGGTTGAATATAATAACCTATTAGTTTGTTATCTAAAGTTGCTGCCCTAATATTAACTTTAAATGACTGTTGGTAATGTGATACCCTTTTGACCCAAGACCCAAAAAGCTCTCGGGTCCTTCATATACATTCCAACTGGTAGATCGTCTGGCAAGAGCTCTTGGACCTGTTTGTAATGATACGGATGTAGCTGCTGAACTTTTTTAGGAACTACTTTTCCTCTTTAAGGACGTATCCGCCAAGTTATTAAAAAATACATATTTGTTTGTCTTGCCATATTTGTCAATATGTTATATTTAATATATATGTTATATTGTATTCAAATATGTTATATTAAATATATTTAATAAATATGCAATATATTATATTCATGTCTTGCCATGGGATGTTTTCTTTATTAATTGTTCGTGTTGTTCTTTTATTTTATTGCTTCTTGACCACGCGGTTTATTGGCTCATAATGTTTTTTTACTCTATCAGTTTCGTCTAGAAAACTTTTCTGCATAACGCGTAAAAGCTGTACTAGACACTGAACCAAGGTTGATAACATGTCGGTGTATTCATAATTTGAGTACATTGAGTACAAACAATATCTAAGTAACAAAATTTCAAAATATAATTATTGTTAACTTATCGTCTGTATAACAATCAATAAATTTCAGTTTCCCATGTCAAACTTGAGCTAGAGAAAATCGAACTATACCTATTACAATTGTATTATTACTTTATACCAGAATCGGTTATTACTTCATAATTTTCAAATAAAAATATTCTTAAAACGGTACACAGTATCGAGTTTTTTCAAAAGTATCTTTTTAGTGCAAAGCCGCCTACAATAGCAATAGACAGTAACAAATTCATAGAAACGCTAAAAAAATCCAAGTGCCAGAAAAAAAATAAGATTTATAAAAATGACAATTAGACAAACCATTTGTGCTGTGAAATGCAACGGTACAGTCTCAGATGAATTTGAAGTGAAAAAAGGTGTTCGTGAAGGAGACCCGTTATCTACATTTTTTTATTCAATATAGTTCTAGAATAAATTGTAAGGGTTAGAGGGATAAATAGATCCGGCACTATTTTATACAAAGAGCACCAATGCTTAGCATACGCTGATGATGTGATTCTCGTTGCAAGACATGGAAAATAACTAGCAAATATAGCAACAGACTGATTCGGGAAAGCTTTATAATGGACTGAAAGTTAATATTAATAAATCGAAGTACGTAGAAATCTCGAACAAAAAAGGAATAAACACCAGGCAATCCTTTAAATTGGAGGTGGAGGTTAGATCAGTTGTGGAATTTGAGAAGGTGGATGAATATATGTACTTATGTATTCTCTGATCAGACACGTAGGAAAGAAACTGAAATCAACCTGAGGCTGACCAAGAGCAACAGGTGTGCTGGAGCCAAGAACAAAATAATTAAGACGAAATAATTAACGGAGAAGACGAACTTATGCACAAGTGCACCATTTGTATGCTAACCCTGCAACAACAAAAGTGGCGAAAAAACGTAAACTAAAAACTTAGACATCTAGAAACAATGGAAAGAATGCAAGGTAATAGACTAGTCAAGAATATTGTTTGGAAAGTACCTCAGGGCAAAAAAAGAAAAGAAGACCAAGAAAGAAATGGGGAGATGTAGTGATAGAAGATGTCAGAGAGATGGGAATCAGAGATTGGAAGGTGATAGCTAAGAACAGAGAATGATGAAAATTATCTATCTAGAAATGGGCATAAAAGGCCTGCTAACGCTGGCTGTATATACACATGTTTTTGGTGTAAAATTGTATGAAATTTAGATTCACTTGGAATTTTGATTAATAATTCTAGCCTTAAAAAAGTTATGTTGGATAATACTTCGTACTACCTTGGAATTAACGCCATCTATGAGAGGCAGATACAAAAACCAATTCATGGGATGTATCAGCTTCCAAAACATATTCGTGTAAAATTGCATGACAATGTTGCCAGTAGTTTCGGCAAAATCATAAAAAATGAGTAACATTTTTTTTTCTTCAACGCTATGATCTTGAAAACGGATGGCGAATGGCAACAATTTTTTACTAAGCAAACCCCAATTATTTTTCAGGTTTTAACCTATCTTAATGGCGTTGCTACCTTTTTTAAAATACCCTATATAATTTTAGTCTAATTCATAATACTAAGGTAGTTATTTATTTATCATAGCATTAAACTTTAAGGATAATTAGTGGAACTTTTGGAGTTTTATTTACTTAGGATTATAATTCCCTTTTCTCTTGTGCGTACCATTGGTAAATGGTACATCGAAATGAAATAGTGGGAGCTTCTGCAAGAGAGCTTGAGAAAACAGTAAAGAAACTATAAGAAAGACTGGCATATATAGAACAACACAGTAAGTATACTTTTTAATACGAAAAATTGCATTAAAATATTATAAAAGTAACAGGCTTATATCCCAGACATTAATCCAGTATTCCAATATTCGTTAGAAGAAAGCTAAAGGATTACTATATGTTAAAATCTAAACCACTAAGTAGGAAGAGTATTTGGATTGAAGCCAACAAACAATAGGCATCGTTGCGACGTACAAATGATGACTATCATTCATTACTAGAGAAAAACACAGTAAAAGAAGAAAATAAATTACAAACATCAAAACAGGCTTGGAACGTTTAAGTGTGTATATATAGTATATATAGCTTTGTAGTTTATGTTGTAACTAAATTTAGGAATATTATTTTTCCATTCACTAATCACTATACCAAATAACTTACAACTTATCTTTTCTTAGTAGTTATTTTAAAACGCATTACTTATTTTGTTTTACATGAAAACGGCTAGCCCTTTTTTACTTACATTTCATTCATTATAGTAGGTAAACATCGTTAAATAGAAGGATACAAACTCATTTTCTTTCGCAAATATTTGTTGACTCATATTTAAGAGTAAACAAGTATCACTCAGCTTTTACATGGAAAATTGTAAGAAGAACTCTATTGAATTTTGAGGATTTTTCATTTTAAGGACGATAAGTGAAATCCATTTTGTACACCATTGCTTGTTAATAGTGTTAGTGGAAACATTTTTACGTCCGCGATATATATTATTGAATAGTTTTTATACGTTTAACATTACTGAAACAAATATACTTCGTGACATAAAAATCCGAGCACTCATTGAAAATTTAATATTTTAATAAAATTTTTTATACATGCTTATCTTGCTCAAACAATAAATAATTAGAATATATCCATGTCAGTATTTCTAATTTTTATTCGTTTTTTATTTATTTAAGTCTTTTACGATGACTAGAATATGAAGGTACAGAGCATATTTTCTTAACGAGCCCAATATTTAAACCTCAACTGGTGAAGTGATTAATTGGTTATTTAATACTTATTAAATAACCTAGAACATTTAGAAATTCTAAAATCATTAAAAAATCACACAGAAGTTACACTAAATGCACAATTAGAACTGGAATACACACCAGTATACTCAGTATTAATATAAAAAAATTTTATATACATATCATTACCTGATACCACTCCATTTCTTGTTCCTACAGCAAACTTATAGAATTGTTGCCACAAACTTCAACTTTTCATATTAGTTTTCCATATATTATCCTAATCATTACATATTTTTCAGAAGTAACTTCAATATTATGGTCAAACAACATTTATTTCAGAATTCCATATATAATCAGATGCATTTGATACACCTCTTAGATCATTTCAATCTTCTACTTCAAAATTAAAATCAGGCCCCCTGGATCTAGTTCTTTGTTCACAGAATTTCTTTAACATTTTAACATACTACCAGAAACAATTTTCCTAAAACTACATTAAATATCAGTATTGAACTGGTATGGTACCTCAACTTATTTAACCCACAATTATTATTACATTTCATCTGGTTCCGAAATATAATCATCTTACAAAAAAATTTGATTTAAAACTCAACACGTGTTTTGAGTATCATCCAAAATAACACGTTAATCGTTCAGACTAGCTGTATTAATTACAATTATACACAAATTTACATTTCAAATAGAAATATTAATTTTCACAAACATCTATTAATTGAAAAAAATTTTAAAACGTTACTTAAAATAATTGTACAAACTCACCATTGTCCATGTAGGTGTGAAGAATATCTGTTCATATGACACCGAAAATTGAAATAAGAATAAATTTACCTTATACCGGTTTAAATAGACGATCATTCTACCTGTTCGTATAACAATTTCCGGTTCCAACTGTCGGATATTAGAACTACCAACTAATTATTGAAGGCTTTATAATTCAGTCAATTTCTTGAGCCCATAAATTAATTACCATCAATAATTATCCATTCTTTGCTTTGTTTACATATTAGTATATTAAATATTAATATATCAGATTTTGAAAAAATATCTCTAATAATTAAAAAATACCCTGACAGATAACTCATACCTACAACAATTTCAAATAAAAAATAAAATGCTTTGTAAACTTTTTATACATTTGATTATTAAATGTACATGTTCAGTTGCCAAGGAATTACTTTAATTTAATTTGTTCAGTTATTTGGACATTAGACTGAATTAGTTATATTGTAAGATGTATTTCAATTATCCATATTGTTACATTAAATTTGATTAATTAAAGATTGTTAAAGTATGCCCTATTAAACACATCTATTTACTTTTGATATTTAAATTGAAACAATTTTATAGACATTTATTAATAACAGCATATTTTATGAAACTAGATAACTTAACTTACAGTATTGAAAAACAGAAGAAGAACTGTCACATGCTAACCTACATCTGTCAAAATTTACCACTAAAATCTAATAGATACAACATAAAAAAACTCATTGTGCCCAAGACTATGATGTAGTGCAATAAAGTCCTTCCTCCCTTTTAAATTCAATGTTTGTTTTGTCCCTTCTAAGTGTTTTCTGTTTTAGTGTGTTTAAATTATCCTTAATTGTCTATATTTTTAACATTTTATTTACTTGACTATTCCAATAATTAACTCATTGCCAATAGAACTTTATCAAAGTAATTTGATAACTACAAGTTGTGAAAATAATTGCACACCCACACAATATTTACATCTACACCTATTCATTGTCATAAAACTGTCACCTTCAAAAAAACAATTACTCAATAAATAACACACATTTCAAAAATATATCTCTGGAATAAGTATAAATAGCCTTTAATAACACAATAGTATATTACATCACTTACATTTAACAAACAATCTGACACATATCTCTAATTCATTGGATCAAATCTATCTCCTCAAGAACTTCCCGTTTACTGTCAAACAACTGCAGTGATAGAATTGAGTTCTCCATTCAACAATATAAAGTAGTTTCAACCATGTTCTACCATCCATCTATTAATAGAGTACCGGCATGTAAGTAATGTTTATTTTATTTATTTATTTGCTCATTTATTAATTTATTACAATCGAAGAGACTATTTTATAACAAATTGTGGGCCTTACCTTGTCTGTTTAACTTTTTAAAAAAAATTTTATACCTTTTTATTCAACTTACTCATTTAAATAAAACCACAGACATGTAATATTGGCATAATTATTGTAATTTACAACACCTACTTTGTTTATCGTTATTAGACAACACCCTAATATGGGTTTTTATTATTTCAGCATTTGTTTAACTTCGTATCGAGACCTGAGGATGCTTTGCATATTGTAGAAAGCGAAACCGGTCGTCTGATAGTTAAATTAAATTGATTGTGAGTAAGTCTTATTTATTATTTCTTTACCTATTTGAAAAAATAAATATTAAGAAGGGAGAGGTAAAGGAAATTAAAAAACAACAAAAAATCACCAGTAGATGAAAGAATACTGAACGAACTCCTAAAGTAAGGAGGACCAGATCTGACTAAACAACTACTAAAACTAATTAAAAAAATGGATAAAAACCGAATTCCTCAACAATGGACATCAAGCATCATAAAACCTCTCTTCAAAAAAGGAGACAAATCGGACCCAGAAAATAACAGAGGAATTAATTTATTAAACACAACACCAAATTTAACAACCAAAGTGAAAACCAATAAACTAAATGAAATTATAACACTAGCAGAAAAACAACAAGGTTTTAGGTCGGGAAGATCATGCACCGACGCTATATGTATAATGAGGCAAGTGCAATAGAAATCATTATAATACAAAAAACAGGCATATCTATGTTTCATGGACCTTAAGAACGCATTTAATCGGGTCAAATTAAAAGACGTTATCCACTTATTGTACGCAAGAGAAATGCTTAAAAATTAAAAGTAAAACTGGAACAAACCATGAAATGGAGATATCCAGAAGTGGCTAGTATACCTGTTGAATACAAAGCACGTGGTGGTCGTGTGTATTAAGGTATAAAAAAATGCTTATTAAAAGCTTAAAATTTTTATTTTAAAGAAGATCTTTTCGGAAGTGAATCATTCCATCATCAGTTTAATAAAAAGTTGTCAAAAAAAAAACATTGTATGGCCACATGAAAACATAGGAAGGAACTCCGTATTAAAAAACAATCCTAATGGTATTTATGACGGTAAATGCAATAGACTGTTAATTTGTTGATTACTAAAAACTGAAAATGAGGGCATTTTACATGACTCCCTGTAGTTGGTAAGGTTTTATTGACTTACATTACCTCTGATCTGTGCTGGAGTCTGGGGCTAACTGTTAGCCAGTAATAAGTAATCAGTAATCAGACCAATAATGACCTACGCGGTTAAAACACGACCTGACACAGAGAGGACAAAAACGTTAGAAACAGCAGAGATAAAGGCACTTAGAAAAATTAATGGTAAAACACAATGGGACAGAGCTAAAAGTACAGATATACGATGTAGATGCAAGGTGGGGAACATCAGGAAAGGGTAAGAATAACAAAGACAGAATAACAAGAAATAGAGTAGTAAAGACGGCAATAGACGGTTCCCCAGTAGGAAGACGATTAGTAGAAAGATCACAATGGAACTACTTAATGGAGGCACATTGAAAAACATACAGAGTCATGTCTACATAAGAAAAAGAATAGGAGGAAGAACAAAAAATAAAATCAGTTTTTATTATTAAAGAAATTAACACATGTAACGATATGGCATCCTTCAACCTGCAAACAGGTATTGGGTGCCAATGTGTAACGATAAGACTACCAATAAAATACTATTAAAAAATAATATCTCAAAAAACTATGGGAGCTTATCGTCTATGCTTCGCCTAGCTCAGTATCTTAAGTGTGAATCCAGCTTGTCTTAAACTATAAATTAAACAATGAAAATTCAGGTAGTAATAAACAAACAATGAATTAAATAATCATATTTATTTAACATAAAACAATATAATGATATTTAATTAGCACAAAGAAACCCTGTCTATTATAGCTTTACAATGAAATGAAATGATACTTATGGCATCGATGGGTTGCTTGCTCTTGTATAGGATGTTGTTGCTCCCAGATTATGTGGATAGGTCTTAGGTGTTTACCATTTGAGTGGTCTTTAAGACCGCTCCAATATTAGTTGGTTGGTTTAATATGTGGATAATCCATCGTCTTATTTAATAAATTATTATACAAAATATAACACAGGGTTTATTAGTGAGACATCAAAGGGAGTTAACTTACTTGCCAATTATTTTACAATATCACAATCAAACTAATAGCAGATGGCAATATAAAATTGAAAACGTGGCTTGCGAAGAAGTGAGGGTATAAATCTTGAAAATACAGAATAAAGTGAAATAGAATTATTATTAAAATTAGTTAGGTTTTGTAAGGTTCCTACATGCATAAAATTGAAAACGTGGCTTTGAAACAAGTTGGGTTATGAATATTGAAAATACTATCAGATCTATAAATTATAGGTTACAATAAAAGTATTTACCCCAAAGAGATTATAAAAGTATTTACCCCAAAATTAACCTTATTTCATATTTTTTTCTTTTATAAATTTCAACTACACACAACAAAATATCCCACCGCGTTAGAAAAGCTGATTGACTGAAATAGTGGGGAGTTACTACAATGAAGTATAGTATAGATGCCATAGAACGTATGTCTATGATGGCATTAGCTCTTCTGTCAAAATAGAACAGAATATTTAGTCTAACAGACAGAAAGATAGAAGGCGTCAACTATTTTTCGAAGAAAAAATAGTAAACAAAAAACAGAAGGTTAAGCAATTAATAAATTAATAAAGAAATGCACACAATTATAATGTGATGTGTCATTGCTTATGATCTAAAGTCCACCTCTAATCTTCGTCCTTATAACTGTAGATTTGTTTAATATTCTCTACATGTTCTGCTGCTCTTTCGCTAAATAAAAAGTTTCCTTGACACAGTGCACCCGAAAATTTCCCGTTTCCCCAGACTCTATGAACCAGCCCAACCCTAAACTTTAAAATATGGAAGAGCTAATAAGATTAGAACTGTAGTCGCTCTATTAAAAACAAATATAATTAAATGGGGAAAAACAGACCAAGATAATGTAAACTGCGACTGACGACAGATACGAAATATAAAACACCTTCTCACATGTCAACACTGTCCCTCCGGTACACCCTCGAAGATAATGGAACTGACTAGCTCGCGAATAAAAATGGAACCGAGGCGGCGGGTATTGGGCTGATATACTATAAACAAATGATCTGTAGTAGTAAGTCCTACTATCAACACTATATCATTTGTGGGTATGTCTTTCAGGTATCATTGAAATATTCATAAAAGGCTAACTTCTCTTCGGCACTTGTTTCTGCCGGAAGTAGATGTTAATTTACGATAGGTTGGCTTATTTGTTCTTGATTTTTATAAACGAAATTCTTCTATTCATTGATACCAGATCTATAAATATATGTCATAATTTTCTGATGATCATGCTCTCCAATTGATGATTTAAATTTTTTCCTTTCAATTGATGAGGTGAAATTATCCACCTGCTGAGCTTGTCTTACATTTTCCTTAATGTTAGCGTAACTTTTGTATTTCATGTTCTCATTCTGACTTTTGCCTTCTTTTTGTTAGCCTATATATGTATTTAAAAAAAAAGAGGTTAAATCTTTGTAAATGGGTATATTTAAAAAAACCATTAAAAGGGGTAACATCAAATAACACGAGCGTTTTCGGAATAATAATTCAATCATCAGGTTAAAAATGCAGGTTAACATGCCTGAGACACCAAAATATTAGGGTAAAAACCTTTTAAAATATATAAGGTTAACAAAGATTGTACATAATGTTGTTATTAATATTTGATGTTAAATATTTAATTAAATTTTACTTTAGGTAACATACACCCATGCTTTAAGTGAGTTATAGCGTCCGGAGAGTAAACCTCTTCAAACAGACTTTAGCTGGTAACTGCTAAAGTTACTTAGCTACAGGAATTATTTTCCTTGTGGATTTTATATGTATTTGTTTAGTTCCAGTTTTTCTTTTTCGGTTTTTTATACATCATTCATACTTAGGTTATGTTGATTTTATTTTTTGTGATGATAATATGTATTTCATTTACCTGTTGTCTTTCTTTCACCTCAGTCCCTTGACTTCGTATTAGTTTTTTTAATACTTCAAATCTAAACTTTAAAATGAAACAAGACCATTTACACTTTCACCATTAATTTAGTCTTTCATGATGTGCTCTGTGTCTGATAGCTTTTTGCCTTTCATCTCTACTAAGATCTTATGTACGTTACCTTTTTGTTCGGCATTAGTCAATTCCAATAGGTGTATATTTTCCCTTTTTCTTGCAGATATTTCAGTATATCATTTGCGTTAATATAAAATTATAGTTGTAACATTTTTTTTATTATTAATATATTAAATATTTCTAATTCCTGTTACCTCCGTGCGATACGCCTATGATCGTGTATCGATAGCAAAATATTGTAGATACCCAGCTAAAATGGAATTCCCTAATTAGGAATGGTTTTTAATCCTTCCGTCTTAATACTCTGTATGAAAAGAACAAATGCTTTCCGGTATGCAGTTTCGTATCTTTTGACAATAATATAATCCTAAGGATTTTAATATTCTCAGGTCCAATTGTTAATACCGAGTATTTTACCTCAAATTTTCCAATAGTCGTTAAGGCCTTATCTTCTGAGAAATACATACGACTGTCCGATGATTTTAAGTGGGGATATAGCTTCTTCTTCTTTTTTCTTGGAGAGTTGGTGAAAATTTTAGTGGAACCAAGTTACTTCTCGGTGGGCTCTTGTTGAGTGAGGTAATATCTCGTGTTACGCTTTGCTCACTTTATTTCTTATCGTATCGTCTTTGTGAATTATTTTCTAAGTGTGTATACACTTTATGTTTGAGTTTTCTTTCCTTAGACTATATTAAATTATATATAGTTCTACACTACCTTTAATGGTTATTAAATTCAGTGTTTAGTACCAGAAAAGTATTAAATTCAGTGAATTAAGCTGCCTTCGTCAAGATCTACTGTAAGTAATTTTATCTACAATTATCTGGGCGAGTAATATGGTATGGTACCATATCACGTGCCATTATCTGGACGTATCATCTATATCTATACCTGAAGATTGCCGATTTTTGAATGTAATTGAACTATTCAAGAAATTTCTATAAATATTACCTATAAACATACAAGTCTCAGTTTTTTATTAAATAATAGTGCGAGATAGTTAATTGACTTAGCCAAGTGCGGTTTGGTTTATGTTTTTATTCTTGTGCGGGAAAGTCTCGATTAGAACATGTGAGAAATGAGGACATAAGAAATCAAATGAATGTACAAAGATCAATTATAGAAGACATCGAAAAACAACAACTGACATGGTACGGACATGTTAGACGTATGGGGGAAGAAAGACTACCAAAAAAAATATTAGAATGGGTATGACCAGATTTATTTGATAATTTACTGTTGGTATCTTTCCTTGGTTTTGATGTCTAAACCTAAATATCTTTTCTTATCTCTTTTCTTTTCTAAGGTTTTCTTAATTTTCTCCTTAACCCCAAAAAATTGAGTGGCGCCCTGTTTCTATCTTCTCTTATCTTTGCTAATTTTACCCATCTATCTTTTTGTTTATTTCTGTATCTTTTCTAATATCTCTTATCCTATATTTACCTATTTCTTCCGTTGGATCCATTCCCGGTTCCAAAAGCTAGTTTCGAACCCACGACTCGCTCACCACCAACCATCTGGCTGCCGTCCGCAGTGTCTCCATTGGTTATCTTTCTAGCACCACCCAAAAAAGATTTCCGAGGTTACATAGTTACTGTAAATGTATGGTATATTTTAAAATATGGAAAATTTAAATACACTTAAAAAATATAGTAAAATAGATTAAAAAAAAAAATAAGTATATAATATCATTATTACATTATCAATCTCAGATTTTACGTCATAACCCTTAAATTACCTTATGTCATATGGTCTATAGTAAACGTTTGCAATAAATTTTAATTTTTCTTTCCCTGCTAAAGCCCCTTGCATTTAAAACACTTCGTTTGTCGGTAAAATAAAACGTCCTTGCAAAGAAAATTTTAATTAAAGAGATCAACTGTAACGTAGAGCCTGTTGGAACTTGCAAAGCAACTCCTCATCTTAAGAATTTCCGTATTACATAACCTTAAAAAGTGACACAGCCACCTAGAAACCGCCCCTTGATACTTGATGAGTAATTTCGTAATTCCTGCCACAAATGCTGTCGACTATACTCTCAAGATTAATGGCAGCAGTATATTAGTATTCATTATTTAGTACACCGTAAGGAACAAACGAGGCTGAAGTGCACTTACGTGCGCCATCTTGCGGTATATCGTATATAGTTATAGGGTGCTTATTAATATGCTTAACCTGCTCCTGAAATAAAATTTACCTAATTATAGTCGAACAGGGTTAACATATTGAAAACAAGATATAATTTCAGATTAAATTTTTTATTTGAATAATACAGGTGGTAAAGTATTACACGCTTTTGTTTTAAAAAATATTAAAGTGTATTAAAATAAATGCTCGTAATTTTTGAATCTGCTTTATTAATTGTAAATGTTTTTAGTATACGTAGAAAATTAAAAGTGAAGCATTTAAAGATTCGACTTTTATATTAAGTGATTAGTACAAATTATTAGTAAAAATTATTAGTAAAAAATAGATTTCAACATCAGATTTTTTAATTACTATTTAAATGGGAATAAGCCACAATTAAGGCTTATCGTCGAAAATTGTAACGGTAAAATTCAGAGAGATATCTATTTCAAAAATATCTTTCTTTACGAAAACAAAATCCATTCACGAAGAATATTCTAAACGTCATCTTGTACTAGAGGTTAGCTTTATACCTACCTACAATCCCCTATTGTGTAAAGTCTTGGGTCTATACAATAAACGAGTGGGCGGCCTTCTATTTAATGCGGTTTTGAAATAATGTTGAATAAAAACATTCATGAAATTAAAATGAAAGGATTTACGTCTATTAGTAGAAGTGCGATTTATAAAATTAGTACTTGAAGCCCAGATCGCGGGAGGAATATGTGCATCAGTTTTCAAATATTTATTATTTACTATATAATTTCTAAATTGAACCACTTTCACTTCTTTACGTAACAATTTATCTGTTTTGACAACTAAATAGGTAATTAGACAAAATAATGAGTATTATTAATTTCAAAGCAGGAGTTTAAAGAATTAGAAGGAGATAGCCCGGGCCCAGTTAAATGGTCAAGCTTATTCCAGTGAAAGCAATAAGGAGGATTATTTTTCGTTTTGGCACAGCTGACATGCTCTCTCTAGCACTACAACCCATGAAACTGTGGTGCATTCTTTATTTATACAGTTGTGAAACACGACGATTAACAGAGACATCGAAGAGAGATATCTCGTCGAACTTAATGCAATAAAGTATGAGAATAGAAGGTACAGTCATGGATGGCATACAACGAAAGCAGCTCAAATGGGTAAAGGTCCAATAAATGAAAGACAGTAGCCTCCTAAAACAAGTACCTGTATGAACACCTACCGGAATCCAGAAGAGAGGATTACCTTAGAAAACACGGATGGAAGAAATAAGAAACTTAATGAGCTCGAAAGAACTTAAAGAACAATGGAACAACCGAATTGAATGAAAAGTGGACGTCGGAAGACATTTTATAGGGATTATATCATATTATAGGTACATTTTGTGGACTAAAAATAAATTTAAAGAAAACCAAGTTCATGGTATTTACAAAAGCACAAAGCATCAAAGTTAAGCTAGTTTCTAGACAAGGTAAACTCAGCATATATAAAACAGTAATTCGACCCACAGTAACATATGCCTGTGAGACATGGACATTAAATAAGAAGGAAGAGGATACTCTGGAAAGATGCGAAATGAAAATATTGAGATGCATATTCGGAGGCCGGAAGACAGAAGATGGTTGGGAGAGAAGAACCAACAATGAATTAATGGCTTTATACAAAGAACCTACCATTACCAAGTTCGTCAAGACACAAAGAATCAGATGGTTTTGACATGTGGAAAGAATGGCAGCAAACAGAATGCCTAAACTAGTAATAACCAGAAAATTAATCGGCCCCAAAAGAAGAGGTAGACCCAGAATGAGGTGGATTAGTAAAGCGGAGGAAGACCTTAAACATGTGAGGGTGAGGAACTGGAAAATAAAAGCACAAAATAGAAACGAATGGAAAAATATTTCGGCTCCGGACTTTACGCAGGAAACAGGTAGGTTTTCTTCTTAAACAGCTACCTGGATTATTGAGTGTCACAAGAAAATCCTTATTACCCTGGATTAATATGGCTGGACAAGCAAGTGAAGAAACAAACTTCATATATTATGTAAACTTTACTAACAAAAACGTTCAAAATAAATATAAATAATCAAATCACATATTCAAATACAGCAAAATATTTGGGTATTGTCCAATAAATATAAATAATCAAATTCCGTATTCAAATACTGCAAAATATTTGAGTATTACTCTAAGCTTTTATGTAAAGAAGAAAAGAAAATAATAATTCTGATTGAAATACAAAAAAATGTACTGGCTGATTGACCAAAATTCTACGATGTTTCTACATAATAAATTATTATTATATAAGCAAATACTGAAACAATAGTATTATTATAAAAACAGTATAAACATTTAGAAGGAAAATGTCACAAATTAACAGAAAATATTTCTATCATATAAAAATTTAATGAAATTATAGGTACTTACTGCTTATTTATATAAATTTTCCTGAATCGGAACATAAACGTCTTCGTGAACTACCCATTTTAAAAACAATTAACACACTGGTATGTCAAAAGTCGAAATAAACCCTAATAATATTATTCAACATTATTTATGATCCACCTTCGAGAGGGTATTATACTTCTTACCTAATCAACCTAACCGTCGCGTCGGTGAGAATCCAGAAATTATCGACAAGGACAGCCTGTAATGACCGAGAGAGAAAGTTACATTTAGCAAAATTTGAGTTTTTAAAAAAGTTTATACCAAATAGCTGCTTTGTGTTACACTTTATGTTAAAAATAAAAACAGATTCGGAAAGTGGGTCAAATTCTTTAGTGCCCTATTTAAAAAAAAATTTTTACGTTTATTTTAACCAAAAATATTTGAAAAAAAAATATTGTTTAAACAATTTATTAATTTACAATCAAATAGTGCATTAGAACTTTTTAAGACCTTCCATATAAAAATAGAATCATCTCAATATGTGCCATAGTTTTTGCGTTATTTGATATAAACTTTTACATTGGAACTTAGCTATGCCCAGAAACCCAAGGAACGGCCTTAAAGGTTAAAGTAGGTTTATTGAAGTTTCAATTTTCACTTCGGAAATCGTTCTCAAAATACAAACATTAGTAAATTAAACAAATTTTGTTTTTTTGTTACTTACTGAAAAATTCATCTAATAATTTAATTTTATCTGACTCATTTATATTGACAATTCAGATATACATTATACATTTTAAAGTAGAGACAACTGTAAAATGATATTGCCAATATTGTTGAGTTGCGCTACTGGGACGACTTATAAGATAGTTCATTCGATTACATGAAATCAACTTTAACTTGAGAATATCCATCAGAAAAAATCATAGCATGTAATTTGTCTTTAAAAAGACAAACACATGTCATGATGGCAGTAATATTCTTCTGTTAGTGATTCCATAGTAAATTATGAAGGAAATAAAAAAAAAACATCAAGGCCATTAAATGTTAGAATAAGTGAACATCAATCTTATATTAAAAATAGAGAATTTGATAGATCTCAAATATGTAAACACGCATGAGATAATGAACATAGGGTTCAATGGAATAATTCAAATGTAGTCCTAAAAGAAACGGATGGTACTTAAATAAGAAAAATCAAAGAATTGGCTCTAATTACGCTAAATGAGACCAATTGTGTCACAAATTCCTCAGCAGAATGTAGTAGGATCTGGTTACCCATATTGAAAGAGAAAGTTATTAAAAAGAAAATACCAACATATAAAATTAGAATTTGGTGTTTATTGAAGGTAAATTAAATGCACGACCAAATACTTACCATGATGGGATAGTATTGTGAGATTTTTTTCCTTGTTTTTCCCTTAAAGTCGTCTACTTTAAAATGTATAATGTATGTCTGAATTGGCAATATAAATTTGTCAGGTAAAATTAAATTATAAGAAGAATTTTTCACTAAGTAACAAAAAAACAAAATTTGTTTATTTACTAATGTTTGTATTTTGAGAACTATTTCCGAAGTTGAAATTGAAACGTCCATAAGCGTACTTTAACTTTTAATTGTGGCTTATTCCCATTTAAATAGTAATTAATTTAAAATGCCACAAGAAAATAGCTTCAGAACAATATCAGATTTTTTGTTAATTTAACAATAACTAAAATTTAGATTTACATATAAGAATTGTACATTTACGTGGACATTGTTTTTTGTAAGGGGAACAGGAGCAGTTGTTCGGAGAATTTAAATAAAGTTTCAAATTATTACGTGTTAATAGTATTGATAATTTTTTTCTACTTGTTTTGTTGTTTGCGTTAAACAAACAATTTGGCGAGTCAAAATATTTACCGGGTGTCAATAGGTGTGTTTTATAAAGGTGAGAGATTTGGATGGAGGCAAGCCCCTCGATCCATCCTCCTTTAATACAGGTGAACATTAAGTTGGTACTAGGTAATTCACAAATGTAAGAAGGTACAAATTTAATGTTTATATAGAAAATTGCTGAAAATATTTCGGCGGAATTGGTGATATTATTCTTTCGTTATTTGATGAATTGGACTCAAAAATTATCAATATTGATTCTATAGGTCGTAATAGGATTAGAATTAAATTAATTGAGTACAAAAATGCAAATTATTTAATAAACCAAAAAAAAATCCTCGGCATTTGTTAAACATGATTTAGAATTGTATATTATTAAATTTCTTTATAAGCCATTCTGCTTGTTCATTGGCGAATCAATACTTCTATGAAAGGTTGTCACTTCATCTTTCGCGTGGTCGTCCGATACTTCTTCTGCAGATTGGTGACTTATCTCCTGCTATTTGGACGCGGAGATAAGAATACGGCCGAGGCCAGAAGACCCTGCCTGTCGTAAGAGGCAACTAATGAGAAGAAAGTGAGAGGTGGAGAGCCGTCGTTTGAGGTGTCGGGTTTGTAGAAACGCATTAGATATGCATAGTCATCTTGGTCACCGGTCTACACTCCTAGTATTCGAGACGAGCATCTCGTGGGACCACTCTACTCTCATTACACAAGAGCCAGGTGAGGTTGAACGAGCTGGGCTCGTAAATACCTCTCACGGCCTTACACCACCGAGAGTGGTGTCCGTGTCCCGGTCCGTACCTACCTGGAATGATTTAAGAGCGGTAGAGTGGTATAGGAGTGATCTTCGGCGGCGACCTGTCTACGTGCGAGGCGGAATTCTTCCGGCGGAATTCTTCCGCCTGCGGCATATTTCCGCCTCCCGGGGAGTGCTGACGGGTGATGTACTCGCAACACAGGTACTGCGGGTAAGGTAGAGCCCTACGATGCTTCGGCATCGTCCCGCCTTATTTGGTGTCGGACTCGTAGGGGCAGTGGAGTCGCTCTTTCGATCTCTCAGCGTATTTCCTGTCATTCTTCTCACTACTCTCATCGCTGCCGTTTCCAGTAGCTTTTATATTGTATCTCTATTGCGTCTTGTTTCTGAAGCATATGTCATTATTGGTCTTACACTGGCTTTATAAATTCTTGACTTCATCCAAGTGTTTTATCTGGCTGTTTCGCCATATAGTGCTATTAAGGCATCCTTTCAGTCTATTTGCTTTTTGTACTTGATCTCTTACTTCTTTGTCCAGGTCTCCATAGCTGGACAATGAAATTCCAGGGTATTTTATTGCCGTCACTTGTCCAATACTGATACTATCAATTTTTATTTTATATTTGGTTGATTCTTTGCTGATTACTATTGTTTTAGTTTTTTGGGATGAGATTGTCATATTAAATTCTTCTGCACGTATGTTAAATATGTGGACCAGTCTTTGCAGACTATCTTCATCTGGAGCTATCAATATTGCGTCTGCACAAGAGATTGTTTATAATTCTGAATTTTCCATTCTGTATCCTCTTCATTTGTTAACATTTTTGATGATTTCATCCATGATTAAATTGAAGAGCATAGGCTCAATGAGTTCCCTTGTCTCATTTCGCTGCCCACTTTGATAGATTCTGTAATTTGTCCATCTATTCTGACTTCCAGTTTTTTGACATATTTAATGGAACTTTCTTCTGAATGCTTTCTTTAAGTCAATCAGATACAGAAATGCTAATCTATTATAGTCTACGGATTTATTAGTAATTTTCTTTATGACGCAATTTAATATTGCATATATCAGATGCAATATTCGTAATTAGAGATATTAATAAAAAATTTCCCGAAGTTTAAATAAAATCAAAAATTAAACAATATCATATAGAGTAGACGAAGTTGTAAATGTTTAATCACTGAAACGTAAAGAGGAATTAACTAAAACTGAAATTGAAATTATTTCAAAAAAGTAAATTATGTCGCCACAAAATCGTGTATAGTTACATTTTAATCTCAGGCATTGCCGCGATATATATCAATAAATAAATTTATTAAAGAGGTGGAACAGTATACCCAAATGATTTTAATCTATTTTAATTACCTCAGATATGGTCATTTGGGCAGTCAGTGTAAGAGTCTACCAAGATGTGGTAAATTCCAAGAGTCCCCCATAATACAAAAGATTGCCAAAAAATTTATTTTATCCCAAAATGTTTTAGTTGCCAAGGAAATCATTTTACAACAAATTTATCAGCTTGTCCAGAGTTTAAGAGACAAAAATCAATTAAGGAGCTTATGAGTTTTTCCAACATACATTTTTTTGATGCGAAAAAACAGGTTTACAAAACTTCCTATGCAGACATTTTAAATAAAACCAATACAAGTCATTCACTAGACTCTGAAAAATTTCAACCTACTTTTTCTACTTGTATCCAGAACCTTTCACAAGTCAACTCTTCTAGACAAAAAATTGCTACCCATTTAGTATATAATAATAGCAGTAATAAAATAAAAAGTAATACAAATGAAAAACAAAGACCAAATACTTCTAATCCATCTGAACAGATCAGGAAAGAGATTACTTTTCAGGTAAATCTATTCTGGAGGAATATTAGATAGCCTACATTGTAAAAAAAAACAAACGTTACAGATCGGCAGTCAGAGGACCTAAATCCTAAATGCAATTAAAAATTGGCTATAAATTCTATAAAACAAACAAACAATTTAAATGTTTCTAACTCAGAAATTCTCCAACTAATTAATAAACATGTAAATCCAGTTGTGTCATCAAATTCGCAGACCCAAACTGAAAATTAAATGTTTGGAAATGGCACTGTCGTTCGGAACAGTTTCAATTAAAGTCAATTTAGAATTTTTACCTCATTAAAATCAAATTCATATTGCTTGCGATGTATTATAGCTTTAAAAACTTTATTTGAAACTTTAAACTAATTACTCTAGTACAAATCGTAGAGATGGATATAGTGGGGCAGCTATATTATTAAATCACATATTAGTCAAGAAACCAGATTTAATATAAATCTTCCAATTACATATATGTACATGTAGTTTCTTTAAATTAGCGTCAACAAATAAAACTATTCATATTGTATTCCTATATTATAATGAACCGAAAAACAAAACAACACAGCAGTGGCTATCTTTTTTTAAAATTATTACGAAACCTTTTATTTTGGTAGGTACTTACTTTACTTTATCGTGTCCGGACATGTCATTCATAAAATTTCGGCCCAGTATCGGGCTACGTCGGTTCCATCTTTGTTGGCGAGCCACAAATCTTCAAGGGTACATCGATGAGGACAGTTTCTGCATGTAAGAAGATGTTCCATATTCTGTGTTTCTCCACAGTCACAGTTCACATCATCTTGGTTTATTTTTCCCCATTTTGCCATGTTTGATTTTACTGTAGCAACCCCCGTTCTTATCCTATTCAAGGTTTTCCACGTTTTAAAGTCTAGGGTCTGGCCGGTCCATTGAACCTGGGGAAGTGGAAAATACTCAGGCGGTTCATCCTTCACTGTTCCAAGGAAGCTTTTCCTAGATTTTAGTCGCTTTTGTGGTGTTCGAGCTTTGTACAGGGCATGCCGATCGTCAGCGATCTGTTTAATTTTCTCTATGTGTTCTGCAGCGCCTCTGCGTGTTGAGGGTTCTGCAAAACCCGCTGCTCTATATAGATTTGAAAGTGGCGTTGGTTTCATGCACCCCGTTACTATCCTGCATGTCTCATTTAGCGCAGTATCAACTTGTTTGGTGTGGGCAGATCTGCTCCAAACGGGGCATGCATATTCAGCAGTTGAGAAACACAGTGCCTGTGCCGTTGTTCTTAAAACGCCAGGACGTGCGCCCCATTTACTTCCCGTTAGCTTTCTGAGTATGCTGTTCCTAGTTGTTACTTTCCCTCTTGTTTTTATGCAATGTTGTTTGTAGGTGAGGGACCGGTCCAGAGTTACTCCAAGATATATAGGTTGGTTTATGTGTTCTAATGTATTACCATTCCACACAATTTGGAGTTTTCGCTTGGCTTCCTTTGTGCGAAGGTGGAAAGCGCAGACTTGGGTTTTAGAGGGATTGGGTCTCAGAGAATTCTGCAGGTAGTACGCTGTCATTGTTTTTAAGGCAGTTTCAAGTTTCTCCTCCACTTCTTCAAAACTATTTCCTTGAGCACATATTGCAAGATCGTCAGCATAGAGGAAGTGCTTGGTTTCGGTCGGAGTAGGTTGGTCGTTTGTGTATATATTGAAGAGCATTGGTGCTAAAACACTTCCTTGTGGGAGGCCGTTTTTTTGAACTCTCCACCTACTTACTTTACCCTCCAGCATAACGAAAAAACGTCTATTTTGCAGTAAGGAATATACGACCTTTCCCAGATGGTGGTCATTGAGAGTATCGTATAATTTGCGGAGCAATGTTTTGTGCCTTACTGTGTCATAGGCTGCTGTCAGATCTACAAAAGCAGCCCCTGTTATAAGTTTTTCTTCAAAGCCCTCTTCAATGTGTGCTGTTAATGCGAGGACTTGACCGGTGCAAGATTTGCCAGCTCTGAATCCTTCTTGTTGTGGGATGAGGTGCTTGTCGACATTTTTTTCTATTCTGGCGAGTATGAGTCTCTCGTATAGTTTAAAAAAGTGACACAATAGCGAAATAGGTCTGTAGCTACTGGGGTCTTCTGGTAGGTGACTTTAATGCACACAACGTCGCATGGGATTTTAATGTTGATGATACATCTATTAAATCTAGTTGTTGGATGCTATTGAGTAGTATTATAACTTATTAAGTAGTATTTTTAAATGAAGGTTCACCCTCTCTTGTTCTCTTATCACCTCATTCACGATTATTTGCGATAGACCTTACAATTATGCATGCAAGATATTATAGCACTAATGAATTACAATGTTCTGCAAGAACATCCCCAAGGATCAAACCATCTACCAGTTATCTTTTCAATTCATCATCAAAGAGAAAAGGAAACCAAGAAAACACATAAAATATCTAACTTCAACAAAACAGATTTTAATTTGCACTGATCACTCTTTATATCTATAAACCCACTCAGGACGTATGGCGATATAGTTGAAAACTTCTACTTCTGAGCCAATAGAGCAATACTGCAATATACAAATACTACAAACACTAAATTCCAAAACCATGATGGGGTCAAACGTGCCAGGAAAAAGCTCTACACAAAAACTTTATTAAATAGGTAAAGAAATAATAATAAGACTTACTCACAATCAATTTAATTTAACAATCTGACGACCGGTTTCGCTTTCTACAATTTGCAAAGCATCTTCAGGTCGAGATACAAAGTTAAACTAATGCTGCAATAAAATAAACCCAATTAGGGTGGTGTCTCATAAAGATAAAATAAACAAATAAATTAGTTCATACAAATTATAGTAATTATGCCAATATTACATGTCTGTGGTTTTCAAAATGAATAATTTGAATATATAAAAGGTATTAACAGACAAGGTAAGGCCCACAATTGGTATAAAGTAGCAATCTTATATTGTAATAAATTAATAAATGAGCAAATAAATAAAACAAAACAAAACAAACATTACTTACATGCCGGTACTCTATTAATTGATGGATGGTAGGTCATGGTTGCAAAAATCATGTATTGTTGATTGGAGAACTTTAATGTGCTATTGCAGTTGTTTTGACAATAAACAAGAAGTTCTTGAGGAGAACAGATTTGATCCAATGAATTAGAGATAGGTATATTGTGGTGGTTTGTCAGATGAAAGTGATGTTCTTTACTATTGTATTATTTAAATTATTTACACTTATATCAGAGATATATTTTTTGGAATGTGTGTTATTTATTGAGTATTTATGTAATGAAGGAGACAGTTTTATGACAATAAACTGTGGAACCTTCGATCCTAACTCTGGCTTTTTGGTTCCAGTACAAGTTTTTTAAGAATTTGATGTCTTTTCCATCTAATCCGACTTCTTGCAAACGTTCTAATAGTAGGTCGTGTCTTACTCTATCAAATGCTTTTTCGAAGTCTATAAAGCATATAAATATATCTTTCTGTTGGTCGTAGCATTTTTGGGCGAGATATATTTCTTACAGTTCTTAATTGTTTCATGTTCGTTGACCATTAGATCTTCTACTTCATTCCCGATGCATAAGTATTTACAGAGAGGCCCCATTCTTCATATGTTTTAAACAACCGTCTCGTCATGAGTTCTAAATCTTCCTTGTCTACTGCCACTACTACTTGGTCGTCCGCAAAATGTAGAGTGTATAATGTTGTATCGTCGTCAAGTTGGATCCCCATTCCTGAACAGGATCTTCTCTAGTGTTTTTGTGCTTCATTTAAATAGATCTTAAATAGTATTGGAGGGAGGCAGCATTCTTGTTGTAAGCCTTTTGTTACTGGAAATTTTTCTGATAAGGTGTTGTTTAGTTTGATTTTTGATGGTGGTTTATTGTATAATTGTTTGACTGCGGCGATAATCGTGCTAATTAGTGGAGATCGTTCAAGAGACTGCCACAGCTTTCTCACAGAAATCGTGTCATATGCTTTTGTGAGATCCACAAATAAAAGATGGATTTCCTGGTTTCTTGCAACTTTATTTTCATTCAGTTGTGTTAGGGTAAATATGTGGTCTACCCAAGATCTTCAAGGTCAACGGTGGACGGAGCAAACGAGATTGACTCGGAGTGTACGAGTGAAATCCAATGGTTCTGAAAGCGGAAAAACCGAGTTAAGGGAAGACTAGTCTCTACAGTCCTGAAAGACAACTAGTCTAGAGGAAGAAAGCCTTGATTAAAAACTACCCGGTCCTCCTGGAGGGGGTTAAGTCATGAGGCCAGCACCTCCATACTAGTAAAAATCCTATAAATACTAATAATACTAGCACTATGTCTCGGAAAACGGACGGACTCAAACGAAGACGAAACTCGCTACGGATAAGGAAAATGATTTGGGCAACATGGAACGTCCAAGGATTAAGAAATAAAACGGAACATGTAATGAAAAACCTTAAAGAAATGAAGGTTGATGTAGTAGTGCTCACAGAAACCAAAAAGAAAGGAAACGGGATTGATCAACAGTCAGACTATTTACATATACACAGTGGAGTTCCAAAAAATAACAGGGTTTCAAAAGATGTATCAATATTGATACATAAAAAATATCAGAAATGTCTTACTAGCTGGGAAACAATAAATGAGCGACTAGCCTCAGTAAATATTACGATAAAAGGACATAAATTAACAATTATAGGAATATATGGTGTAAACGATGAGGCAAATCCGCAGAAAAAGATCAAGATCAAAAGATTTTATGACCACAAAAACTTAACGTATATTAAATATAAGCAAAATCCTACATTAAGTAACGTAGTGTCCATCATAAAATGATGGACGCACTGCACTAGCAAAGAAAACTTTAAAGAAAAAAAAAAGAAAAGAAAAATTGCAGGAAATGTGAAAGTCTAAATCAAAATACTCCTATTAAGGAGGTTTGGAAAAAAATAAATTGCATCAAAAATGGAAAACTTTCCAATAATTTACCTATTGATCCTGACCAACCATGGATACCAGAGTTAAAAAAAATTACCAGATTGGGTTTAAAATTATATTACCAATTCTACTGTTACTGTTTCTAGAAAAAAACCTTAACTTAGAACGTCTGTTTTACCTATGAAAACTAAAAAGGGTCCTCAAACAAAATAATAATACTGCTTCTGATAAAAACAATATATCCTATTCTATGATCTCTTATCTGACAAATGAACACAAAATCCATCCTCTTAATATTCTAAATAATATTTGGCTGAAACAGGCACGAATTCCAGAGAGCTAGAAAAAATATATTAGCGCAAGAGCAAATAAGCTGATTATCATATTTCATATCGCCCAATATCAGTAGCATCTTGTGTTTTTAAAACCCTGGAAAGGCTGGTTACAAATAGATTGGAACATTAGTAATTTAATAACCTTCTCCCAAACTCCCAGTTTTAATTTCGTAAATTTAAATCGACCAAAGATGCTATAACTGCTATAAGAAACAGCCATGCAAGTCAACTTTACGGAAAACTCATCTACTGCAACCGCATTTCTGGATGTATCATCTGCTTGTGACAACATAAATCTAAATATCCTTACACAAAATTATTGTCACATTGCATACTAATTGCTTATCACCTTTTTTTAAACCTTATACTCAGAGAGACATATTTATTTAAAAATCAGTGAGAAAAATTTATCTCCTTGACTGTTGGACTGACAGTGACACCTTTAGTTATGCTGTCCAGCATATTTAGTAAAACTTTGACAATAAATAAAAAAAAATACTTTGACTACCAACTTTTTTTCGCTGTTCGCGTTACTTGTGACAATGTTTTTTATATTTTCTTCCACCAATTTATATTGTGTTTAGTTGTAATGTATTTTGGACAATTTTATTTCATTTACTCTTTCGTCTATGCATTCTAGTAGTTTTTGTTATGAATATTACTATTTAGAACTTATTAAATTTTTTCCTTTTCAGATGAACGAACGATTTAGTTATTTTTAAACCCATCAGGCGATGTTACAATCTGATCCACTGGAACAGCACGTCCCAATCGTCCCAAAAAGTGACGTCTCGGAAGAGTCAAAGCACCACGATGCCTTCGACATCACATTCAAACACGTACTGGATTACGCGCCAGCTCCAGGATGGACCCTTCACGTCAACGCTGAGGGCAGATTGTATTACTGCAAGTAAGTATACCAGTAATTATACCTTCCCAAGGTTCTTTCAGGAAAAAATCTCAATATTATAAGTCCAATAAATATAAAAATTGGCATGCAATTTTGTAAAAATTAACTACAATTAATGAAATAAAAATGCTTATGTATCTTAATTATATACAAATACTTAGGAATCACATTAGACAGAAAATTAACCTGAAAACCTCATATTGAACAAATAGAGACAAATGCAATAAAGGGCTAAACTTTTTAAAATCTATTATGCGAACTTGGTGGGGTACAGAACCTTAAACAGCTCTACTTTTCTATAAAGTTTACATAAGATCAATAATTGAGTATGGTTCTACACTTTATGGAACAGCCAATAAAACAAATCTACGTAAGCTGGATATTATACAAAACAAATCACTCAGAATATGTCTGGGAACAACGAAATCTACACCAGTTAAACCGTTAAGAGCTGAAGCAATCGAACCTCCATTAGAATTGAGAAGATCATTTTTAGCTGAAAAAATTATTATTAACTCGCTAAAGAAAAACTCACCTTTCATTAGCAGCATGTATAAATTAAACGAATACGACCTAACTAAGCCTTTTTGGATTCATAAACACTCTCCTCCTATTTGTGATGGATTAAAAAACGTGACCTTAAAACCACAAACAAAGTTAGAGACCGACTACTTTGATCACTTTGTTTCCTGTGATGTAAATACACCCCTTTATTCGGAGTTAGCATCATTTAATAGCGTAGTCATAAATCAAATTTTAGAGGAACATCTAAACTACGTCACTATATACACTGATGGATCAAAAAACACCGATGGTACAGGTTGCGCTTTCGTTATACCTAAACGTATACAGAAAAAATATAAGTTAAACAAAAACACATCTATTTTCACAGCTGAGGCAATAGCAATTCTAAAAGCACTGGAATATGTTTATCAGGAAGAGGATCAGAACGCTATAATCTTTTCCGATTCACTTTCCGTTCTTAAAACTATAAAATCAAACTCAAACACAACTAATGATATTATTTTTAGCATCCAAGCAATACTTAAACAATTATAAGATCAAAATAAATATACAAAATTCTTCTGGGTCAAAGCACACGCAGGAATAACAAACAATGAAATTGCAGATCAAAATGCCAAAGAAAGTATAGTAATCGGAGAACAAATAAATTACGAACTAACTACAGACGAACAAATAACCATAGCAAAACAGAGAATGATGAAGAAATGGTCCTATTTATGGCAAGAGTACAGCTTTACAAATCCAACACGTTACACCAGACTTAAAACCAAATTAAGGAGAAAACCTTGGTACAATGAGTACGATTACAGTCGAAAAAGTATAACTACTATCAGCAGAATGAACTTTGGTTACGCATGTTATCCAGCACATTTATTTAAAATAAAAATACTTGAGAGTGATCTTTGCGAAGCCTGTAATAAAATCGGTGATCTTGACCACATCTTTTTTGATTGTTTAAAATACAGAGCTCAATCTAATGAGCTTTTCAGAAAACTTTTAAAATTAAACATTGAAAGCCCATTTAATATACTGCATCTTCTTGCTTTACATAAAAAAGAAATTTACGATTGTTTGCTGTCTTTCGTCAGAACAACGAATATACAAATATAACCACCTTTGTTAATTCCTTATGTCTCTCCTTAATGTATGCATACCTATCTGTCCGAGGCCTACCTTTTATCGTTTATAAAAATGCCCTGATCGGCCCCTGGGCGAGAAGCGTGTAATCCCTGTGTAATCCTTGTATCTGTTTTTAAAAAATTTGTGTCTGGCTGTGTGGGTATTTACCCTAAAGCCAATAAAAAAAACAAAGAGTCCATATTCTCTACTGATATCTGATATACGCTACGTTATTTTTTGCAAACCATCTAAGCTATCTGCAAAAACTACTGCGTCATAAGCGTATTTAATGTTGTTTAGTCACAATCCATTGACTAATACGCCTTTCTGTAGTTCTTTCAGTGCTTGCTCGAAGATGTATTCAGAGTATATGTTTTAAATAATACTAGGGACTGAATGCATCCTTGTCTCACTTCCTTATCTGTGAAAATTGCCTTTGCCAATTAATAATCCATTTTAATTTTTGCAGTTTGGTTGTAATATAAATTATATATAATTCTTAAGTCTGTATCATCTATGCCCGCTTATTTTAAGACAGTTATAAGTTTGTTTTACTCTGTCGAATGCATTTTTGTAGTCAATAAAACAAATATAAATATCTCTGCCTCGGCACTTGAACAGCGACTAGAGCCCCTCGGGTGCTTAAGGAAACGCGGAATCCAAATTGTGTTTTTTTCCGCTGTATATCACTTTTAAACACGTAGATCACTTTTTAAAAAAAGTGGTTTATTAGGCATATTGTTGTGTAGTCTTCGCATGTTTTTGTGTTTAATTTTTTTTTTTTGATATAGTTATAAACGTCAACTTTAAGCAGCTTTGACCGATTTTTCCAGTTACATATGTTTTAGTTGTTATCCTTTATTTTATTTCCTCTTCATCAATATTTATTAGACATATTTCATTAACTTGGATAGCCGCTATGTTATGCCTTTCTTTTTTTAATGTCTAATCTCCGTATATATATTTCATACAATTATTTTTGTCGTCTTTTCTCTGTCAGAAAACAATTACACCACCTAAAAACCCGTATACTGGATTGAATCAGAGAAATAGTTGTCTTCATCAATCTTCATCAAAGACAGAGGATGGGTATTCACTGCTGTTGGTATCAGAACGACGGAGATAACAGTTATATATTTTACCTCTATTGGATTTAGAGAAACAGTTTCGAGTCCGAACGAAACACGAAAAGAAAAAAAGGAGTGTCAATCCCTTGTTTCGAATAAGGGAATTAGCAGAAATGTACTATTTATTGAACGAAAAGCGATAACGAAGTAGAATTTCTTGCGAATTGGAGACGTTTCGAAGAGTTAGTTGAATTAGCATACCATGATTGCAATTCATCTTGCTGCAGATATATTCTTAAATGTATCGAATGAGAATATATTACACTATTTTAAAAAATACTTCTCTCGATTTTCACAGTTTTTCATACTCGTATATGGGGATTATTGCCTATCTCTGAATTGTATAGTAACTCTTATCTGATAAGTCACTAACTATTTTAGTCATATTTTTAGTGATGTTTTTGTTTATTCAGGTATGGTTAGTTACAATGTTGAATGTTGGCGAGGGAACTTCAAATTTAATTTTAAAGATATTTTTTCTGAGTGCATTTATAATTTTCGTTAAACAACTTAAATCTAAAAGTGAAAATATTTTAGTGATATTTTTACTTTTCGACCACTTTTGTAGGATGTCCGCGGATCTTTACCTTATTTTAGTATAAGATTGTACCTTTTAGCTCTGTAGGTGTCCGTGGGCCAAATATATGCACCTCGAAAGGGTCAAAAATAGACCTTTTTACCTATATTTTTGTGGAACACTTATAACTCTAACTATTTTATAAAGTTTGATATAATGCTTATAAACTTTTTGACGAAATAATTTACAAAACCGCAAGAGATAAATTTTATTTTGTAAGTCAAGAAGAACGAAAAGAAAACTTACAAAACTTACAAATTAAAATCATTTGGTCATAAATATTAAGATCTTCGTTTTATGTTTCTCTAATTTTTATTGAATCTGAAATTTCATTTTACATTGATGGCTTTTCTTTTTTCGGGTTTTTAACGATCGAGTTATTTCATTTGTAGAATAAATAAATCCTAAAGACATCTACTTTTCATTTTGGCGCAGATGTTTAAATTCCATTTGTTCTGCGGCCTTCCTCACTTGTTTCTTTGTGATAGTGTCTACAAACCTGTAACGGTAGTCTTTCCTCGTTTATACGTTGCATATGTCCATACCATTTTAACTGAAAAGAGTTCGGGGTTGTCGCCAATTTCGTCATTTAAGCGACTTCGTAAAAGTAATTGTAGGCATGAAATATTTACCGTCCGCTGTTGGTGTTACCTTTGATACCATAGCATAAGGCTCGACACTTAGAACCGTGCAGCAGAGCTCAGCAAAACTGGAATGGCCAATGAAATTTTGTCTGCTTCAGTGATAAATTTTTGTTTGGGTGGTTCTGATGGGCGCATAAGAATAAAACGTTTTCGAGATGAGAGATTAAAAATAGACTTGAATGTCGAACGTCATACAGCAATATACCCAAGTAATATGGTATGAAATGCTATATGTTTGAAAATCAGATCACATCTTGTTCTTATTAACAACACTCTCATAGCTAAACGATATATTGGTGAAGTACTGCCACCGGTTTTACATCCCTACCTACAAACCATTCCAAATACGAACTTTCAACAGGATAACGCAAGCTACTATATAGCCCGTAAAACCATGGAATTCATACAAGAATCTGGTATAGAGATCTTAAATTGACCATCAAAACCACCTGATTTGTCACCCATCGAACATGTGTGGGATATTGTAGGTCGAAACCTAAATCGATTGTCTCGTCCTCCAACAAACTGAGAAGACCTGTAGCATGCATAAGAAGAATCTGGATGAGTATTCCGCTATATGATATATGAATAAACTACTAAATTCGATTAATTCCCCATACAGAACTGAGTGTATAAAAAATCAAGGAGCAGCTTCTCATTATTAACTTTTTTATGAAAATGACGTTGCAAATATGTTTATGATGTTATCAAATAATAAGCATATTGAAATAATATTTTTTCACAAATAAATATATAAAGAAATATTTGTATTTTTACCCCTATCCAGGGTGTTTTTCTTTAGGAATCTGTCACCACTATTCCAGTCTTTACTCTTACTGCTTTTCAGTATTCCCCAGTAATACCTAATTAATAATACTTAAATATTCCTTTAAATTTTACTTTTATTAAAAAACTTTATTTAATCTTGAAGCACTGGATAAAACTTAACGATCTTTTTATTTATTTCTTTTAAATAAAACGTTGGTAATAGTCTTACTAACCTAACAGATTAGTATTTTTCACTAGCACTGTATAACCAACTGCTAACAATTAGAATAGCAAACAAAACACAGGCAGATATAACCATTTTATGGTCAGTGAATTGAATGGGCGCTCTCTACCAATGTTTGATGTATTTGTTCGGTCTGCGAAAATAGAAAAAAAAACAGTTGCACCGCAAAAACAGAATTGTAATTTAAAGTAGTGTATGTAAATTTTTACAGGGTCGCTACTTTCTTTCTTTTCTCGGTAGATGTTGTTAATAAATTTTAATTTTTTAACTTTCGATTTCGAAGAGACATAAAAGTATCCATCGAACGTTCATCTCGTTAGCATTAATTTACAATTCAGCCAGAAATACAAATAAATTACACTACTTGGCTTATTAGTACAGCCGGGAAGTTTTAATGCTTCGGTGTAGTGATTCAGGCCAGATTATTGTAGTAGAATAGTGCCTGAAAGGTTGTTTATAAATATAAAAATGTTAGAAAAAAAATCGAGTTAATACATCCTTATTGTTAAATCAGTTATCCTGAATATCTCGAACAGTGCCATGTCTAAAACTAAAATGGTTAAAATTAGTAAAAAAGGTGTAAGTTCTATTCTGTCTACCTCCTCACATCAATCAATGGTCGGGTTCTTACACCCGTACAATGACAAACATTTTTTTTTTCAATTTTTTAACATGTTTGTGAAGTCCAGTGTCGCCTTTTTATATGTTTTTTATATGTTTTAAGAATTTCAACAACTAAAAAAATCATAATTTTGAAATTTAAGGAAATGAGATCTCTCCTTTGTAGTGGTATTTAAAAAATTGACCATAGCTCTGATGATGGCTTTGTAAAGCCGAAAGCGCTCAGCTAGGAATTGCCTAAAATATACACACTTCAAAAATACTTTTTTGCATTTTCTTTCGACTAATATAATTACAAAATTTTAGATTAATTTTAATATAACTTCAATATTTTGTAAAAAATATGGAGGATAAATTATTTAGCAAAGTAATTAATAAATATTTTTGCCTTAAATTGTAAAAATAAATGGGTGGAAGTTTCAGGTTAGGTAAAAAAATATATAGTAAATCTATTTATTTATTGACCACAAAACAAAAAAGCTTTTGTTAACTTACTTCTAACTCTTATTACATTATTTAGTTTTTCACCTTCGTGGTACAATCTAATGTTGCAATAATGGAAACAAATTATCTTTATTAGATTTAATAAATAGTTTGTTTCAAATTCATGATCAAACATATGTTCTTTGTATGCGTTAAACACAGAACCATGCACGTTACTCATGACATTTAAGATCAATTTTGTCATTATTTTGGAATCGTTTAATTTTTTTGAATTGTACATAAATTTAATTTTGCTTTCAGCAATTTTGCTAATATGAATGACGTCTTTAGAAGGTTGAATTAAAAAATTATTTGATATGCTATAATTTTTGTGTCTTATGAATGGAGATTGGAAATGATCACATGCAAACAACACACACATACAAACATATGGCCACACAAACATATGTCACAATCTAATGTTCTCTTAACTTTCTTAACGACAAACCCACCGATATAGTCAACAACATCACAAACATAAGATGACAATGTTCTCGAAAAACTTAAATTATTAACAGTAATCTTGATCCTGGTTACTAGTTATTGTTTTCCTATTATTTTCATCAGTTATAAAGTTGTCAATGAGTTGATGATCAACAGTTTTCATTTTCACAGTATTTGTTGTGCTCATTGCTAATATTATTGAAGGTGCCTGTTCTATACAATTAGTCTGGGTAGATCCTGTAACACTTGTGTGCATTAACAGTCTTTTATATGCAGCTTTTAATTGTTTTGCCGTTGGGTTGTTGTTGTAACCTCCGTGACTCCTAATAGAACTAAAGAAAACTTCTAAGTGATCTTGAGAAAGTTTATAGGGCGAAAGATACTTCAGACCTCCATCCATATGCTTCACCTAATTTTTCCAAATTTTCATTAGTGATTTTGAACTAATGATCATACCAATAAAATCCGTCTTTCTTTGGCTTAGATATAGGGGTTCATCATTTTTGGAACACTTAAGTGAACTAGTTTTTAGTATTCTTCAGTTTTTTGAAAACTCGTTTGTTTATTATGATGCTGTAAACTAGATTTTAGGTGTTTTGCCAATAAATTTCGGCTATTTAAAATATCAAAAATATCATTGATATGTTCAATGAAATTTTGAGTAGCTTCGCTATGTACAAATTCTTTTAAGCTTTTGTTTCTCAAATAATGTATTGCATTAGCAACTTTTTGGCTGAACGTTTGGGCAGCTAATTTCACTTTCATTTTTTTCTTATACCAATTTAAATGCCTTCACGTTATCCTAGTTGCAAGATGAAGGCTTTCCTTTTCTTTAATGTCTACTAATTTTTGCAAATATTCCCATTTAATCGCTTTATTATTCCCGTCAAAAAAATTTTGTAATAACCTAAAGTATTGCGAATAAGTTTCAACATATGTGGAGGGTCAAACATTACATATATTGGTTGATTTGTTGCTGGATGAAGAAAATATACTTTATTGGAATTAATCGATAAATCAACTCCAAGTTGTTTAACCATGCTAATATTTGATGATGCACCATCAAACGTTAGACTGGTAATTGTGACATCAGCTTCGTGCATTATTTTTAAGCACATTTTTATTAGATTACTTTTTTGAACACCTGATAACCCAGCAATTAAAAAGTAGCCTATCGGCAGCTTCCATGAATCATTTAAACTATTAATTTGGACTTGATGGCAACATTTTAATTTGTTTGTTTTTCTTTTAAATTAATTTGTTTACTACTACTTTATACCCCTGGTCTCTGTTAGATGATCCTTGTTCAAAGTCACCAAGATAATGTCTTTGCTTTTTCAAGGGAGGTTCTATGGTAGTTTCGTATGAAATTTCTACTGAAATCTTTATGATGGTAGATTTACTCGTTATATTTATATTTTCCCTTTTAGATCCTGTTGGTTTGACTGAAACAGTTTCTCTCTTTTTTTTAATTTTCTAGTTGTAATTTGCTTAATTAAATGGTTTGGAAAATCGAAAATGCTAGGTACAGCATTTTTTTTTAGTTGTTTTTTGAACTCCAACCGCTAGTAATATACGAATCCGCTGTGAAATGTTTGGAGCAAATTTTAGAACTCTTTGTTGGTTTAAAATTTTCACGGCTCATCGCTATAATCCATTTTTTTGCAATGATGAAACTTTAGGAAATCTAAAACAATTTATTTACTTAATCCTTTAGTTTTCAATCTAATTATAAAATGAAAATTATATATAAGACTCTCTATCTCATATGTATCTATTTTAAATACTTTGGGAGGAAAAAGTAAAATAATAGATGCTAAATTTCTGGTATGTTTTTCAAGTTTAATTTGTGAATTTACTTACTCATGAAATGATTTATGTGTCCCTTTTTTTTGTCCCTGCGTACAATTAAATGCACTGCAAGATGCCACCATAATTCAAATAGTAATGTATTGGAAATTTTTTAAATTAAAACACTTTAAAAAGTTTACAACGCGTATAAACACTTCTAATCTCTACCGTTTCTGCCGCAAACTGACGTCACCCACAGCTGTGTGAATCGTTTTATGTTGGCTTCACTCCTCGAGATGAGAGAATAGCATTACGGCGTGTCTATCAGTTTTTATGGTCTAAGGGTAAACTTAACCTAAAAACCCTACCGGTTTTCATCACAGAACGTTTTCGGAATAACTATCCCATCATCAGTGCTATCTGGATCTGGATGTTTGAAGCCACTAAATATATGGGTAAAAACCCTTTAAATTGATTTAGATTAAATTACATTGATATTAAAAACCTATGTTGTTTAAGTTATAAGCCGAATTGGTTACATGGTAACGTAAGACTCCACTGGGTTGCTGGTCCTTAGACGAAGTGTCTGTGCGGGCTATCAATGAGTCCTACGAATAACCGTATATAAAGTGTTACATTTTTTTGAACATCAGTATATTTTATCTTAGGTATAATAATTTTTGCTGAAGAAATAAGATCTATCTAAGAACACAACAGTACTGTTGTAATGTAGTCCAGGATATGACGATTGTCTGCTCAGAATTCTTATTATATTCATGTATTTGATTAAAATTTTGACAGTAGATAGAAAATAGGTCAAATATAAAATATTACTCATGCCAATATGTGTTTTTTCTTCAGATGTGGTTACCACTCCAACTTAAGGGTGGAAAAAGTTTATTAAAAAAATAGTATGGTAATCGCTGGAATAGTAAATTTTAGTAGAAAAATGTTCTTTTAGAGTTTTTTTTGAAACAGTCAATATTTTTGAAGTTATTCTTGACTATTACACGTAAAAAAAGCATGTTTTTCAACGGTTTTTCAAGAATAAATTCGAAACATTTAGATTTAATCGGAAATACTGTTTGGATATAAAATGAAGCTCATAAAACAAAGAGATTCGTTTTTTATTATTATCGTAAACTTAATATTAATAAAGTTATAGCTGTTTGAAAGTAAATGTTTATTCATCGAATAAGAAAATCTAAACATGATAATAACTAACTGGAGAACGGTAAGTTTTTATGGAAAAATTATTGAAACTTTTTTAAAGATAAAAAATTTATTTCAAATCCTTTATAAAAGGTATATAATAAAATGCCCAAACGGGCTATCACAATAACATTACAAAACGTGTTCGGATTGTTAAATCCATTATCAGTGTAAACGAGGTATACATGCTATGAGCCACCAAAATATATGGGTCAAAACCCTTTAAATGTAATAAATTTACAGTTGTTTTACATTATATATAGTTACAAATTAGGATGTTTAACAACTCGTTGATAACAAGTTGTTATCAACAGGTCCTCGAAGACACTTCGTCTCAGGACCATTTTACCTATGTAGGGTCATACGTCGCCATGTTACCAATTCCAACGGTAACTTAAACATCCTAATTTGTAACTATATATAATGTAAAACAACTGTAAATTTATAACATTTAAAAGGTTTTGACCTATATATTTTGGTGGCTCATAGCATGTATACCTCGTTTACACTGATGATGAATTTAACAATCCGAAAACGTTTTGTAATGTAATTGTGATAGCCCGTTTGGGCATTTTATTATATACCTTTTATAAAGGATTTAAAATAAATTTTTTGTGATATATGGTATACAGCCAGCTACAGGAACTTAGTTTCGTAGTGGATTGTTTAAAGATCTTACAAAAACCTTTAAAATAACTACTAGTAAATTCCATGAAGATTAAGGTACGTTGTTATAACTAAAATAATCTTGGACTATAAGTTAAATATGCTCATATGATATTAGGTCACAATTAATTGTAATTAAAATTACATTTTTAACTAATGTTTCAATTTGCACTCCGAAATCGTTTTCAAAAAAACCTTAGTGGGTTATACATTTTTTCAGAACTTTGAAAACCATTTCCGAAGTGGAAATTAAAATGTTAAATATTCGTTTACAATTTAATTTTCAGTAGTAATATCCCTAGGACATTGATAACAGACGAGATAATTTCATGACAATCGAAAGCTCGTTCCTTGGTAACAGCACGAAGCCGAAGACTGAGTGCTGTTACCAAGCAACGAGCTTGAGAAATTTGTCATGAAATTATAAGGCATTCATCAATGTCCGAGGGATATTCGGCGGATAATTTTTCGAAAAAAAAAATCATAACTCAACATAACGAAACATTTATTTATTAAAAGTACAGTTAGTGAAAGTACAATTATTAAAATTTAAGTTACCATTAGATTCGTTGCTGGTCTCTACTATAGAAGATCTATTACCACGCATAATATTTATAATCTTGTTGTGGTGTTCTTGATTGAGATTCAAGTATGGTTTTATAGAAACGTGACATTTTGAAATTTATTTGGATGAAGTTGTCAAAACCGATCGTGTTGTCATAGGGATTGAAAATTGCACTGAATGCAATTATCAGTCTAATGTTGACATGATTGGGTGAAATTGTTCCACATGACACAAAATGACGAAATTTGAATGGTTGTTAGAACAGTCGAAAAATTATCATTACAATCAATTATCGCTTAATCTATAAAAATAATATTTAAAAGTAAAATTATATCTTGGCTACAATGTATTTCATTGTAGCCAAGATATATGAACCAAAAATATGAACCTAAAAATATAATATACCTAAAGAAATATGAACCAGGCAACCAACATTAGGTTCTGAAAAGACATTAATGTAAGAGACAAGGGGAACTGCTCTTTCACTGATTCTTCAAACGTGTGGTGCTGTTATATGCTCTATTTTCACCACATCATCATTAGGTTAGATGATTTTGATTTTAATACTTCTTATTCGAATCGTTAGGGTTAATTTTATTCTCGTTAGTTTAAAGCTGACATTGATTTGGCTTGTTTTATGTTCTTGTCTTTTTATTCCTTCTTTTTCTGTGTAGGCATATTTACCCGTTTATCATTAGGATTATTCCTGAATTTCAAGGATTGTCTGACAACATTTCTTTCTTATTCTTGTTGTTGAATTTCTAGCTCCAGAGCTAGGAATACCAAATCAGTTGGTAAATTTAACAAAACCAACTCTTGAAAAATTGAATGTAGAGTACGAATTCAGGGAGAACTGTCTGAACCTTTTAAAATAAATAACGGGCTGCGCCAGGGAGACACCTATCTCCTATATACTGTTCAATCTGGCTCTGAAAAAAGTAATACGTATGTCACAAATCACAACCATTGACTGAATATATAATAAATCAGTGTAAATCCTCGCCTATAATGATGATATTAATATTAATTACTATTAAACTGGGAATAAGCCACAATTAAAGATAAAAATAAGTTTATTGACGTTTCAATTTCCACTTCGGAAATCGTTCTCAAAATACAAACAGTAAATTAAACAAATTTTGTTTTTTTGTTACATAGTGAAAAATTCTTCTAATAATTTAATTTGATCTGACTCATTTATATTGACAATTCAGACATACATTATGCATTTTAAAGTAGACGACTTTATTATAATAGCGCAACTCAACAATATTGGCAATATCATTTTAAAGTCGTCTACTTTAAAATGCATAATGTATGTCTGAATTGTCAATATAAATGAGTCAGATAAAATTAAATTATTAGAAGAATTTTTCACTATGTAACAAAAAAAAACAAAATTTGTTTATAGTTTATTCGTCTTCCGGGTTTGGACCGTGTCATTTGTGAGTGACCCAAAAGTGGGTTCATCTCGACGTTTCGCTACAATTGTATGTAGCTTCTTCAGGAGAACAAAAAAAGAAAAAAGAAAGAAAGAAGAAAACAAAGAACAGGAAGATGGGTAGTTAGCAACGGTAACTCAGTTACTCAACGCAACCAGAGGCGAATACTAACTACCAAGATGGGCATTTGGTCACAGTAACTCAACTACTCAACGCAGCCAGAGGTGAAAACCAAATGCCAGGACAGGGATTCACGTCCAACAGCTCAGAACACTAACGCGTCGAGAGGCGGGGAGTGAATCCGACGATTACTCCGCTACCGCTCTATTTATAGTCGCGGTGCCTGTCGTGTCGGGACGTATCGGCACACTTCGTGGCGCGAACGTCAAGAAGCGCGCGCTGGCCAATCATGTGGCTGCATCGTAGTGGCGGGACCGGACGGCGGTTCTAGACTGAGATTCCAGATGGGAGACAAGTAGTATCCTTCCTCTCGATTGATATTATGGGGATTTTTTCGGATCTCTAGAGATTCGCGGATTTTCCTGGAATAAAAGAAGGGGCTTTTAGAAATAATATGGGTTTTTTCGAACAATATGGAATGACCGGTTTCTTGGCAGTGTTCTGCAACTGCAGAATGGGAGAAAAGACCTGATCGAATGCATCTTTGATGCTCTTGAATCCGAGTTTTGACGGAACGACCAGTTTCGCCAATATACACATGTCCACATGAACAAGGAATATAATAGACACCACAGGAAGATAGGGGCGCTAATGGGTCCTTAGGAGAGGGTAGATATTGTGAGATTCTCTGGCTGCGTTGAGTAGTTGAGTTACTGTGACCAAATGCCCATCTTGGTAGTTAGTATTCGCCTCTGGTTGCGTTGAGTAACTGAGTTACCGTTGCTAACTACCCATCTTCCTGTTCTTTGTTTTCTTCTTTCTTTCTTTTTTCTTTTTTTGTTCTCCTGAAGAAGCTACATACAATTGTAGCGAAACGTCGAGATGAACCCACTTTTGGGTCACTCACAAATGACACGGTCCAAACCCGGAAGACGAATAAACTATAATTCTGACTCTGGCCGTAGAAGCCTACGATTTCAAAATTTGTTTAATTTACTGTTTTTATTTTGAGAACGATTTCCGAAGTGGAAATTGAAACGTCAATAAACGTATGTTTATCTTTAATTGTGGCTTATTCCCAGTTTAATAGTAATTAATTTACAATGCCACAAGAGAATAGCTTCAGAACGATATTAATATTGTTCAGAGAACGAAAAACGCTGTACGAGAGGCGTATGTAGCAATAAAAGAATCAGCTACAAAAATGGATTTAACAATAAACATTAACAAAACGGTATCTGAAAATAAGCACGCAATCACAAATCCTGCGACCACTTGTTATAGAAAACTACGTCATCGAAGCAGTGAACGAATTTGTATACCTGGGAGCGCGCCTAACAATAATACTTTCTTAGAGATAAACCGCAGAATTTGCACGGTCAACAAATGCTACTTTGGGCTCAATCTCCCTCTTAAATCCACAATTTTATCGAGAAATAAAAACAAAAAACTCTACAATACAATATTACGCCCAGTTCTAACATATGGTTCAGAGACCTGGACTGTAACAAAAAAGTAATGAAAACATGTTAGGATGTTTTGAAAGAATCATACGAAGGCGAATCTATGGAACAGTGAATGAGAATGATGTGTAGAGAAGACGATACAACTTCAAACTTTATAGAAACCAGATATCATAAAATATATTAAGATAGGACGTCTGAGGTGGAGAGGGCATGTAATGCGGATGGAACAAAATCACCCAGCTAGAAAAACGCTCCTTGATAGACCCATTGCTTAGAGAAAAAGAGGAAGACTCAGAACTAGGTTCCTTAATAACATGGATGAAGACATAACAAGTACGTGGAGAAAGGCGATGGATAGGGACGACTGGAGAGACTCACGCAGGTTAGAAAGTCAGAATATTGTTGATATCTTTCCAGTAGGTGATTTATCGCAATTTTTACTACTATGTTTACAGTCATTTGTTTTATGTATTAATTATACTCATTTTTGTCCCTGGTCATCTGATAAATTTCTTGAGTTTTACATAATATGTGCCTTATATCTTCCTCCCGTGCTCTGTACCTTATTGCTCTATTTATTTGTGTTTGTTTTTGTTGATTTTTGAATACGTCTGTGTTTGATCTATTTATTGTCGTATTATAGATCTCCATACTTGTTTAGCTGAGCATAGAATTCCGACTCCAAAAAGTGTACTTTCTTTATTTTTCCTACTAATTCCTGAGTTTCGGTTCTTATCCCGTTTTATTCATCATAAAAGTCTGTGGTTCTTAGTGTTACTAACTTTAAAAATGCAGTTTTTTCTCCAATATTCTTGGTTAATTAAAGCAGTATGTCTGTATACTCTGTATTTGCTAAACCAAACAATTTTTGACGTCCTTTTGTTTTCCCTACTGTTAAATTATCAGTATTTCTATATTTATTTAATTCGTTTTATGCTGACAGAGCAAGTTTCTGTAAGCATAAAATATAGTATCCGGTATTAGTATCGTTCACCGAAAAATCCTCTACTTTCTAATATAAAATAAGTTATTTATTTATATCTTACGGCAGATCTCGTTGCTTGAAAGTAAGAGTTAAATAAAAGAATATGAAATTTATTGATGTATAATATTTATTCTATAAGTAATAGGCTTTTATATTCAATGATGTATCGGAGTACGTTGTCAGATTTACCAGAAATCCTCAAAACTGCTATGCACATGAATATTGTAGTATTGTTGAGTATTAACTCAACTAGCAGCATACTTGTATTCTTGACCACTACTCGATGATTGAAGTACTACTAAAAATTATATGACGTATAAATGATGGATTTTAAAAAAGGAATATTTTTGGATTCATTGTATAGAACCAGTATTTACTTTATAGAGCAGAGGTTCTCAAACTTTTTTCTCTCGTCAATCAATTTCAGATAGACCCCCTACTATTCAATCTGAAAGATTTAAATTTCTAACAGTAGTGACATACATACATTAATTAATTAATCTTAAATAAAAACATAGTAATTGGTACATGAAAAAAAAACTAAAAAAACTGAGCAAACATAAATCCATTTGGCATAAAAAAAATTTAGCAAAACTTTTTAAAAACATTGTCAAGCTATTTCCTGGGCCAACAGTTTGTATGAGAGATGTTACTACGGAACTAAGTGCTTTTGAAAAATTTTTAACTAATGAAATTGTAGAAAATATGGTTGAATGACCAAATTTGCAGATTACAAAGATGCGATTTAATAACAAACGACCAAGACTAGCAAATGATATTAAAGATTAATATTTCTTGCTGGGACTAAAAAACAAAATCATACACACTTTCACAAATTCTGGACCAAAGATGACGCCAGATCAGAAAATTGTCGATCCTGTATGAGTACCGATCGGTTTTTATTTTTTCTTGCTGCTCTTAAGTTTGACAACAAAGATACTTGAAGAGATCGAAAATCAATTGAAAAACTTACTGATATTAATTGTTGATACGATTGTTATAAAAATCTGTAGCAGCAACTATTCTTTGGGAGAACAAATGACTGTCGATGAAATGTTGATATCTTTTAGAGGTAGATGCAGCTTTGTGCAATACCAAGTAAACCTGTAAAGAATAGCTTAAAAGTGTTTGTATTGTCTGACCGAAAACCATTTATGTTACCAATTTTGAGGTGTACTGTGGTCAACAACCGGAGCGTCCCTACAAAACATCTAACACACCAACGGATATTACCCATCGCATGCTTTAACCTTCAAAAAGTTAAAACCGTAACTTAACATGCCTCAATTTTGGTATACGAGTTATTCTCTTTGAAAGAAAAGATTACGATCGTTGGCATACTAAAACGAAATAAAAAGGTAACTACATCCAGAGTGTCTACCAAGTTAAAACACACGAATTGGATTGTCCACTTTTTGTTTTCAAAAAGAAGTTACATTTGTGTCCTACGCTTCTATCTACCATGCACAGTTTTTAATTCTACAGTAGATCCTGAAACAGAAAAACCAATGATAATTTAAGAGTAAAGTTAGCATAAAGGAGGCGTAGACACTGTAGACAAAATTTGTAGTACCTATTCGGTATCACGAAGATGGCAAATTGTATTGTTTTTTCAACTCCAACAAAAATACAGATGAGTTTTGCTCAAAGAATTATGGTAGGCACTGATAAGACCCCATCTTTTTGAGAGGATTGAAATACACAGTTTACCTCTGGATTTAAATATATTATTGAAGAAATACAAAAACGTACAAGATGACGACGATAAAGAACCATCAGCAAAAAAAAGAGGGAGGTGCCATTGTTGTGGAATTGTATGGAAGTGCAAGCAAACCACTCCCTGAGGTTTCTCAACCATGACATTCTTTTCCTACCTATGCTGCACCTACCTTCAATCTTTCCTTGCATAATAAATTGTAACTTTGCGTTATAGAGGTAGTACCTTATATCGGAACGACCACATCGAGCGTCATAGACGGGAGATGGTTCTTGATATCTGGTCCTCATAAGGCACCTAACTCTCATTTATGGCTCCACGTGCCACACCCCGGGCAACTGCATTGGTCCGCAGGCTAAACTAAGTGAGGGTAACCAGATATGGTGAAAATTTACCGAAAGATTACCGTTATAAGTAATCTCCCAGTTGTTGTCCAACAGCTGAGGGTGGATGAGCTGACAGGTGGTAGGGCAACTCATTGTCCTGAGGTTGAGAAATCGACCTCAAAGGCGGAAGAGCTAATATATTAGTTAACGGCATTGGGATGTAGCAGGCAACGAGAAACCACTACAGTAAAGATCCATTGTTCTGATCCAAAGAGCATTCTGTTGCAACATATGCAAATTGTAATTTAGGAGATCACAGTGAGGAAGAAAACGAAAGTGAACACACCTATTCTCAAATATAAATGATTGGCACATCATGTCTCTTGTGGATGATTGTTTTCTCCTTAGTTTTTAGTTTTACCTATTAGCTTTATAATGTTTTTTATTGTTAAGCTAATATACAAGAATCTCAAGAAGGTTATTTTTAGAGAGAAAGAAGTGCTTGCGTTTTTGTTCGTTGCGTTTTGTTTACGTAGCTATGACTTATGAACGGGCGCCCAGAATTAAAGGTTCAAATAGAGCCGATCCTTTATAGCTATAAAGGCAGAGGAAATTACAAGTTATTTAGCAAACAAGAAATAAGTTAAAGCTATTAATTGTTGTTTTTGTTTCAGCAACAGTAGTTCACTTTCATAATGATACATTTTCTATGTCAGGTTTTAAATCCAAACAATATGGTGTTGAACTCAAAGTGTTAATAAATAATGGAAACACCTCGTGGGAAATAGTGGCAGCCCGACAACGCCGAGGCCCACTTTTTACTTGGTGTACCGTTCCAGCGTGCCGTTAACCTCATACCGGCCACCGAGCGATACAATTTACATTTCATTTCAGTTTCAATTCTCTCACGTACGTAATACAACTATTTCGATTGATTCAAAAAACTTTCTTCGTTTCCTTTCATTGATATTAGAGATGTATATTTGGATCCGAATCTTTTGAATCAATTTCATAGAAAAATAGAAAAGCTCTATATTATTTGAACTTATTATTAGCACTGCTATATACTAAATATATACCACATAGCAACTGTATATACGTAGCACGCTTTTTTTACTTGTCTTTTACTGGTATCTTTCCAATGTTGTTATCATGACATCACAATGTTTTATCCAGAAATTTTCTCACTTCTTGTAATCCCATAATTCTCTTTTTATATATTACCACTTTGTTTGTTATTTCTAACTTTTGCTAATCTCTCAAAAATAACAAATGATATATGTTGTCTAAACGCCTATGAACATTTCTTGTCAAAAAGAAAATTATTTTCGAGCGAATGTATGTATACGAAAGCATTATCTCTAATAAAGCGTTTGAAAAACTTTTTATTAACTGTAAATTTAAAAAAAAAAAGTTGTCGTTCATAAAGCACCTTTATTTTTGAAAATATTGAATATTTTTATTAAAAAACCTTATTGAATTCAAAACCATCTTTAATATCATTATTTATTTCAATTTGCATGCATCGGAAAATAATTTTTCATCCTTCTGGGATGCATCATTGCAGCAACCTTTTTTAAGGCTATTTTTGTCTTTAGATACTATGCCCATATGCCATCTTTACGATATTATTTTCGGTACTTTTTATTTTTGACAATACTGTATTAAATCAACTGTTTGGTATATTTAGAAAAAAAACATTTTTTAGGTTTTTATTCTCTGTAGTGTATTTAACTCAAATGATTCGTTAATAACTGATTCGCTGTGACCCTCCTCTATCCGACCATCCATTTACATTACACAAGAAGTGTCTGAGCGATCGAGAGACGGTTGGACGGATCGCATTAAAAACTTTTCAGAGAACATTCGCAATGAGACGTTTGTGTCTCTGCGGTTTGTTCTAAAAAAAGTAAAACGTCAAAAGGGATAGGATGTCTTCCCGAGGGATTTTTGTTTGGGAACAATCGATAGTTTTAACAATAAAAGCCTTAAAAGGATGCTGAAACTTTTATGTAAGTTGAATCTATTTTGTTTGTATGTTTTAAATAAAACTGATATAAGGTAATAAGGTATCTTAACCTTTCGTTATATCTGTTACCTTCTTTTATACGTTCCGTACTTCAATTTTTTCAATCATCTTCTACCGGCTTGGTTTACCTTATCTTAGGACTTTCTTTCTTCGCGTTGTTTATCTATATATTTTTTTCATGGTTCATCTAAAACCCAACTTAATTTTTTTGAACTTTATAATGTTCTTTTTGCCGAGTTTTACATTAAGTCGTTTTGTATATCTTCATTTTTGTGTTTAGGCTTTCAGTTGACGACATTGTTCTCTTCAGTTATATTGTATTATTTTTCCAATTTATCAGTGCTCCTAACTTATGTGAATTGCGTTTTCTTTTGTCCGCTGACATGTAAGTACCTATTTTGTTTCTGTTTCATCTGAAAATCTGATTAAGTGCTGTAATAAACAATGCCGTTAATAGGACGTCACGTTCCCTCGTCCTTTTTCTATTTTTATGTTTCCAGCTGCCTTCTTCCTTTTATCAATTACTGTTTGTAAGTTGGTCATTTTTATTATTCTTATTCGTTCGTTCGGTATTTTGATATATCTTAACTCTTCAATCAGAGCATTTATACGTAATATAATACGTAATAATTACGTAATATGTCAAAGCTTGTGTAAGTGTATAAACAATGGGTGTTCTTATGTTGTATTTATATGATATTTTCATTATTTGCCTCAATGTGTGTCTATGGTAGATCGTAATTTTCTTAATTCTTTTTGGTATGTTCTCTTTGGAAACATATTCTGCTATTCCCTTATGGACACCTCAGGTAGAAAGACAGCGCAAGCTGACTCGAGATCTTTTTAACAAAGCTAAGAGGACTGGTCAGCCTGCCCACTGGCGGCCTTTTAAGGATGCTCAGGGTAAATACAAGTCTTTGATTAAGAGGTCAAACTATTGTGACAGCTGCACATAATAACATATGTCTGCTGCAACTAAGTTCCATCATGCCCTCTCCAAAGATCCGACTCCGGGGTGGATCAAGGGCATCTTTCTAGTGGAAGTCTATATTCTACTGACGAGGAGGCCCTAAGGACTCTCTTGGACACTCACTTTCTAGAGGGCAAGAATGATGATACTGCCCTAGCTACTATTAGGCCTCTGCGAATTGGGGGACTTTCGGATGGTGAAGAAGGTACCATCGTATACGAATCTGCAAATTTTTTTCTACTGAAGGTGTAGAAATGGCTCTCAATCATCTTAAAATTGCGGAATAATAAAGTGAAATGGTTACAAATATAGTGGCTTCGCTATAATAAGGAGAAACCTAGAACCTTTAAGGAAATCCACAGTGAATCTAAGTTTCTGTAGTTGGCTCTATACCATGTATCAAAAAAAATTATTAAAAATCCTTTATAAAAGGCATATAATTTAAAAACCCAATCGGGCTATATCAAAAAACGTTTTCGGAATCCATATTCCATCATTAGTGTCTAGGTATACATGTATGTAGCCACTATATATGTGGGTAAAAACCCATTAAAAATTGTTTGTTTAAATTTAGTTTACATTATGTGTTATTAATTATTATGATGTTAAAGTTACCGGTAGATTTGGTAATATGGCGACATATGACTTCACGTGAAGTTGCTAGTCCTGAGACAGGTGTGTTTACGAGGACTTTATGAGAGTTGCTTTCAAATCAGGTAAAACTTTGTCCTCTATTTTCTCCGAATCGAATATTACATACTAGGGCTACTATTACGTCCAACGACTCAATTACAAACCTGAATACTGTCTTAAAATCATATATAATTTTATAAATAATTAATTAATTAAATATAAAAAATTAATTTAATAATTAACAAAGCAAAAATAAGAGTAGTACATATTTCTTAGATAAAGACGATTCAATAAAAACTAATAAGATACTAATATCGGCTAATTGAATACGTGACAAAATACTGATATAAGTTAATTCAATACTAGATAACACCCCAATATTTAGTTAATAGGAAGGAATGTTAAGCCAATCAATTTATATTTTACTTTTTCTATTCGCTGATTTTGTACTCATATCTAAATTGTTTTATTAATGGTAGTTTACCGGATTTATTTAATCTTTTGTATAAATATTGCTATTTAAACCAGAAAGTCTTATTTAAAACAAAGTGTTTTTTTGTATAAAAAGTTACTTTACACAAAAAAAATTGAGGACTTAAAATCCTAGTTAGAGAAAAACAAATGGAAAAAGTTAATGAATATATATTTAGGATAGATCTTCTTCTTCTTCTCCTAGTGCTCACTCTACTTAATTATGAAGGTTGGCTATAACGATTGCAAATTTATCTTTATCTTCTGCGTTTCTTAAAAGCGTTTGTGTGTTTAATCCGATCCAATCGCGAATGTTTTTCAGCCATGATATTTGTCGTCTACTAGGATCACTTTTATCTTCGATTTTACCCTTCATAATCAGCTGCAACAACTTGTACTTCTCATTTCTAAGTATGTGTCCCAAATATGATGTCTTTCTTTTTTCAGTGGTGGTCAAAATTTCTTCTTCTGGTGGTCTCTTCTCATACTGTGCAATACCATTTAGTTCACAAAAGCCAAAAGCCACTTCTCAATAGCTTCTAGCTTTCTTATCAAATCAGCATTAACAGTCCAATCTTCGGCATCATAAAGAAGAAAAGTGTGGATATAACATTTTACCATACGAGATCGGATTTGCAGATTGAGACTTTGTTTACTTAGAAATTTCCTTATCTCAAAAGACTGCTCTTGATTACTCTATTCTTGATCAAATTTTTAATTTCGGATTTAGATCTTCAATAATGCAATAAAGTACTTCATTTTGTCCACTTTTTCAATATCTTCATTTTTATCTGGATCTTTGTTATAACTTTACCCCTCTTACTAATATTCCTGATTTTTGTTTTCTTTATGTTTGTTGTCAGACCAAACTGTTCTCCAGCATCAGTTGGGACAGACAACATAATTAAATAAAGACAATCAAACTATAATAATAAAGAGACGAGCGAGATTGGCATGAGAGCATTTGGTAAACTTAGCTAAACATATAAAAAATGAAGTATCCTCAATATCCAACAACGAAATCGTTTAACCATTCTTCCCTTACTTAGCTGACGTACTTTAGACATGTAATATTAGTTTCCAAATGCATATTTCGACAAAATATTCTGCAACGGAAAGTAGCGGGCAAACGCAGTTCACCATGAAAAAAGACTTTATGGTTTAAGAACTTGCGAGATTGGTATGGTATTAATACAACCATGCTATTTAGGGTGGCAGTGAATAAAACTAAGTAGCTATAATGGTAACCAACGTTCTGAAAAGACATGGTGCATGAAGAAGAAATAGCAAAACTAAATTAGACATTCGCCCGTTATACTATTATACAAAAAGATAAAAAAAGATTAAGATTATTACAGGAAACGACAGAGACTAACGATGAGGTAATTAAATGAACTGAAACACTACGCAGGTTCGAGGTAAATTCACGTGGCTCGAGATAAAGAAGATAGGAGGAGCGAATGGGAGGCTTATGTACAATATTGGATGTCTCAAGACTAATAGATATATGTAATTTCTCCATCATGTGTAATCTCATTCTTCTGACATTATTATAGTGGTGCATATCTACTTTTACAGCATTGTTTAATCTTTCTTCTTATAATTGCTAATACGTTTTGCTATTTGTTCGTCATAGTCATCGTCTTCATAAATATGCCTAATGTATTTTTTTGTTTCTACGCGTGCGCTAAAAATATTTATATTACCTTAACGTTGATCGTTCGGCCACATGCTTTTAAATTGCAAACTGTTATGACCGCAGATATCCATAAAGGATAGGATGATTTCATTAATAATAAAATTTCTCTTAACAACCATAGTTTATTGAAATGAATGACTTTCTTTTACCGTTAATATATTATTGAAATTATTATTATGAATATTTGTTATATATTGTATATATTTTGTAAATCAGAAAGTAATTTGATATTTTTTTGCTTTTCTCGATCAAAAAATTAACGTGATATCCTATTCGTAAAAAGCATTCATAAAACCAATTAATGACCTTAAATTACTTGAATGATTCACAGTTATGTAGTTCTTCTCCCTTTTTACCTTCACTAAGTTTCCAAAAGTATATATTTTTATTTGAAACGACAATTTGACGGAAGACCAAGATATCAATGTCTTCAATCACAATAATTGCTGCTTTATCGTCCCAATATCATTCCTGTAGCTCAGGATAGAGTTCGATGGAAGGAGTTGGAAGAGGCCTATGTCCAAAAATGGACGAGAGAAGACTAAGAAGAAGAAGAAGATCGCCCGAAGACTCTATTGCTGCTCAGCTATCTTAATAGTTAGTTTCAAGTTTTCTGGACAGCCATCACAAATAATACAGCTAGATAAAGTTACCTAACTGATATATTCGTTAAATATGTTTTCGACCCTAAATAACTTTGCGAAACAAAAATCTTAACTTAATTATAACGAAAATAATAAATTATTGTTTATATTTTTGAAAGTATTTATTTTTTTATTAAGTTAAAAACCATTTTTATTGCTTTTATTATTTGATAGCTATCAGTAAAATAAATTTTATAATTTGAAATTTAATTTCAATTCAGAGCACCACCATTCGCTTGTATGTATTTCATCCTTATGAAATCATCAAGCCGAACTTCTGGTAAGCTCTATGAATGAAATCAATTTTTTCTGTCATATTACTAATTATTTAAAATTAATTACACACAGACGCTGCAGCGACATCTATTAAAAACAATCGAAATCCGGTGATTTCTTACGTTTGAAATCAATTCAGGACATTGCCCAAATCTGTGTTATCTAACTAAGTTAAAAATTCTAACAAATGCTTTTAAATATTTTATGAGAGTTATGTTCCGCGAAACCACCTCAAATTGTCGTGTATACTACAAATAAATTATTATTGTCCCATTATTGGTTTAACATATTATTTTTGAAACTCTTTTGTCTTCTAGTATCTTTTCGAGAAATGTCTATTACCGAAATTTGTTTTCATTATGACTTAAAAATTCTCCGACAAAAAATGTAGGTTGTATATAATTTAATATTCATATTTTCTGCAGATCCAAAAATTTTCTATTTTGTCTTACTTATAAATGGATATTTTAAACATATTTAAAATATCCTTCATTTGGGTCAGTCATTCCAGACCTTCGACTGTGTTACTATTCAGCGTAACTGGTTGCAGCAGCTGCACTACTCTCATAGTATATTTACATGTGATTAATAAAATGATCAATAATTATTTGAAACCCTAATTTACCCTAACCAAACAAACTCAGAGTTAAATGTCTATTTACTATTTTTGAAAACATATACGCCATTGTAATAGAATTTCTTTTATTTTTTAAAAGTTCTTATCACAAGAAAGCCACTTATACAGGAATAATACATTTTTTGGGTGCTTATTTGTGGAAACGTATGCTAAATAATGTAGTTATATGGTATTCAGCCATATTCAGAACAAGTGTAGAGAATTAACAGACAAAGAGAAGAAAAGAAAATACACAGAATGAAGAAACGAAACCACTTAAAAAAGGAACTTCAATATATAGAAAACCTCAACAGAGAGAAAGAATTCAGAACATTCTATAAGAAAGTTAACATCAACAGAAAAGAATTCAAGGCAAACACAAATCAATGTAGAAGTTTGAATGGCGATCTATAAACAACAAGAACAGACGTACTAAATCGATGGACGGAATATTTTAACCAGATACTTAATATAGAGGAAGAAGAAGAAAACCAGGAAGACGAAAGCTGTGAGGTAAGCGGAGCAGACGAGAGGGAGGAGAATCCACCAACGATCCTGGAAGTTAAAGACGCTGTAAATAAACTAGCTAGAAACAAATCACCCGGAATAGATAATCTTCTAGCGGAATTATATAAAGAAGGTGGCCACGATATCATAATAGCGCTACAGCAGCTTATAAAAGTAATATGGATACAGAAGTCCCTCTCCAGTGATTGGAATATTGGAACACTTTGCACCATATACAAAAAGGGAAATAGAAAAGGAGAAATGAAAGTGGTGTCTGGAGAAGACGATACAACTTCAAACTCTATAGAATATACCAGGAACCAGATATCGTAAAGCACATTAAGATAGGACGTCTGAGGTGGGTAGGCCATGTAATGCGGATGGAGCAAACCGACCCAGCTAGAAAAACGCTCCTTGATAGACCTATTGGTCAAAGAAGAAGAGGAAGACCCAGAACAAGATTCCTAGATAACATAGACCAAGATATGAGAAATATGGAAATACGTGCTTGGCGGAGGAAGGCGATGGATAGGGACGACTGGAAGAGAATTCTTGGGGAGGCTAGGACCCACACAGGGTTGTAAAGCCAAAATGATGATGATGATGGTATTCAGCCACAATTGATTTTAATCATAATTTTTATCTACATTTTTAACTACAAAAGATGTTTCGATTTTCATTCTGAAAATCATTTTCAAAAAATATTATTAAAATTTTTATTGAAAAGAATGTATAACCGCCAAAGTTTTTCACAGAATTACGTCATTTCACAAAATTTAAATATTGAAAATTAACACACTTGGCCGCGGTGTTATAGACAACAGCCATGCTTTGGCTGAAAACAGGGTTGATTTTTGCCCTATGAAACTTCAAATTCTTGAAATTATTCTTGAAATTAAAGTGTTCTACAATATTAATGTGTGCTATAAACGTTTGTGTATGAGAGAGTGTTTGTGTAGTGTATATGAGTGTTGTGTGTTGCATATGTAGTCTAAGAATTTCCTAATACATTATTGTTGGTATAGGTATTCTTGTCTACTTCTTTTTTTAGTATTGACAACCAAAGCCTGCTACATTATGCTCATGGGTTTGCTACACATTTTTCTCCATAGAGTAGGATAAGGGCTTCTTCTTTGAGCTTTATCTGTGATCTGTGGAAGTCCTTGTGTTTGATGATATTTCGTGCTCGTTTATCCTGACACTTAGTGGTCTTGCGGTATCTATCACAAAAAAATTGTTGCGTTTACAGAGTACCTTATAGATGCAGTTCTTAAATCTCTCATCTGTGTTATATGTGGTTTTGGACCATGAAAGAAACATACATACAAAAGAGAAAAATCAAGGATTAGCTGGATCATTAGCTGCCCTAATCCTACTCTATAAAGAAAAATGTGTAACAAACCTATCAGCAGAATGTAGCAGTCTTTGGTTTCAAACACTAATAGAAAAAGTTAACAACAAAAATATACTAACAATAGTGGAATAAGCAACTCTGAGACACTCGTCTTCAGTCACACACAACATATATACAACACACAGCACACATACACAATACACAAACACTTTCTCTCACACACAAACGTTTATAGTACATATTAGTAATGCAGAACACTTGGAATAATTGGGATTTGAAATTATAGAGGGTAAAAATACACCCTCATATCTTTTCAGTCAAAGGATGGCTGTTACCTATAACACCGTGGCCAAAATTTTAAATATTCTTTTTTGAGACCGAATTCCAGAGTGGAAATCATAATGTTAAATTTTTGTAGTTAAAAATGTAATACTCATTACAATCAATTGTAGCTTAATCCCATATCAACCCAATATTAGACATGCCACAAGAAACCAGTTTCAAAACCTTATTAAAACGTAAGCTAGTTTCAATTGAACTATTTTTGGCCTCAGTAAATTAGGTTTATCTATACCTATATTATCTATACTATATGGAAGTATAGTAAAGGGTCTCAGACAAGGATGTTGTATCTCTCCGACTCTATTTAAGATTTATATCTCTGCAGCTCTAAAACAATGGAAAAGGAAAGTCAAAGGAATGGGTATACAATTGAACAATCAGGATTACATATATACTTTACAGTTTGCAGATGATCAGGTGGTGATCTCAAATGACAAAGACGACATGGAATGCATGCTTAGAAAACTAATTGAAGAATACCAGAAATGGGGATTAAGTATCAATTTAGAAAAGACAAAATACCTCTCAATTGGAGCTAAAGCAGAACAATTCGATATCGATGACAATCAAAAAGTAAATCCATGTGACGAATGTAAATACCTGGGCGTCATCTTCGACCGTAGCGGAAAAGACGAACGAGAAATAGAACATCGAATTGTACAAGCCCGAAGAGCTATAGCATGTTTGAACGAAATTCTATGGAGTAAAGAAATATCAAAGAAAAGAAAATGAAACATCCATGAGACAATGGTTAAAACTAGCCTACTTTATGGAGCTGAGACATCGAAAATAACCGAGAAATATAAGAAAAAGGTTAAAGCCACTGAAATGGATGCCATCAGAAGATCGATGAGAATATTAAGAGCCGACAGAATACGGAATGAAGTGATAAAACAACAAATAAGTATAGATATGGGCACTATAGTTGAGGATATTGAGAGAAAACAGCTCATATGGTATTGGCATGTTAGCCGAATAAGGGACGAAAGATTGCCTAAAAAACCGATGATGTGGCAATCCCCAGAGAAGAGGAAACGAGGAAGACCACCACAGAGCTGGAACCTGGGAGTTAGGAAAGCGATTAGCGCTCGAAATTTGGACGAAGACCTAACTCAAGACAGAAAACAGTGGCGTGTGGGAGTCGGACAACGTCGTAAGACGTTATAAAACCGAATATATATATATATATATATATATATATATATATATATATTTATATATATAATATATATATATATATATATATATATATATATATATATATATATATATATATATATATGTATGTGTTTTAGACAATCACCGTCTTCTGAAAACTCAATGTCAACAATTCTGAATAATTTGTTCTAGTTCATTTCACGAAACGAATCAATACTGTGATATTATTAGACCTCCGTATAGAAACGATATTCTTGAACACAATTTCTAAGCAATCTCGCTTGTTTCTCTGCGAACAGGCTTTGTGTCGTCAGTGCCAATTTTAAATAAATATAGGCACTTGCATGAGCAAATAAGTAAAAGGGCCTCTACATTGAATTTTGTGTGCAAGCCACGTGTGCTAGTTACTTTGTTGCATCTCCAAGTGAATAAAAATGGGAAAAGGAATAAGCCGAAATATCATAATTAAAAAGATCGCTGGAGCGTAGCTATGCTTCCAGTGAGCGGGTAATTGAAATTTTTATTCAGTAAAATTTCAATTTGCTTTTATCTGCCCGACGTTAATCTAAAATAAATCTTACAACAATGCAAAAAAGAGAATCTGCTTCTTGAAAAAATTAAATACACGGAACAAAAAAGAAAGAAAATATAAAATCTGTGAACCTTAATACTTAAAAACAGGACAAAAATGTAGTAAAAAAATCAAATTATACAATATACCAAAAGCGAAATATTTAAAAGAATTTGGTAAGAAAGTGAAGAAATACATTAGGAAATGCTAACATGCTATACAAAATATTTCTGGGAATCACAATAAATAATATCAAAGGGCAAACTTGCTAGATAAACTTTTGATAAATGTAACGCAATAATATTTTTATCAGGGAAAAGTTAAGTTTACAAGAGAAGAAGTTATCTAGATTGTCGAAAAACTAAAAATAGGCAAAAGTGGATGTAGTAGTTTGTCACTCCTTATTGTATGAACTATCCACCAGTTTTGTGTTTTGATGAATCTAACGATGTCTGCTTTCTGTAAAGTTCCTATTATTTTATTATTTATCATCATCATTTCCAGGGTGGGCTTCTCTGATTGTATTTTTGGTCTCCTGGAGCTTCAGGTAGCTCGAGGATCACCGCTGCTATAATATTCGTGTTTAGCGACCCCGAAACCATCCAAGTAATGACTTTTATCTGATTTCAAATGAAAATAAGATAAAACTCCAGGAGAGGAGGTCCTCCCTGGGCACCATATTGGTAAAATGGAAGCAGTTGAAGAAGTCAAGAAAGAATTTCTTGTTCCAACATTTGGACATAAAATCAAGTGATAAAGTGGTAAAGTATGTGGAAAGTGATGAAAGTACCAAGTTCCTTGACGCAACTACTGAAATACCTGATAATTTTGTAGCTGACCATGCCGAAGAGGTAAATTATTTAACATTAAAATATGATCCCAAAATTGCACACATTCAATTAGACGCTTTAAAACGTATTATCAGACAACTTCAACGAACGGTTAGTAATCTGGATTATATTATAAATTTGCTACAAAACCCAGCATATTTGGAAGTTAAACATACGGCAAATACAAACAAAACAAGGCGGTGTTGCCGATCATCCTACAAATTCCGTCGCTAAAAATGATGGAAAGAAAATCAAGGGTACACAAGAGATACGTGAAAATATAGCAATTACAAATCAGCAATTCTCAAGCGCATTACCGCAGGCACAACGAAGTTTAAAAATAAATGATATCCACATTCCACATTCTTACTCAAAATGTCAACAATGATAGTGAGAAGCTAGCATCAAAAGACAAAGTATGGATGGATGCCGCAAAGTATAAACAATCTTATAGTACAGAAAAAATGGAAACATACCTTCAAAGTTCCCCAGACATGAGTCCTTGTTCACTTTGTTCGCGAACAAGGTAAATGGATCCAATTCCCTCAAAATTACGGCAGATGCAGAATTGAAGGATATTGTTTTTTAACCACAGACGTGGCCAAGGGGCATAGAGGTGAGTGAATAATTTTTTCGCAGAAAACATTCCGTCGATAAATCTTCTAGGCAAACCAGATACATTAACCGGAAAATACAGTAGTAAAGGTGTTATTTCAAATAACTAGGTACCATTTTATATTAAACAAAAATCTTTAGCAAACTCTGACCAGATTAGTCTAGTTAATATTTTTCATGTAAACACAAAAAGTTTAAAACTAAATTATTATACTACTTATTTGTTTAAAAAGCTTATTAAACAAAATAGATCAACGTAATATTTTTTTTAAATAAAACATACAATATATAGTTTCTCTGAACATTGGCTTAGAGAAAACGAATTAACAACATTAAAGCTTGATGTCTTGATATTTTTTGTCAACTTTTTATTGTCGGATGGTTAAGGGAACATGGAGGTTTTATAATTTTTAGCAATAATAAAATATCTACAAGACCAGTTTGCTTAAATGATACATCATATGAATATGAGGTTGAATTTTGTGCATTAGAAATTATATATAGAAAAACTATTTTAGTAATAGCGTTTAGAACTGGAAATAAAAATTTTAAAGTTTTTCTAGACCTATTTAAAAAGTTATTGGTGTTTTGCTGTGCTAATTTTTTAGAAATAATAATAATTGGATATTTTAACATTGATTTTAAAAAAACCTTCTAATGAATTAAATAGTTTCCGTGGTCTAATTTCTCGATTTAAACCATAAATAATATTGAATTTACTAGAACCACAACTAGATCAGCAACTTGTTTAGATAACATATTAACAAATATAAGCAGTGAGATAGTTGGTTATTCATCTTGCTCAATTTCTCTACTTAAAAATAAAATGTAAAAAAAGTCATAGTGCTAATACATACAGAAGACATATAACAAGTAATGGCATCTTGATGTTAAAACAGTCGTTATTTATTTTATTTTTCTACTCTCTTACTAGTAAATTGTATATTACCTACTATTTGGATGCTAAGTAAATGCATCATAACAGATACTGACATGTAATGACTAGCACGTAATAAAAAAAATTACGCTTCAGTTTTATAAAAATGTGTAATATCACATAAGCCTTGTAAGTCAGTTGGTCGAGTTACCATGGAAACGAATTAACAGACGTTATTTTGACAGATTAAAAATTATTAATCTGTCAGTGTAAATATAGTGGTAATTTAATTTCTATTTTTATAAACGAAAATATTGGTAGAAAAAGTATAGTACACAACTTGAGTTGTAAGCTTATTACATGCTTGTAAAATTACTGCGCTCGCCGCTACGCGGCTCGCGCGCAACTTTTTTACTCGCATGTAATAAGCTTCTTACAACTCTCGTTATGTAATATACTATTATCGTATGGCAATTACAACACATTTAGAACAAAATTACAAACACTAGTAATATAGGTATATGACAAACTTTAAATAGTTACAAACAAACATCAAGTGTATTAACATAATCAATTGACTCTGAAGTTACAAACAGGAAGTCTTCAGGGCTACTATTGTAGGATCTTGAGGGACACTCTTCAATAATGTGGTCGATCGTTTGGTTCTTCACACAGTCACATTGAGGAGGCGGATTCTTTCATAATTTATGTAGCATATATGCACATCTGCCATGTCTGGTTCGGATCCTGTTTAGAGTGGACCATGTTTAACGTGGAAGATCAAAACCTTGTGGCTTGTGGGTAATGCAGGGCATGTTATTTTGCCATGCATTCCATTCTTGGGACCATGCTTTCGTGATGTTGAACTCCTCATGTATCATTCTTGCCGTTTTCATTGGTGGTTTTCTAGAACGTAGACGGGTATTTCGTGCATCCTCGATATCTTGGTGGATCGGCAGGTTTATATTGTTCATGATCTTTTTGTATTCACGTGTAAGTGCATTAACTCGTCGTAAATGTGGAGGTGGAATGCGACTTAATACTGGAAGTAATTGGGTGGGAGTTGATTTAATTGTACCAGCTATCATCCTCATAGTGCTGTGCAGCTGAGTGTCGACCTTTTTTACGTGTGGACTGTGTAGCCAAACTGGGCACAATATTCAGCGGTCGAGAAAACAAGGGCTAAAGCAGTAGAGCGGAGAGTGGAAGCCGATGCTCCCCAGGTGGTACCGCAGAGCTTCTGTATAATGTTATTTCTTGTACTCAACTTTTGGGCAGTTTTTGTTAAATGATCTTTAAATGATAGCGTACTGTCTAGTGTTACGCCCAGGTACTTCGGTGTTTTGTTGTGGGAAAGTGTGGTATTTTCAAACCGTATGTTGAGTTACTTTTCAGCAAGTTTATTGTTCAGGTGAAAGCAACTTACTTCTGTTTTGGATGCATTTGGTTGAAGCCGCCACTTGCGAAAATATTTGCTCAATATATATATAAGTCTGCCGTCAAAACTTCTTCAGATGTTTCTAGTGTTCTGCATCGTGTAGTGAGGGCCCAGTCATCGGCGTATCCCAACTTTCTTGATTGTGTTTCTGGCATATCTGCTAAATATAAGCTAAATAGCAATGGAGAGAGCACTGACCCCTGTGGTAGGCTATTCTTAAGTTTCTTTGGTGGGCTGATATCTGTGCCCATCACTACTTGAAACATTCGGTCGTTGAGCATGCTATCTATTAAACGTGCTATTTGTTTACAGGGAATTGCACGGAGAATTTTGTATATAAGGCCCTCTCTCCATACTGTATCGTAAGCTGCCGAAAGATCAATAAATGCCGCTGAAGTTTTAAGTCTTCTTTGGAAACCCGCTTCGATGTAGGTGGTGAGTGACATGATCTGGTCCGCGCAGCTTCGTTCTGGTCGAAAACTCGCTTGTTCGACTGGGATCACCTGGAGCAGTTCTGTACTGATTCTATTATATATAAGCCTCTCTAATAGTTTGTAGATGGCAGAGGGAAGCCAAATTGGTCTGTAGTTTTTTGGGTTGTCAGCGTGTTTGCCTGGCTTTGGTATGGCTATTATCTTAAAGCGCTTTAGTTCTTGTGGGATATTTCCAGTTTCCATGATGTCTGTGAAAAATCGAGCCAACCAAACTTCTGTATACTTGCCACAATTTAGTAGGAATTCAGGGTGAATATTATCAAATCCTGGTGCTTTTGCTGGCTTAACATCTTTTAGAGCCTCTGATATGTCTTCGCTGGTGAAGGGGAGGGAATGCTCCGTTTCTGTGGCTACATGTTTTAAAGTTTTAAGTTCTCTCTTTACGTAGATGGTGTGTGCTTTATCCTTTGGTGCTCTGGATGTTTTTACTATATGTGATGCTATGGCATCTGGCTTTACCGCTGCCTCTTGGCATTTCGTACGGACACCACTCCCTAATTTTCTTAGTAATGACCATGCCTGTCTGCTTGATTTCTGGAAGTTTAGACTTTCTACTGTTTCGGTCCACTTTTGTCTTCTAGCTGCGTCTAGGCTGTACAGTAGTTCATCCGCTATTTCTTGGTCGCCAGTTTCAAGAAAGCTCTGATATAGTTCCTCGCTATTTTCCGACCAGTCAGGAACATATTTTTTGCGATATCCTTTTGGTATCTGTTTTTTGGCTACACTTAGCACGGCACCAACAAATCTGTGGTAGTTTTTGATATTCGGTGTATTCCACCCTAGACATTTATCTAGATCCACAGAGAAGTCAATCCAGTTGGCCTTTTTAAAATTCCATCTTGGACGTGGGATAGAACTAATTAAAGGGATTTGCGTCCCTACTTCTATTATTCCTGGTCGATGTTGGCTGTGTGGGAAATCAGTTAGAACTCTTCGTGAAGCCCCTAAAGGTAAGTCTTTGTTGTCGGTCGAGACGAAGCATAGGTCGGGGTTGTATTCCCGCCTCCATGCCGCAGATCTGAAGGTTGGTCGATCTTTGGCATCAAACAAAAGGTATAGGCGTTCGTCTTCTGCCCATTTTATTTGCATTCCCATTTGCATCACTATTTTTGTACTTCCACTGTTTATGATGGCTATTGTAATCTCCAACATATACAGCAGGGTGAGGCTGTACTGGAATTGCTTGGACTGGCCAATAAGTAGCGGCTTGTAAATGTTGGACACGGTAATGCTAGCGATTTTTGTGACCACATTATAAATACAGTCATCAGTGGAAGTAGAGATTAGCGAAGCAATTTCAATATCTTCTTTGACATATGTAGCTGTGCCATATGTTCGGTGGTAAGTTGCGCCTAATAGTTCATATCCGGATTTTTGCCCCTTTTTGTAGTTGCTCCTCTGTTTCGCAGTGGGTTTCCTGTATAGCAACTAAGTCAATGTTGTCATCTTTTAATAGTTTTGATAAAAACTGGCTTTTAGCATAGCTTATACCTTCTATGTTTATGTGGCAAATTCGAACTATAGGTCTGATTGGTCTAGTTATGCGGTCCTCACAAGGGCCGTTTATTTTGTTTATCATCTTTCGTTGGAAGTGTTGTTTGGTCAGGAGATCCTAAGGATTGTCTGACTGCCAGTATGTGCTAGTTCATTTAGCATTACCCAGGGTGCACGTGTAGTATTCTACTACGGACGCGAACTAGCTCTACACCCCCTAGCAAAACAGTTGTTAAATAACGTTGACTGGGCTTCGGTTGTTTCTCTCAAAACATCAACAGGATTAGCTAAATCTATTACCGAAATGTGTCGATGGCCTATCTGTAATAACCCGTATCTGAATAAGTGAATTTTACAGGAGAGACAAAATATGATTTTAAACAAAAAATGAATGAACACAAGACTTTTTTCTTGACCTTAAAATGAATAATTTCATTTGTTAGTAAATAAAAGATGAAAAAGTACATTTTGCAGTATTTTCATTTTTTTTTTTTTGTAAATACGGAGTATTGTCAAATATGTTGTAACATAAATTTTAGATATGGGTTTTTAGTATTAATTTAATAGGTAGTAAAAACAAAACGAAAATTGGTACAAAACAAGTTTATTAGAAGTTACAAACAAATGTAAAGTAAAACTGTAAAAAAATATGTAACTAAAACTTAAAAGGAAAACTGGGTTTAATAAATATAACTTTCTAAAAACAAATAACTAAACTAAAAACTTTTAACATATCTACCTAAATCTTGTTGTCTTTGGGTAAATTGTTGTAAAAAATGTGACTGTCAGTAGGTAAAAGTACCTTAAGGTCTTGCAAATGAGTATATTTATCACTCTTTATACTTAGTCTTTGATTGTGTAAGTTAGGGTACGACGATATTTCTAGACATTTGGGATTGACCCGTACAGGTAATAGCTTAAAATCATCTTTGAAATTAGTTTTGAACCAAATTTGTTTTTTTCTGGATCGTACATTAATACTCTGGGATCTGTGACGGTCGGATCATTCTTCATCTTTCCAGGTCGAATACTTCTATACGCAAGTTCGCAGGATTCATAGTTTAAAAAAAATGTATAAGTAAGCATCTGCGCTTTAACTGAAGCTGGTTTTATCTGCGCTTCTTCAGTACATGTTATATAATCGTGTGGAAGAAAAATTTTACGATTTTTAAGTTTCATCTCTATTAGATGATGCACACTATCACACTCCATCTGGGTGTAACCTTGCTCAAGATATTTCTGATTAATAATTTGACCACTAATAATAGAAAGATTTAGAAGCGCGTTGGAAAGTGTAGAGTTTCTGTTCTGGTAACAGCACTCATCAGACCAGAGAATAACAGGTTATTTTCGGTCATTGCAGTTTTCTTCAATATGGTGTATAATGATGGAAGCAACAGTAGATGCACACAGATCTCCTTCTGTTTCATCCCACCAATAATTAGAGAATTCATGATTTTTTAAATTATACATAGTGAAGTTGTGAACTGTTAGTTTCTTTTTATAATATACAGATTGAACGAAATAAATTCGGAACATAGGAATATAATGTATTTCGGCTCAATTCTGCTGTAGCTGGTTGGCCAACAAAAGATTCTCAAATAATTATATTATAAAAAATCCCATACTTCAGCGGGCTGCTGGATTCTGAACTCATAAAAATTGAAAGCTACACATAAATCTACGATTATGCTGTCAAACCAGTTATAGTCCAGGAAATGTAGCATTTCACCTCGCAATTTTTTCGTGCGGCGTGGATTGACTTGAAATTTAACAGAAGGTAGGTAATAGCCTAAGGATCAAAATATATATCGAACCAAAGTGCGCCAAAGCCTAGGGGGTGGTTGCCACCCCATCTCCGGGGTGAAAATTTTTTTTACGTTTTAACTACAGGTTTCGATTAGAAAAGTGATTCTAAACAAAAAATGTGCTATACATTTTTTTTATAAAATGTATTTTTCAAGTTATTCGCGATTGAAAGTAACAACTTTTAGACGAAAAAATCCACGTTTTTAATCGATTTTTCGCGAATAACTCGAAAATGGTGCATTTTATCAAAAAAATTGTAGAGAACAAATTTGTAGCTTTTAAAAAGACAAATACAATTACAAATACAATATCAATGTTCAGCGGTTTTCTTCAAATGCCAAATTTGAAAGATTCAAAGTCAAATATCAGGAAAATGATGCATTTTTGGAAGAAAACTCACAAAACCTTTTTTAAAGAGCATAAATAGACCTATCATAAAAAAATAAGGTCAACAGATTGGGGATGGTTTTCCAAAGATGGTTTGTTATTACCCGTACGCATGAACAAACAACCTGAACCCGATAAATTTTTGAAAATTATTTTTTGCCAATGCAAAAAAGGATGCGGCGTTTCATATGGGTGCAGAAAAGTTGGTTAATACTGTAACTCTACTTGTTCTGGGTGCTCAGGTGAAGGGTGCAATAACAGTCCACCAATAATTGAGGAAGATGATGATGACATAGATCACGATGAAGATGTAATTGATGACGAATAAAATTAATATTATAATTGTTTTACCTATAAATGTAAATATTTTCAACTATTTATGTAAATGTATAAGAATATATGGTGCCTTTTTATGTTGATAATTTTTTTGTATTTAATTCTACTTTTTTCAATTTATATCTTATAAATTAGTTTATAAAAACTTCAATGTTGTAAAGGGTGATTTTGAAAAGTTGCAAAATTTTGGCAAAAAATTGTTTTCACCTATAGCACTCATAACAATTGATTTTTAAGGGTTGAAAATGTATGAATTTGTATTTTAAAGTATAAAAAACTCACTATTTAACTAATCCAAACCAAATTTCACTCATCTTAGGATTTGTAATATTATTTTACAATTTTTGAAAATTAGGGGTAGTTTTCACCCCTAAGAACAATCAGGGTTCATCGGCATGACATAAACTATAAAGCAGAGGGTGAGTTGAGCTTAATTCCAAATTTTTATGCAAGTCGTTTCAAGGTGAAATCATTTTCTTCGCATTACTAATTTTTTTATATTAATCTCTAATGAGGTTCGCTTTTAAGGGTTGAAATATGATGGAACTTTATTGAAAAGCACGAAACTATCATTATTTAAATAATTCAAACCAAATTTTACCCATATTTAGGTTTAATATGTTATTTTATAATTTTTGACAATTAGGGGTAGTTTTCACCCCTAAGAACAATCAGGGTTCGTCGACATGACATAAACTATAAAGCAGCGGGTGAATTGAGCTTAAATCCAAATTTTTATCCAAATCGATACAAGGCGAAATCATTTTTTTAGAATTAGTAATTTTTTACATTAATCTCTAACAAGGATTGCTTTTTAAGGATTGAAATATGATGGAACTCTATTCAAAACTATAAAATAATCATTATTTAATTAATTCAAACCAAATCTTACCCATATTTAGGTTTAATATGTTATTTTACAATTTTTGACAATTAGGGGTAGTTTTCACCCCTAAAACCCTTCAGCGCACTTCGGTTCGATATAGATTTTGATCCTTGGGCTATTACTTACCTTCTGCTAAAATTTCAACTGGATACATGCAGGACGAAAAAATTGCGAGGTTTTAACTTTTTTCGAGCTTCAATTCCTGAACTATCGCCTCCTTAGACAAACCCGTCTTACGCAAACAACTTTGTTGCGAGTCAGATAGTTGAACGATATTTTATACAATGTCTATACCCAGGTATGGATTTATTTTTGTCCAAGTTTTACATAGGTCCACTATTTTAAATGCAGTTCAAACAGACATGTATTAAATTGTATGTTCCGTTTTAATGTGGTTCAATCTGTATAGCACTGCGTTTAAGACCGTGCAGCTTTTTACAGCTTGAAGGTCCATTGTAAAAGTGTAATGTTTGTGGTTGATAGCATATTCTTTATCTTTGGCTTTCTCTTCCCTTGTTAGATTTTTTCTCTTTGTGTGTGATGCGTAAGCAAACTGATCGATATTCTTAACTTAAAATGCGCTACAGGTATCACATCAGTCTTTTTTTGGCTGGTACAAAGTTAGGTTTCAGTCGCAAAATATTTGGTCAAAAAAGCATACGGTAATTTTTCCAGACCTTTATTATTACAGTGTTTTAAATGCTCTCTATATAATTGGGCTTTGGTCTAAAAAATTGTCTCTAAATATTGTTTCTTTGTGTCCGTGCGACAATAATAAGAGGCCATCTTTGGTAGCATGTTAAACCAATCAACCAGACAATTTCTTTTTCCTTTATTAAAATTATTTGATCTTCTTTGATCCGCACTTGTGTTTGAGATTTCTTCTCTTATACAAATAAGCCCATGCTCTGTCTTTTTGAACCAATCATGAACCATGTCTTTTTTTAAAATGAACGTATTCAAGAACATGTTCTTGCAGACTCTCTTTTTTCATTAGTTTTGTTTCTTAAATAATAGTAATATGTTTCACTTCTTCTTAATGGTTTTTCACATTTCGATAACTTTTTGTTTTTGTGTATTCCATGTTTCCTGGTATGTATGCCTTCTTTTCTTGCCAGTCTATTTTGCCCCAAAAAGTTCAGAACATCTCTTCCTCCGAGAAGTACCCACGCAAATGCTTTGTAGACTTCGTACATGCTAAAGATACACACCTGTCTCTTATTTTTCTCTCTGATCGCTTTATTCCGTAGGATACTTTACGATTCTTATTTCTTTGTAAACCAGCGTATTCAACTTCATGCATTATTCTTGATTATGTTGCTTGCATGTTCCAGTTTTCCATATCTGCCTTCCGTTTTCTGCGTCTTACTCTAATTTCTTCATTTAGTTTATCTTTATCTGAGCTCCTTGCACTGTCTGTTTTCCCTTTATTAGTAGCAGTTTTATCTGAAAAATCGCGATCTTCTTCAAGCATATAGTCATCGTCGTTTTGATTGGAATAGTCGTTTGATAGAATATCTAGAAAACACAAAATACTTCACTGTAATCAATATGGATTTAGAAAAAAGTGTAGCACTACACTAACTCTACAGAAAATTGTGAGAGATATAGTTGATGGCTTGGAGGAAGGTCATTTTGTGTCTTTGACATTGTGCGGCTTATCCAAAGCTTTTGACTGTGTTTCACATGAATTATTATTGGAAAAAATGCATAAATACGGTATTAGGGGAAACACTCTTAATCTATTTAGATCATACCTAACAAATAGAAAACGGAGTTTTTCTTAATAACAGCTATTTTAAGTTTAACACTGTTGAATATGGGGTTCCTCAAGGTTTGATATTAGGACCCACTTTGTTTCTTATTTATCTGAACGATTTATATCACTATACTTTTCCTATAAAAAGTGTTTGATTCGCAGATGATACAACTCTTATTGATACTGATTAATAAGCATAATTTAAAAATGAAAATAAATAGTGATACCCAGAAAGCAATAAACTGGTTTGTGCATACGGGGCATAAAAATCAGAATTTGATTTTTAGTTCCGATTGTAAGTATATCTCAAGAAATAGTTTCAAACTATTAGGAATCTTTCTAGATGATAATTTGGATGGGAGTGCCCGTACAGATTACTTAAGTTCTAGACTTACTACAAGTATATTTTTAATACGCAACTTAGTTAATATGATTCCTAAAAATACCCTTAGAATTTGCTACTTTGCACTAAATTCCATAGCTATTTACAGTACGCAGTAACTATTTGGAGTAATTCTTCTCACGCAGATCGAATTTTCAAACTACAAAAATGTTTGGTAAGGCACACTGTAAATCTTTATTTATGGATTTAAGTATTATGCCACTACCTTTACTTTTTATATATGAGACGCTGATTGAAATTCATGAAAACGAAGGTAAGTTTAACATAAACTCCAACTTTATCATGATACAAGATCTAGAGATGCTATTAGAGCACAACGTTTTAACTATTTTTGTATATTGTATATTTTTTTTATACTTTTTGTATATTGACTAAATAAATTCTATTTTATTCTATTTTATTATATTTTCTTCTATTTTCTTCTATTCTATTCTATTCTATTCTGTTCTATTCTATTCTATTCTATTCTATTCTATTCTATTCTATTCTATTCTATTCTATTTATTCTATTCTATTCTATTCTATTCTATTCTATTCTATTCTATTCTATTCTATTCTATTCTATTCTATTCTATTCTATTCTATTCTATTCTATTCTATTCTATTCTATTCTATTCTATTCTATTCTATTCTATTCTATTCTATTCTATTCTATTCTATTCTATCCATTCTATTCTATTCTATTCGGCAACCTCGAAAACTTATTAAAAATCGAAAAAAATGATGTACTTTATAAATGCATTTTCTTTATGCGCATAATGAAATTTTCAAATAAATACATTTTAAACAAATTATATTATATTATATTAAAATAATTCAATGACTTATGTTTGCTCCTAACGACACCTGTTGACCTATTAACAAACCATACGTTGTATACTTTTGATAGATCTGTCTAATTCAAACGAAATATTAAATTATAATAGAATACAAATAAATCTCATTTGACAATAAATTTATTTATTACATAAGTAAACTGTTTTTTATATGTATTTAAATAAATTGTATTTATACAAATAAAAATTTAACAGATGACTCAATATTTTTATTAATCAGATGACATTTATGACTTTTAAATTTTGATAATGGTTGCGTATCAAATGTTTTATTGATAAATTTTCTTTTAATTCATTTTTTTCATTTAATGTCTGTATTTTGTTAGTAATTTTTTATGCAGTTTTTTAAATTTAAGCCTTAGAATGAACATATCTTGACTAGAAATGAATTGATCGAGAATAGCGAATCGATGTGAAGAACCGGTATTCTGTGACGCTACCTGTGACGAAGCCATCTTGTGGCACTAGTTCCGTGACGACGCCAACTTGTGGCACTAGTTTCGTGACGCTCGCTTCAGCATTTTAGTGTACAAAAAAATGTAATACAACGCCAGTATAGAGGCTTCGCTACAAAAATATCACAATTCCAATGACTGCAGAGAAACCAGTAGGAAAATGATTGGTTTATTTTATAAAAACCCAAGACGACAAGTCTATCTCTTAAACGTGTTTAGTTTGTCATCATTTGAAAATCACTCCTGGCGCGTTCTTTATTCGGAACACACAAATGATCAAATTTGGATAGAAAAGTTTTTGTATTACCAAATTCCACGACCTATTTGCAATTTTTAGAAAAATATAGATAACGTGTACTAATATAATATTCTCCACAAACTGTTATTCGTATTAACACCTTTCAAAAATATACCATTCCTTTAACGTTTTTAAAGTTGTGTCTATTGTAATTCTAAAATTTACTTCTAAAAATTATTTCGCGATAAAAAGAGATTGTTTTATCTTACCCTTGTTTTATGCTCTTTTTGTTGTAAAATATCAATTTTTATATGTGTGTGTAATGATGAGGGTCAATAAAATAAAAGGTTTGGAAATAATTCTATTTTCAAATCCAAAACGATGTGTTTCGGCAATAAATTTCACAGATGGATTTTACGTGGGAAAGGAAAACGGTGAAATTGAGGGACGTAATTTCCTATTGGGAAAATTGCTGACATTTTGGCGATTGAACGAGATTTTTTTATAAAAATTGAAGTAAATTATTCACATCTTTAGAGCAGATAAGTTTTCACTTATAAAATCTTCATTTTAAACATTTTTTATTCTTTCTTAAAGATCAAAGTATTTTTAGATGTTAATTCTAATAATAGTTTCTCATTTTTTTTATAAAATTAAGAAAGTAATTAAAATAAATAAAGAAATATCATTCAAAGCAAAATCACCAGAATTTTAAGCCTGTTATCATGCAGGCAGTCATAAGTCGTTTTAAACCTATTAGACATCTTATGTTTTTTATATTAAAACATACCAGTCTTTTACAGACTGAAAGATGTTGTTCTAACCACTGATATACGAATGCTACATATATATATATATATATATATATATATATATATATTATATATATATATTATATATATATATATATATATATATATATATATATATATATACAGTGGTGAGTGCTTTATCAACCGGCTTTTTAACGTAAGAGATAGAAAACACAGTTACCTTGAGAAATAAAAAGAGATGAAACTCGTAGAGGTGGGAAATAATCGATAGAAACCTATAATTTACATTACATCGCATTAACACTATCGATAGTCTCACACCTTTAGACGTTAGCTTCCAGCTAAATCACCTCGGTCATAATTATTATTTGTGATATCGTATGTGTAACATATTTCAGTGACATTTTTTACTTCGCATAAAGTAAAAAATGATTGAGCACAATAAAGCAAAAATGTGAATAAAATAAATTAATTAATAGTGATTATTTAATCTAAAATTTTAAATTATTAACCAAAAATAATTTCTATGATTTGAGGAGTTTCATACACTCTTGTCACGGAAATAAACATCAGTCCTTCGTGGATTAGTGGTAAGAATTCGACACTGCGACGCAGACGATTAGAGTTCAAAACCCATATGTGTTTTTTTTTTAATAATTTGAAAATTATGCAAGATCGTTTTGATTTGAATCACTAAACATTTATGTCAGTCGTTACTAGTATTAGAAGTGTTTAAAGTTACACATAAATATATTTTTGAATTTGAATTATTTTGTATTTTTGTTTTATAACATTGGAATAAGAATAAATTATAAATAATGAGTTTTTCGAAAACTTGTTACCTAATATGTATAATATTTTCTACTATTTTTTGATTGAGTAAAACAAAAATTTTATCCTTGGTGGGAATTGAACCCCAAGTCAATAGACTACGTGTCTAATAATTACACCAACTCCACATACAATAAATAGTATCGGACACAACATACCTACCTTTAGTTTAGTCAAATATTTTAGTTGAGTTATTTTTATTATTAAATAAACTTAAAGATTTATAATTTAAAATCGCTACTAATTAATGTTTTTTACTTTAATTCTTAATTTATTCAATCATTTATTCTTACATCAGAAGATATCAAAATAAAATATTTTCGCGGTCATCTGTATAATTATGACTGAAGTCAAATAGCCACGTCTAAGAACTAGCTTTATCTCATTCTTTCTCACAAAATCCAGCTTCTATCCTTTCCGCTATTTAGCCGAGTTTTAAAGCGACTTTAAACACTTCTAATACTATAATAACGGCTAAAGGTGTGAGACTATCGACGGTGGTAATGTAATGTAATGTAAATTATAGGTTTCTATCGATTATTTCCCACCTTTACGAGTTTCATCTCTTTTTATTTCACAAGGTAACTGTGTTTTCTATCTCTTACGTTAAAAAGCGGGCGATAAAGCACTCACCACTGTATATATATATATATATATATATATATATATATATATATATATATATATATATATATATATATAAAATTAATATTTCTTGGGTTAGGTTCAATAAAGGTATGTTACATGTGGAACTAGATTTTATTTTCCATTGCAATTAATCAACGTTTCGGCAGGAAACCCTTGCCTTTGTCAAGATTCTAAAATGTGTATAAATATAAGGACAAACAGATATTGTAAAATATGTATATATGTATGACTTACCAAAATGTAAAACGTGACACAGACATTAACGAACTGACATATAAAAGTTGATATCTGATATCTCATTGTTTACTGTCATTAGTATATAATTATTTTTATATGGGCGTATCGTTGATGTTTTTGAAAAAGGTAAGGTGGAGATATGTTATGACTTTAAGAGCTTTTTATGATGTTATATTGTTATTGTTTAAATCAGATTGAAATATATTTTATTTAGGTTTTGTATATCTTTTTTGTCATTTATTGCGTTGGTGTTTCTTTTTATTTCTATTGCTTCGTATATCTCCCTTTTCTTTTTGTTTTTTTCTGTTTTTAAAATTTTATTGTTTTCAAAGTCAAATTTATGCTTCTTCCCGCTTTCATGTTTTGTGAGCGCAGTGACGTTGTTCTTGTCGTATTTGTGAGAACGAATTCTGGATTGAAGCAGTTGACTGGTTTGACCGATATAGACACCTTCACAGTTTGTACATGGTATCTCGTAAACAACATGTGATTTTTTAAGTTTTGGAGTTTGTGTTTTTAGTTTTGTGAAGTATTTATTTAAGAGGTTGTTACCTTTGTGGGCTACTGTTATATTATGTTTGGCTAAAAGATTTGTTAGTTGTTCGGATAAACCTTTTATATATGGAAGAGTTGTATAAGTGGTTTTGATACTGTTTGGTTTGTTGCTAGTTGTATTGTTATAAAATTTATTGAGTCTTGATTTGAAAATAGTTTCGATTAAATGTTCGGGATATGCATTCTTTAGAAGGGCATTTTTTGCTTTTTTTATTGCAGTTGGTCTGTATTCTGGATCTGTTAGTTTTATAGATTTATCAGCAAGACTTATAATTACAGACTTCTTATGGGAAAATGGATGATGGGAATTGTAGTTAAGATATCGTGAAGACCATGTTTCTTTTGTAAACCACATGGTTTTAACTGTATTGTTAATGCAATGTAAGGTGATATCCAGAAAGTTTATTTTATTATTTTGTTCAATTTCTATAGTGAACTTTAATTTTGGATGGTAACTGTTGAAAATATCTAAGATTTCGGTTGTTTTATTTGTTGGAATAGCACAGACACAGTCATCGATATAGCGGTAGAAGAATGGTACATTAAAATCTAAATGACTCATGACAGATTCTTCTAAGTCTTCCAGAACCAGTTGGGCAATGACACTAGATATACTTGCACCCATTGCGCATCCATCCATTTGTTGGTATATTTCGTCCTTATATAAAAAGTATGTTGAGTTTAACTTTACCTCTACAGATGATTGGAATTCTTCTAATGGGATGTTAGTGTATTCTTTTATGTCATTCCACTTCTTTTTAATGATGTCAGTGGCAAGTTTTATTGGGATGTTAGTGTATAGTGAAATGACATCTAAAGAGATTAATTTATAGTTATCCGGTACGTGAATGTTTTTAATTTTAGAAATAAGATCGTTGGAATCTTTAATATAATAAGGATTTTTATTTATGACATTGGAGATAATGTTTTTCAAGAACTTTGAAAGATTTTCGAAAGGTGATTGAATGCAGGAAACGATAGGACGTAGAGGGGACGGATAGGAGAACGAGAGGACAGTCAACTGCTTCAATCCAGAATTCGTTCTCACAAATACGACAAGAACAACGTCACTGCGCTCACAAAACATGAAAGCGGGAAGAAGCATAAATTTGACTTTGAAAACATAAAAATTTTAAAAACAGAAAAAAAACAAAAAGAAAAGGGAGATATACGAATCAATAGAAATAAAAAGAAACACCAACGCAATAAATGACAAAAAAGATATACAAAACCTAAATAAAATATATTTCAATCTGATTTAAACAATAACAATATAACATCATAAAAAGCTCATAAAGTCATAACATATCTCCACCTTACTTTTTTCAAAAACATCAACGATACGCCCATATAAAAATAATTATATACTAATGACAGTAAACAATGAGATATCAGATATCAACTTTTATATGTCAGTTCGTTAATGTCTGTGTCACGTTTTACGTTTTGGTAAGTCATATATATATATATATATATATATATATATATATATATATATATATGTATATATATATATATATATATATATACATATTTTACAATATCTGTTTGTCCTTATATTTATACACATTTTAGAATCTTGACAAAGGCAAGGGTTTCCTGCCGAAGCGTTGATTAATTGCAATGGAAAATAAAATCTAGTTCCACATGTAACATATCTTTATTGAACCTAACCCAAGAAATATTAATTTTATATTAAATATAATACGGTTCAAGAAACTCAAAACTACTATATATATATATATATATATATATATATATATATATATATATAAATATGTCACAAGCACTTGAACTTCTCAAAAAAAATATTTTAATTATTATTTATAACTGGGAATAAGCCACATTAAAGATAAAAATACATTTATTGACGTTTCAATTTCCAATTCGGAAATCGTTCTCAAAATACAAATAGTAAATTAAACAAATTTTGTTTAATTTACTATTTGTATTTTGAGAACGATTTCCGAATTGGAAATTGAAACGTCAATAAATGTATTTTTATCTTTAATGTGGCTTATTCCCAGTTATAAATAATAATTAATTTACAATGCCACAAGAAAATAGCTTCAGAAAAATATTTTATTTTCAAAATTAAGTTACAATTTACAGAGATAATTACTACAACTAAATAAGAACTAATAATAATAATCGTGGGCTTCTTCCTTCCTTCTTTATAGCCTCTGGTCTTAGGAACTTGCTGACTCTAGATCGTCGGGGGGCTTCTATGACATTTCTCCTCCCTCCTTTGGTTCGGACTTCGTCCTCGAAGTCCTAGTAACTTCTGCAATTAATTCGTCCAGAATTTGAATTTGGGCAGGGTGAAGTTTCGTGCCAAATAGAATTTGGGAAATTCTTTTTCGTTTTTTAATTATTAATATTGCTAAAAATGCTAAAACAGAGAAAAGTATAACAATTGAAGTGGTGCTCAGTCCCATGGAAAGTGGTGGTAAAACATCCATCGTTTCGAGGGGTTGAATTTGGCCATGAGTATTTGGAATCGTTAACTTCTCAATTTTTATCTGGTTTTCCGGAAGTAATTTTATGGGAACTATTTTTGGTACTGAAATATCTTCGGATGTTTTCTTGTTAAAGTAGACTCCCTCAGTGACGATTGGTTCTTCTGTTGTTAGTATACTGGTTGATTTTACTTCGTATTGTTGAATTATTATTGTATGGATTATTCCAAGTAATATCACTTTGCTGGTTTCTTGGAAAAAGTTCTCTGTCGCTATGGTCTTGGTGCAATTATGGACATTTGGTATTGTACAATGGGATTGTACGTTTTTTGTACAAATTATGTGGTCACTTTCTCCAATGCAGTTTTCGAACCATTTGTTGTTAACATAGTAGGGTGTAGGTGGTAAAATCATGATGTGATCTTTGTTTGGGATCGGATAAATCTTAAAGGTGGTATAGGAAGTTTCGTGGAGAATAGGTATTTTAATTAATATGAGCATTGTTTTGGCGGTTACACAGACTAACATTTTGGATGCTTCGATTAGTTCATACGGATGTTCATCACTGACAAGAAGCGAATTTCTAGGATATATTTTAAGAAGATTTTCTTTTAAATTGTCTAATTCTTTTAACGTGAATAATTCGATATTTGGAATATTTAATTGAGATAAAGTTATGGTCCTAATTAGTTTCATTAAAAATTCGTTAATATTTTGAATGTTTACTATTTCATTATGCAAAATCAAATAACTATCAAAATCTGCAGAAAACTTACTAACTGCAGCTACAAGAGCAGCATTATCGTTATTTATCTTTTCCAAGAGTTTATCGAATCTTGTATTAATTGATTGTCCATATGATATTTGATTGTTAAATTTTTTGATTATTTCATTTTGTTTATTTTCTATTGCAATAATATGTGTTTTTAATAGATCAAGGTCCGAGTCATCTGGGTTACCTGTTATATATTTGATAGCAGTTCCGAGAAAGTTAAAGAGTCCTCTTTTCTGTTTGCGAGTGATCTTATGCAAATCATCTTTTACTTGTTCGCGTATATGATTATATTGAGAATAAAGAAGTGAGAGAGGTGTTTTCTTAAAATGAGATTGGAATTGGTTTATTGGGCTAGTTTCTATTATATTCGATAAATTGTCTAGGGAAATATGAAGGAAGTGTCTATGATAATGGGAGATTTCTTTTGATTTTCCTATTTCCTCAGCATAGTAGCCATTATTCTGAATCTCCTGAATCCTGAGTTGACGGCCCAGGGCGAGGATTTTCCTGTGAACAAGTTTGAGCTTGAGTATTTTTGTCTGTACATTTTCTTGTTCTTTTAACAAACTTAAGATGTGTACTTGTTGGGTTTTGTTTATCCGTTTTACCTAAAATCTTTGTTTTTTCTTGTCTATCTGGATGTATTATAGAATAGGGTGCTTGTAGTTTTGGTTTATGTTTCTTTTTTGAAACATACAAAGTTTTTGTGAGATCTATCTCGGGAATTTCTTCAGCGTTTTCGTTCTGTCTATCTAATATCTGCTGCCTTTTTTCTTTTTGTTTATTGTATAAATAGTCGATAAAAGGTTGTAGTTCCTCTTTATGTCTTTGATTGTACGTTTCGTATACGGGAAGGTCAAAGTCAAAATGGATTTCTTCCGCATAAGGTCCATATAGGATTGAAAAGGGTGAGAAATTTGTAGAGCTGTGAATCGATTGATTATAGATAAGAATGGCATGTGTCAAAATGTCGTCTAATGAATCATTAGGATTTTGGGCACGTAAGGTCCTGAGTTTTTCGGTAAGTGTAGAATGGAATCGCTCTACGGGAGAGTTTGAAGACGAGTTATTAACTGTCGTAAAATGAATTTCAATTTTGTGGAGTTTTAAAAACTCTTTTATGACTGCTGAGTTAAATTCTGTGCCACTATCGCATACAACCTTCTTTGGATAGTTATGGTGTGTAAAGTAATGCCTAAGTTTATTCAGTATTGAAATAGATGTTTTATCGTTTAATTTATAACACTGTCCATATTTAGAAAATGAATCTATTATTGTTAAATATAATGTTTTGTTGCAATGAAAAATGTCAATGTGTAAGATGTCAAATGGTTTTTGTCCAAGTAGTGGCCCTAACTGTGGGAGTTTGTAAGGGTGCCTTTCATATTTGTTTTTTAAGCATATTTCACATTTATTTATAAAATTCGAGATCGTGGTTTGCATAGAAGGCCAATAGAAAGTTTGTTTTAGATGTTTATATGTTTCCACTATTCCATTATAGTTTTATCTGTGATATTTTCTACACATTCAACTTGTCGTTCTTCTTCTTCTATATCTTTTAGCAATTTATTGCAGAATATTGTCTTTACCGTTGATTTTATTTTCTCCTTAAAATAATTGCAAATGAAGGGTCTAAATTCATGAGGTATTGCAATGGCAAATTTTTGATTCGGTCGTAAGATACTTTGCAATGCATCTGCTATTTCTGCTTGCCAGTTATCGGTGAGCGTTACAGTGTATCGATGTTTATTAAAATCTTTTTATATTGTAACTCAAATTTAGCACATTTAGTTTGAAATATAATTTGGTTTGACGATAGATTAATTGGTTCGGGTGATATTTCAATTCCTGTGATAGGGTGTTCGACAGCGGTGTGTTGTGTGTTGGTATTATTTTGCAAATTTTCAAATTCCTCAAGAAAATTTTCTGCGTCAAAAGCATCAATTGCATCTGGAGGTTCAGCGCATTCTGAGCTGGAGCTTAGAGCATTTATTTGAATTCTGCTGAGGGCATCGGCTATTTGGTTTTCTTTTCCTTTTTTATATCTAACTTCAAAATTGTAATCCTCTAACTTAAGTCGCCAGCGAGTTAATCTCGAAGTAGGGTCTTTAACTTTGTAGATCCAAACAAGAGGGTTGTGATCAGTTTCTACTATAAATTTCTGACTGTATAAGTACATACGAAAATGTTTACATGAATCTAAGATTGCCAATAATTCTTTTTCTATTGTAGAGTAATTTTGTTCGGCAGAATTTAGGGTCCTCGAATAAAAGACAATGGGATGGTTATTCTGAGATAGGACTGATCCTATTGCTATATTAGAAGCATCGGTAGTAAGTACGAATGGTTTTTCGAAATCAGGATATTGAAGAACAGGAGCATTAGTTAAGAGTTGTTTACATTTTTCGAAACACTCCAAATCATTTGGATTTTTAGGATCTATTACAGCACCTTTACGAGTGCATCTAGAAAATGGAGACGTAATCTTCGCGAAATTTGGAATAAATCGCCTATAGAATCCGATTAATCCTAGAAAGGACTTTATTTCTTTGACAGTTTTTGGTAATGGGTATTTTTGAATTGCTTCAATTTTGCAGGGATTGGGTTTTATTTATACCTTCAGTGGTTACTACATGTGCTAGGAAAGCCACTTCTTTTGTAAGAAACTCAGACTTATCTAATTGAACTTTTAAATTATGTTTTCTAAAGGTATCGAATATAGTGGTAATGTGAACGAGATGTTCGTGTAGAGATTTAGAGAAAATGATAACATCGTCCATATAGACGAATACAAATTTGTGAACGAAAGGACGGAGAATATTGTCCATTAGCCTTTCAAAGGTTGCTGGGCTGTTCTTTAAACCGAACGGCATACGTAAGAATTCAAAATGACCATGTGGCACTGAAAATGCCGTTTTTTGGACAGAATTAGGATGAATTTCGATTTGGTGATAGCCTTGAGCCAAGTCTAGTGTTGTAAAATATGTAGCCTTACCTAAATTATCTAAAATTTCGTCTATTTTCGGTAAAGGATATCTGTCATCTATAGTATTTTCGTTTAACTTTCTATAATCTATAACCATTCTAAATTTTTTCTTGCCTGAAGCATCAGACTTTTTCGGTACAACCCACACTGGGGCCGAATAGGGAGAAATTGATGGTCTAATAATGTTATCATCTAATAATTTTTGTACTTGTCGACTAATTTCTTCCTACATCGCCTTAGGATGCCTATATCCCTTAACATAAATAGGATTTTCATCCTTTGTTTTTATTTCATGCTTCACTGCTGACGTGAAAGATAAACTCTTTTTCTCATCGTAAAATACATCTCTGTATTTTCTGCAAAGGTTAAGTATTTTATTTTTTTCTTCATTATTTAAATGTTGTGTACGAATATTAGATTCTACAAAGTGCGTTGGTCCGGTTGAAATTTCATACTCATCAAGTTTTTGAACTTGAATAGGTTCTAATAATTTTATCGGATAAGGGAGTGTCAAGTTATTAATGAAACCGTTTTTTGCTGTGTGTATGGATTCTGGTAATGTAAAATTTTGTAAGTCTACACGGGTACTAGAATTTCACCGTCTAGAACGTTAACTGGAATTTTGTAATATAATGTCCCGAAATGAATTGTAATTCTGTAATTTGTTAAGGTTAATGTTTTAGTTTGATAATTTAGTATGGAGTTAAAACGTTCTAAATCATAATTTCCAAGTAGAATATCAAAATCTTTGCTCCAATTTGCGATTCGTGCATCAATGAGATCATTAATACCATATTCAGATAATAAAGGGGTTTTAATATTTTCGAAAAATTTTGTTGTACCATTCATAGAGGTTAATGTGAAAGGTTTTTTGTATATGTGGGATTGATTAAAATATTTTGCAGCTTTCGGTGAGATTACAGTATCTGATCCTCCAGAATCTATAAGAACTTTAAGACGAGTCATAGGCGTAACAAAATAAGGTAGCCGGGGAGATTTTTGTAAATTATTCAGATTTATACAGGAGGTGGTTGTTCTTCGGGAGGTACTAGGGGAAAATCCTGATAGTTTTGGTCGAAATATTCTTCCGGTACTTGTTCGGAATCACAATTTTCAATGTTAACTTCGGAATTATGAATTTGATTTGCAGCAATATTGAAATGATGGCCATTAGTTGTAACGGTCATGGGTTGGTGATTTCTCATGGAGGATGTTAGAACGCCACTCATAGGAGAATGTGTGTTTTGTTGAGTTTGGGGGTTCCTATATTTATTTATTCTATGTTGTACATTTTGTCGAAAATTTGGGGGTTGATTATTTCTGGATGAACTGTTATTATACGATTGAGAAGCAAAATTTAAATTTGGTTGTGAAGTATTAAAATTTGTTTGATTATTCTGAAATGGTGGCCTGAAGTAATTTGACTGCATGGGCGAGAAGTTTGTGGGCCTATTATTATTATGATTATTACGTGGAAACTGGTTTGGATTATGTGGCCTCTGTTTGAGCAAAGGTTTTTTAGTTTATTGGCTTTTTAAAAAGTTCATATATTGTTGCTGGTTTTTATGATTATCATAAGCAATACACTTTTGAAGTGCTGCTTCAAGTGATTCTATTTCAAAATGAGACAAATATTCACAGTATGGTTCATTTATACCCGAACAAAAAGTTTTTAAAGCAATGTTCTTAAAATATGGCGTTTTAAAATTTACAGTAGCAGGATTATCATTTAAAGTAATATGTTGAAGCAGATCATTTAAATTGGTGGAGATTCTTTGATGATACTGATCATAGGATTCGTTATGTTTTTGAACTGTTGTCGATAACTGAGTTACCAAAATGTCTTCTGACCTTCTATCTCCATATTTAGTTAACAAAGCAGGACGAATATCTGTCCAGCTTAATTTATTAGAATAATTCAAAAAATTTCTTAGATCTCCTTTTATACGAGATACAATATGAGTATTAAGAATAAATAACTGAGGTTCTGTAAGTTCTTGGGTACCTAAGAATGTTAACAAGTTATCTACAGATTTAATAAAAGTAGAAAGATCTTCTTTAGACGAAAATTCCGGTAACGTGGAACACAGACTAGCAATATCGCTATTGGTGACAGGCATTTTGGAATTTTTCTTAGAAGATACGGATTTTTTATTACAAGAAATGGAAGTTCTTAAATTAGGAGTTGACGAGTTATTAATAATATTTAAATTCAAATTGTCAAATAATAAATTTAAATTTTCAACACTGTTTTGAGAAATATTGTTAAAAGTGCTCATAAAAATTAAGGAAAGAAAGGAAAAACTTACATAAGGATGATCACTGTTGATTTCCAATGCATTTCTTTCTTCTCCAAGGTTCGATCGGTCTCGTTAAACAACTAAAGTTGACCAGGAAACTGATATGTTTCTGTACGATGTTGATCCTGTTCACGCAGCGCCAAATATGTCACAAGCACTTGAACTTCTCAAAAAAAATATTTTATTCTCAAAATTAAGTTACAATTTACAGAGATAATTACTACAAC